>JAODLC010000021.1:18974982-18991118 GCA_026781145.1 Hippopotamyrus pictus
ACAAAAAGGATGATCCTTATGTAGACGATGAAGCCACCTATTTAGGATGTGTACAAAAAGGATGATCCTTATGTAGATGATGAAGCCACCTATTTAGGATGTGTACAAAAAGGATGAGCCTTATGTAGATGATGAAGCCACCTATTTAGGATGTGTACAAAAAGGATGAGCCTTATGTAGATGATGAAGCCACCTATTTAGGATGTGTACAAAAAGGATGATCCTTATGTAGATGATGAAGCCACCTATTTAGGATGTGTACAAAAAGGATGATCCTTATGTAGACGATGAAGCCACCTATTTAGGATGTGTACCATCTCCCTGTGACAGACCACAGCTTTACCAATGTCACAGTCTGCCTTTTTGGCCAGGCATAGTTGGTACCTAGCAACAGCCTGCTCTTGAGAGCAGGACCTTTTGACAGTAAATGGGAGGAAGGTGATGTTGCTGTGGCAGTGTTGAGTGACAGTTACCTCACTGTAGTCTCGGAGATAAGGCGCTGGGTAGAGCGGAGGCCCCTATTCTGGCAGTGGCAGTATACCAGTGGGCTCCGTTGCCGTGGTGCCTCCTGGCGTGTTACACTGGCTCTTTGGCTTTATCTTGCCCTCCCGCTGACTGCTACATGGCACTGCCAATGCCCAGTGGCACAGCACCAGCTCTTGCCACTCTGCTGCTGCCTGCTGTAGAATACTAGGTGTGTTGCTGCAGCCCCGCTGCCGCAATTTCTCTGTTGCAAATCCCCTTAGGAAGGCTTGCAGTGTCAGGTCATTCTGGACCCTCTTCCAGGTAGTTGGGATATACATAGTTAGCCAGGGCATGCAGTTCAGTCACCAGCAGCCCCAGCATCTCTCCCTTCTGTCATTGGCTGGAAAGGAGATGCTGCAGGTTCTTGGGACCTGTGCCTAAGCATCACCTGGGCGCTTGTCTCAGCCGGAATACCTGGTGGTGGTCGCCAGGTCTTTTTGAACTCAGCAAAAGTAGTAAACGGCACCTCCGTCCTATTCTAAAATAGATGCGAAATGTAATTCTTATTTTTTATGTTTTTTTTTTTTTTTTTTTTTTTTTTTACATTTTAAGTTGAAAATTCACAGTATGATCATTTGCATTAAATGTTCTCTGAATCTCTGCTCAAACTTCTTGTTCTGCAGAGAAGACAATCTAAGCTTTCTCTTTTCCTGGGGTTCTAATTATCTTGCTTCATAATCCAGTGTTTCCTTGTTCAATATGAGTTTAATGGAAGATACAGAGTGTGAAAATTTTCACTAGCATGGTCATGGAATTACATGCTTTGGATGGGTGTCAAAATCGATCACTATGGGCACATATGGTCAATACTATTCAAAACTGTCTTGTCCAGACTTCACAAAGATTTTATTTTTTTGCTGAGCTGCAGGTATATCTGTGTTGTTTTTCCTTTCTATTCTGTGCATGATGTGCTGGATACTGCAATGTACACGTACTTATGTTTACGATTCAACAACCACCATTTTAGCTCCAAGTTTGGCTCCAGCTACATTTCAGTTTGCTCATAAATTTTTAAACAGTTGTGCATGGCCAGATATGTGCCTTAAAACAACAAAAGCAACATGGCCTCCTACATGCTGGCTCAGTCTTCCGGAGATTTCATTCCCACTTTAGATAATAGAGATGAATGGAACAATAAGTAGGAGGGCACTGAATAAAATGAATCATTCAGTGGCAACATGCTGAAGAGGCGTACAGAAACAAACGGCCTGTGAACACAACAGACTTCTGTTCATCGCTGACCTTGTCTTGGAGGTTCCAAATCTGCATCTGAGGCTATGAAAACCCAAATGATGCCTAGGGCAGCAACTTGGTGACTAAGTAAACAAAGAATAATTCGGTGTATTATTATGTCAGAATTTCTTGGATGAGCAGTCGGAAGATGGAATAATGTATGCATCTTTGCAAAACTTCAATTCTTATGTAAAAAAAGTTGTTTTGGTAACCAAAATAGCAGCAACTCCAATATGTTATGAGTCATCGTTCTCACACTACACCTGCATGAAGACAGGCACAGACAAAAAAGACAACATGGTTTAAGACAACGGGAACTGGTAATAGGAGTCATGAAGTGGCACTGACTGCCTCTAAGTAGCAGATGATAGCTTTGTTAGGTCAAGATTATGTTATTTGGAGCCAATGGCCAGGAATTAGTGAGGCGGAGGTACCCCAACATACTAGAAATAAACCAAAAAGACAAGCTTTATGAAGCAAAACCGCAAACCACTTTGCTCTCAATTCAAGGTGCCTCTAGTGAGCCTGGCTAAATGGAAAAACCTAAATGGAAAGCAAGAATAAAAAACTGGAAAAAGCATACAAATATCATGTGTCTTGATGGTATTGGTTGTCACAATATAGGACACAAATTTCAGATGTTGCTGTCTTCAAAGCTGAAATCTGATGGAAGTAAAATGAACTGGGCTTAGCGCCTGCATAATGACCTTTCTGTGTTCCCAGGCTCCCAGTCGCCGCCTTAACATCAGATTGAGAGAGATGCACAAGGAATCGCCTCAGGTTCCCTTCAAAAAACAAAGACCAGGGCCTTGGGTTTCTGGGTATGAAGGCATTGCAATTTGAAAACGAACTCTTTATAAAGCCAGGACTGCAGACATTGGAAGATATATATATATTTAATTTTTTTTTTTTTTTTGAAAATGCAGTGAAAGACCAGGTTTCAGCCACAAGAAGTTCAGACTTTTACTGCGGGATTCTGCTGTATATAGTTTTCTGGAAGGCTCAGCAGCACATGTACCGCTTCAGAGGTAGGCTTTTATTTAATTTAATTTAATTTAATTTAATTTAATTTAATTTAATACAAGGGCAGCTTTGGCTGGTTTAAGTGATGACGAGTAATGACACAGGATATGTTTCCTATATTCTGTATTTAACAGGTAGTACTAAGCATCTAGATAGAACAAAAACTGCACCTATTCTTCCTTTTTAAGTTTGCGCAGTTCTATGAATTTAACAGAATATTGCCAGTTGTTCTTTTGTACACTCATTTAGCTGTGGCCTGTCATTAAAAGGTCCCTCCCAATACTGGCTAAATCCTGTCCTTCTGAGGTGTTTTTTTTTTTTTAAAAAAACTATAGTCCCTATAAGGATAGAACGTCTGGTCAGGCTACTCCCCAGAAGCACCAAGTTTGTTAAGTTACCCTTGGATCCTTCAACAGACAGACACTTACGTTTTGAAAACCAAGGAAAATTATGCTGATAAGAATGTCTGCTTATTTCTGAGTAAAATTCACATAGGTTTTTATATTAACATGTTTAATAATGCATTATAACACATTACAATAAAACTGTTATTACATGCAAATAATCACACCCATGTGACATCTCCGGACCAATAAGAAAGGAGTTTAACCAAAGCTGTGGTAAAACAGTTATTAATATTTTTCTCCCATTAAAACATTAATGACAAATGTCAATTATGTTTAACGAAGTCCAATAAAAATGCAAACAAAATTGTATTATAATAAAGGATGCATGCACATAATTAGTATATCCATAAATTATTTATTGTATTACTAAATTGATAGGGAGAATTTAGGGATATTTAAATGATGAATTAGTATGATGCTTCATTGTTAGATTTATCAGCAGTGACAGGTAAGGATTTTGTCGTGCTGGGAGTGTTGCAATGGCCTCGTGAAAGCCTACTATATTTGTTTATCTCTGGAAGGTTTACGCAATTTAAAACACATGAAATGTTTCGTGTGCCTTAAGGAGCTTTTGTGATCTGTATCTGTGAAGATTGGAGACTTGCTAGCAAGAAAGAACAACAGCAGCAAGACCATCTGGTACCACTCAGGTATGGTTAGCATTTCTCTATCCAAACTTATTTCTTTGTTCAGATATCCTGTGATTATGTAGCTTTTTTCTCTCTATGATCTCACTGGTAGCTGAAATATTCTCAATTCCTGCTCCGTCTTTACTTGTAATGTTCAAACTCTATGATCCCCACCACTGGGAAACGACCCCCATGTTAACAGCCTGTATCGGAATGGCGAGCTTTTGATTAATCTGGCTAAAAGAGGCCACTGCTTTGTCTCTTTCAGCTATGCTACAACAGGCATCAAATGGGTCTCAAACATACATTTGTTACAATTAATAATGATACCCCCATTCTGGCTTCAAATAAAGAAAGCTACCGTCAGATAATTGTTGCAGACCTACATTATTCCCTGTGGTTACTGATGCATTAATAACTCTACTGTGATCAAAAGCTTGGCTTGCAATCATATTATTATTTTTTTGTAATATCAGTGTTTTATTTACATAAAGATGAGAGAATAAAAT
Source organism: Hippopotamyrus pictus (assembly GCA_026781145.1). Lineage (NCBI taxonomy): Eukaryota > Metazoa > Chordata > Actinopteri > Osteoglossiformes > Mormyridae > Hippopotamyrus > Hippopotamyrus pictus. The sequence goes on from JAODLC010000021.1 coordinate 18,979,309, forward strand.
CCCAGTAATTTATCAACTACCAAACGTGAGGACATTTGTAAAAGCAATTTGCTCAAATGTCAGCAATACTTGATTCTGAGATATATTGTGCATCATTACAGCTAGAGAAAGTTTTGGGTTTTCTGCAACCATTTCCGTATTACATGATTGACCAGGATGGCATATGCTAATATCTAGTTGTAAAGCATCTTAGTCAGTCCTCCTTTATTGTACAAAGAAAATAGTATAAAAGTCAGTAAGACAATGGCACTAAGAATAAAGTATGATTTAATACAATAAATGAAGTTCATTGGTAACACCCACTCAATTTTATTGATTAGTAGAAACCTTCAAGCTGCCCTGCTAACCTGCTTACCAATGGTGTGTTTAAGCTTTAGCCCCCACATAACTACAATTTACATGTACTGCATTTCTACAAGCACAAGTGAGACAAGAAGGATACAACAAAACAAGAAGCTAAGTGTTTAACACAGGAAATAACACTGACTTTAGTACTCCCAGCACGCATTTCACTGCCAAGAAGTTACATAACTATAACGGCAGGGTCGCTACAATATTCTGTGCTCCATTTTATGTTTCATCTGCTTGAAAATAATTACTTAGTAATATTCAATACTTTAGCGTCACCGAAAATCTTGATAAAGTCTTGGCAGATTTAGAGCTAGGCTTCCGCAGCCTGTGGCCATCATAAGCTCCTTGGCTGTCAAGAGTTATCTGAAGTCTCAGAAGTCCCTTCCTTGGGACCCGGGTGGACAGGTCTGATGAGCCTTGTTTCTGTTGCCCCATGTGTCCTTGCAACATGCCAAAGCTGTAACTTTAATTAGCTGGAGGACTGCCAAAAACAAACAGACTAAAACACAGACGCGGGGGAAATTCAAGATCGGATTAAAGTCAGCATTCTACATGCTAAGAGTTAGCTTTGCTTTTAAAAGAGTTTAACTTCTGGATTTTTAAACAGCGAAAAAAGAACTTTAGAAGCGCCCAATGAACTATTTTTTATAAAATGGACTTATGATTCTTTTTGTAACAATGATATGAATATTAGGTTTAGTATGAATAAGAGCAAAAACTTCTAGCTTTGCTTGCAGCTGTTGCAAGTGATGTCTTGTATGTGGAAGTGCTGAGCTACGTGCGGGACTTTTAACGGCAGGGACCTGTCCCCCGTTGAAGCACAGGTGGACCCTTGCTGAAGCGTCACGTCTGGCGCCTCCTCCACCCCCCCGGCAAACTTCACCACCCAGTTTTGCTTCATCTCAAACAGCTCTATAGCTCCCTGAGTCGACGGTGGGGGATGCAGTACAACTTAATTGCCGGTGGGGGTGGCACCAGCATGCTAGCTAGGATGGTGCCCCCTCAGAATATGTCCCCTTAGCCAGACGCCTATGTCACCTAAGGAGTTTACCTGCACCGCCTGGGACAGTCCAGAGTGGGTGATGTGTACACTCCATATCAGGTAGCTATGGAGTACTTCAGGTCCCCTACCACTCATATCTCAAGTGCATTTATGTTTTGCTATACTTAAAAAAGCCGAATCCCTCAACGATTCATGCTCCGATAATACGTGACTGTCCGCAACCGTTCCGGTTCTCCTCCTGAGTTCCGCTCCTTTTGTGAGTCAAAGCTGGTCACCCTGCAAGCTCTGTGATGCCACCATTTTTAATGAATCTCCTTCATCATTGTCTGTACTCTGCTTGTCCTTCTCCCCGAGGATCTTGCTCCACAGATTTTTCTGCTGAGCTGCCAAAACCGTTAAATTATGAGATCACACTCTGTGCCATGACACTGTGCAATGTACGTATGCTAAAATTAGACACCTATGTGATTCATTTGTCCAGAAAGTTCCAGCTAAACTTTGCGTTGGACTATAAAAAGTCTTCTTGCTGCACTTGGTTTTGTGAAGTTCTGTCCATGAATCTTACTTTCAGACCAGCTGGTAGAAGCAGGTAGAAACAAGACCTGGATAACGCAGTTTATGGGCTTATAACAATTGCAGAAATAAATTCAATGTTTAGCAAACTTCAAATTCATAATGCACAAGTATAAATATATAGATGTGTGCTAAGCTATGGAAAAATGTAATATAATGTTGTTTTTAGTTAAGGTCATTTCACTCTGGACTATTTATACATGGCAGCTTAGTGATTTGTGCAATATTGGAACCTTTATCAAATTTCAACATAATTGGAAGGTTTTACCATTGGAATTTTTAGAGATCTTTCTCTTTGACTATACTTTTTTTAAAACTGTTACATTTTATCAAGAAGGGTATTCCATAAGTTTAAGGGGGAAGTGTTGGCTTATGTAGACTAACCCAGACAGACGGCATTTCAAAATAAAAGCACACAGACCATTTCAGTCTCGCATCACCTGTTTATGCTATTCCACCCCCACAACATCTCTGTCTGTGTTTCTCAGCTATGATGTCTTAATGGGGCATCAAAGGCCTCTCGGGGTTTTATTCCTTTCAGCAGACTCTGGGCCAAAGGTACTGCATTACCGTTTGCTTGAGCATTCTCACGCTGCTGTAACTGAAACCATCATGCGTAGGTAACGCCTCCATTCACAACGGAACAATAAAATTGATGACTGCAGAATGGATATATGGGTGAGAGGTGGTCAGAGGAAGATTCTAGCCTGCGTGGTATGTATATAAATATTATTCTATTCTACTGACATTCTTCTTTATTCGTTATTGTATGCGGACTTGCTGTAGTGCTGTATTTGGGGTTTTACCACGTCTCAGAAAAAAGGCTGGGGGGGGGTCATACTCTTTCTGGAAACACTGCCCATTGTCATCACTGTCGTTAGCCTCGTCGCCGTCATCAGATCCATAACCGGCAGAGCGATCTGAGTCCAGAGAGGAGAGGGAGCGAGATCTTCAAGCCGAGACCAGCATGGATATCTGCTGCCGTGATTCCGCGAATAGTTGGTGTGAAATGTCATCATCTTGCCTTGAGCGAGCCGAGTTCTGTCCTCCTGTGATCAATAGCTAAAACCCATATGTAATGTGTTTGATGATCTGGACGATCTCCAATGGGGAATATAAAACAGGACCAAGAATCGCAGGGAAACGGGACACGTACTCTTCTTTTCTGTCCGTCATTTTGTGAACTATTTAAAAATGTCTTGAATTATTCCTTTTCAGAAATAACACCACATAGATATTTGAACATATAAATTATGATACTCATGTCTATGAAGGAAAGTCTACTACCTTCTACTGTTCAATGCTCGTTGCTACTTGAGATCTGAACGCATGGACCCCTGATGTACCTCAGTTCTCCACATCAGCTAATATGCTAACCAATGCTAAATGCCAAAGCTGCAGCACTTCCTTGAATGAATGATTAGTTTTGATTGACTTTAATGCTTGCCAGGTTTTTTTTATAGGTCAGATGCGAGGCAGCTGTATGAATGAATGAATGAATGAATGAATGTCACACGTATATACACCTGACGCACTTTACAGAACCAATGGGGAGCCTCTACAACTACCACTCCTGTGTGGCCCTCATCTTAATGACGCGGCAACAGGAATTCTGTGCCAGTACGTTCACCACACAGTGGCCAAGATGGTGAAAAGGCAGGAGAGAATTCACCAACTAGATATAGGGGATGATTACTGTAGGAGGCCAGATTTGAAAGGGCCACAGTGGGCAATTTGAGCCAGGACATCGGGGTGCCACCCCTACTCTTTCGAAAGATGCCCAGGGATCTTTTATGACCACAAAGAGTCAGGATCTCGATTTTACATCTCATTTTTACAGCATAGTGTCACTGCACTGGGGCACTGGGATCCACACAGACCACAGGAAGGGCTGACCTGTTGGCCTCACCAACACAGAAGATGAAAGGATAAGATGCTGACAGAGCGCTTGTGTGGTCTTGTGTTTGACTTTTGCTTCTTACCAGGCTGTCTATCAGAATCTTATTGTCTGCCACCCATTCGTCTAGTACCCCTAATGGCGACAGTAGATGGAAATTTTCATTCCTGTCCCTGTCGCAGTTTAGCGTATGAAGGTGGAACTGACATTTCTGACAGCCAGACTGAATTAGTCTGTGCATCCATGAATGGAAAAGTATCAATGTGTCTTTATTGAACATGATCACTTGGCCTTATGGAGAATCTGTATTCTAGGTTCTGTATTCTAGGTTCTGTATTCTAGGTCAGCTGCCACCCGCAACATCAATATCATAAGCTGTTTCATGTCACGTCAATCACCACTGTAGAAATTTGTCCATGGACCAGCCTGGTGGTGGGTCCTGATTCCGTAGCAAAAATGAGTCCCTTGCATTCATGCTGAGTCTTGGTTTATGGGTAAAACTTATATTTAGTGTGATTCCACCTACCACCCTCTTTGTCCTGTCAATCAGAAAATCAATTCTTGTTACCCTACCCCCTCAAACCTCCCACCCCCCCACAAAAAAAAAAAACAAATGATGATGACAGCACAAGTTATTGCCAACATATTGCCTAGCAACAATGACAACACTGAATCGCATTTGGAAATATTTGTGTATATATGCAAAATTTGATTGCCGTGGGGCAAAAGCAGATCTGTATGAATAACAAGTGCATGTACAACTCATGTATATTATAAATAGCAATATCATGCATTTGTTTAAGCTAGAACCAAAAGATAAATAAAGACACAGCACAGATATAACAAAAATGTAATGAATTAATTATGAACTGAAACAACAAAAGTATTTACAATGAAACACCTCTAAGGATTAACTGATTTATCTTGAAGAATGCATGCTGCTATACAAGCCGGTCCCCCTCTCTGCCTATTAGTAGATACATTAATAAAAATGCAGTCGTAAAGTCCCCCCCCCGCACAGATTTTGAGTAAGAGAACCTACTAGAAATTGTTTATGACAGATATTTCACACTGCCTAAGTAATTCATAGTTAATTTCTTTTATTAGTACTGTAATTATTAAGGATGAAATGAAACCGTTCTAGATTTTGAGCTAGTGTCTAATAGCCTTTCTATGATGCAGAATATAATGATATAGTTATGATTATGATATTATTGCTAGTAGTAGTTGTCGTATTTGTAGTCATTTAGTAATAGCAGTTGAAGTAAATAGTAGTTGTATATTCACCAGTATAATATAGCATGTGGGTGTAGAGTAGTGTGGGGGGCACACTGGACAGATCCACATTTTTGGTTTATTCCAGTAAGGTGTCCTTTGTAAGGTGTTTAGAGCTCCTGATTGCTTGGGTCAGATGTTCTGGGAATTGGGATAAAACAAAAATGTCGATCTGTCCAGTGTGCCCCGAGGACTGGTTTGGGAAACACTGGTATAGCGTGTAATATGCTTTGGGTGTCTTAAAAAGCACTATATAAATGTATCATTCATTCATTCATTCATTCATTCATTCATTATACAGTACAGCACAAAACAGTTAATGTCAGCGATGGCTGAGAAAAATGAAATACTGTTGAAATCAAGAGCATTTTTGTCTCCTGGAGTTATTACCATCCAATTTTATATGTAGTAATAAAAAGTAATTAAAGTACATAACCCTTCCAGCAAGACCTTTCCAACCACAGGCATACTTTTGAGAGAGGGGTAGTGGTAGGGTTAGTCATCGTGCTATAAATGTACTAGCTAGCTAATGAGCAGCACCATTTAAAATGTGCTAACTGGCAATTATGAAGAACTAGTTTCCCCACTCTAAAAAAAAAATCTAAAATAACAATTCATTTAAATTTGTTTAGCAGGTTACAACATTATTTCGCTGGCACATGCTGACTTATTAAAAGTTAATTATGACTTTTAGACCTGTAATGCTGATTAACCCTGAGGAAAAAGTAAATCTGCAATTCAGGTGCACAAGAATAAGGTATCTTCAGAATTTGAAATTATTCATAGATTCCAAATGTCTGGAATGAAGTACGATCGTCCCACTGTCACTGTAGACCTGCCACCACTACGTCTGTTTGACACAGTTTTTAATGAATACGTCTGTCACCTTCTTTTCGTACACACTGCACTGGATAGCTGTTCCCGCAGGCTGCATTTATAAATATTTTTAAATATGTTTACAAACTGAAATATACAGAATTGAAATCAAGCCTCTGGGAAACGCATATGTAAGTGGTGTAGTACCATTGACATAAAGAGGTACCTGTACTTTACAATGGTTCTCTCTATCGTCCTTCATACCACACACACAACTCCTGGTTACAGGTGGGTCTGTAGTCTGGCCCAGGCTGGGTGGGGCACAAGGGGGACCAATGTTATTGGACATGCTGGCGTTCATTAGGTCTCCTTGTTTGAACTTTCGTATTCACTTTCATTTCATATATTCCTATCATTGTGGGGACTTTACATCCATTTATAAGGGCATAACCCTAATCCTAACTATGATAACTGTAACCCTTAACCAGCCCTAACCTTAACTTTAAATAACTAAACAAAACACAAGACTTTTGGTTATTTTAGTTTTTTGATTGCAATAATATATTTTTTTTCATAAAACTGAGGTTTATATTGTGGGGAACAGAAAAATGTCCTAACAAGCTAAAATGTAACCTGCTTTACCACATTGTGGGGACCACACACACACACACACACACACACACGCACGCACACACACACACACACACACACACACAAACACGTACACTCACATACAATCCTTATTTCAGTTACCTTGGGCCTACTTTTAAGATCTAATCAATCAACTCTGACTTTGAACAAATAGGTGTCTCAGGACAGCAATGAAATGTTAGATAAGACAACTGGGTCGTCTGTGTGCCGTTTCCGTGTAACGGTTTGCCGTTGTGTGTGCTGGATCACATCCCCATAATGCCACCTACACCTATGCTCCGAGAGCGTCATAAATCAGCTGAGTCAGTCACGGCTTACGTTCTGTAGCATGTACCTCGGGAGACATGCCATCAGTCACCTTCCTTCAGCAACTTAAATAAATGTGTTTGGGAAAGCCCAACAAAGACAACCGGAAAGTGCCGTCTCACAATCCAACTCGAAGATTCTCCCGTTTTTGCACTTCTCTCAAAAATAGGACGTTTTCTCGATTACAACAACAGCAATGACCCTGGAGTTTTGCAGGAGTTCATCTTTTAGTAGAAGCCACAGAAATTTGGCATAATGAAGTATTGCAACGCTTCCAGCAGTGCTGTTCAGTAGCCTAAGTATTCAAATTCTCTTTGTTGTCTAAAAACATAATGTCATAATTATATGATTTATCAACTATTTAAAAGTCTTGTTTCGCGTTTTCTTTTATACTGGATTTTATGAACTTGACAGTTTTCTAGGAGTAAATCCATATGCAAAGATACTTCATTATTTTACAGCATGAATAATTGACCCCGGGGGTCAGTCCCTCTCTCTGTCTCAGCATCTGACAAACACTGTGGCAAGCTGGGCTTCAGCTTTAATTCTGAGTAGGAATGAACGGGAGAATTAAAAGCTTGCTTACGGTTAACAAGCTGCTAATTCAAAACGATTAGCCAGGATCTTGCTAATAAAATATGTTACCAATTATCACTCCAAAAGTGAGCCATTATCATGCAAGGGGGAATAAAGGAAAATTTGGGAAAAATGCACTGATAATTACTAAACATGGAAAGTAACAATAGATTAGTGCCGATTCTTGCATAAATTTATTAGGATTAAATTAATAATTCTCTGTTGTGTATGAGTCTGATGTAGAAAATGGCACACAATGTAATTTGCTAGAAAACCGCAAAGCTTGGTGTTCTGCAGAAATATAAATGATCACTAATCTACACAGAAGCTACTTATAATTTCATTTCGATTAAAAATAACTAAATTTTTAACATAATATGGGATCAATTTTCATCACCAAAAAGATGAAAAATCTAGACTCTTTTCTGAAAACCCTAACACAGAATTGGTGATAAATGCTTGTATAATGCTGCTACCTTTCAAACCAAATGTACAAAATGTACATTAAGTAGTGATTGAAAATAGTTTGATGGATAGATGGAGGGACTGATGGAAAGATATATCTGTGTACCAAAGCAAGAGAGGTTCAGTAATGCTAGTACAAGTATCAAGTGTTCTGGTGCCTGTGAGATAAGGTCTTGGGGAGTTTCTCTCTCTTTATAGGTTACAGAGGGAGATGAGTCTGGTTCCTGACCTTCTGCTGTCCTGAGTGCTACAAAAAGAGGGTGCATGACCTTACAGAAGCAACAGAATGAATAATGCTTGGAAAATAGCTAACAATGTCCTGCATCGCTGCTTGTTATATAATATTTGATGGAATGGACTTAATTATGATGCCTGCAAGCATTCTACAGGAAAATAAACAGAAATATTTCTCCAGGTAACCATTAAATGCATTCAGTGATACATAGGTTTATGTACAGCATTCTCATTTGTTGGTTCCCCTCTCTAATTTTCTGGAAGCAAAAAGTAAACGTTTTGCAAGGAGTATCCATTCAATCTGCCGGTCTGGTGAGTTACACTTCCCACTCTCCACAATCCCAATACAATGCAGTATGGCCAGCTATTGACACTTAAATTTCAGTGTCAGTCTAATAGCTACAGTTAACTGCAGTCAATTAATTTTCTTAAAGCGTCCTGTTCAGTGCAGTTGCACCAAAGTGCTTCATATGCATATACAGAAACACACACAGCACAGTGAGCAGAAAGAAAGAGCCAGACAACAGTATAGGAGAGGGACAATAATTGCTTGGTTTGGAATAGAAGGCAGGAAGGAAGCCCAGGGGTCAAAGGTCAAGTGGCCACCCATCCCTCCACATGTTATCTATACTGGCAGAGAGCCTGAGAGGCCATGCCACAGCTGCTGGTTTTATACTGGCCAGTAACTTTAGCCCAGATGCACGTCAGCCTTCACTTGCCGGTCATGTGACTGGACCCAAACCGGGCGGGAAGGCACCTGCACTGAGCCTGAATCTCTCCTTTGAGTCCTAATCCCCCACCAGGGACCTGAGATGCTGGGAATCTCTGCTGTGCTGTGGGAGCGAGACTCAGGTAGGATAATTAGGAGGAAGAGACAGGCCCTGACTTGACAAATCAGCTAACACAGCACAATGAGAGTGTTTGTTCTCAAGGAGACTGGACCTCCATGTTCAAGTAGGTCGAAGTGGGATCAGAGTCTGTGGAGACTGTAGCCACTGTTACAGGCACCTAAATCAGCTGCTTTACTGCAGGACTTGTGCTGAGCTACCGGCAGTGCAAATATTTGCCTTAAGGAGACCTTCTTTCATGCAAGCGTTTACGAGAACATTTTAAGGGAACTTTCACAAACAAAATGGTCGTTTTAATGAGTTACTCATCATTCCAAATTTATCTTCTGTCCTTTTCAGCTACAGAAATCATTAGCCCCTATTTCTGCATGCCATGAGAAAATGATAATTCTGATTTTTAGCTTTGCGATTTAAAACAAGCTTTATGTAACATTTCACATTTCCTCATGTCTGCAGCTTGTTTAAGAAAATCTCTGTAAAATGTACAGCGATGCAGAACATTAGGCTTTCACAAAATTAGGAACATAACCAAAATGGTATATAACTGTTTTTCACTGCATAAAATTACATACACATATCCTGCTCCCCTAATGTCCAATGTCGCATTTAAATTGCAACTTTCATTTCTAAGCTACTTTTGGCCGCAAGATAATGCATCATACCCCAGGTTACAATGTAAATGAGAGCCACTCCGTGGGCGGGGCCATCAAACTTGCAAAGATTTCTGGGACATTTACAATGGAAATTATAAGCACAGTGTTGCTCTTGTAGCTGTATGTATGAATCATGCATAAGCACTTTTTTAAAAAATCACTTCACATGCACGCATTATGAAATTTGTGCAGCTTCAATATCTGGAGAGCCAGCCCTGAGCTACTCTAAAATCTCGGTGGTTTAAATGTCAAGAATTTAATGAATATACAGCTTTACAATGACACACTGCATCACTTGAAAATTAAACGGATAATTCTTAATAATATAGTGTGCTTCTTTCAGAACTGCAGGTTCTGGAATTTTCGTGCATATTTTGTTTTGGTCAGCAATAACTGAAAAGCAATGCAAAGTCACAATATATTATTTAGAAATATATGTCTTTTCAAATATGTAAGCATTACTAACTCTTTGAATTACTGTATTCTATTCCACTCCTTTATACATGTCAGAGTAGTATATCGTTTTTCAATTTCTGAGGGATAGGCACAATAACTTGGATCAGTGCCCATATGACAAAGAAATAATATACTAGCAAGCAACTTGTTTATGTTTTGTTTCCTGCTGAAACAGTAGATTTAGGTTATATCCCCATCTGCCCCCTACTGAAAAGAGGAAAATACAAAAATAAAATCAAGGTTTATTCGAAATGTTTTGGCACGTTTCCATTCTCTGGCTTTCTTCATACTACTTTTCTGTGAAATAACGTCAGTGTTACTTCATGAGACATAAAATGAGACGAATAAGTGCAAAAAAGTCCATCCAGCGACCCGTCATGGACAGAGTCATGGGGGAGCCTGAAGCCAATCTGAGGTAGCACCAGGGGTAGGAGATGCCAGTACATTACGGGGCACATAAGCACAATTCACACACCCAGTCACACAACGGCAGAAAACCGTAGTCCCTGTAGGACACCCAGGTGACAGAAGGGCAAACATGTAAACGTCAGGCTATGCTGCTACCTACTATTTCACTCAATAAGACGCTCAATTTTCCAAGTCTCCAGCGGCTGCTATATTGAATATTGTCAGCTTGTGATAATGTGTGTGATCGTGGTAGGGCTGCAGTGCAGTATAAAGAAGACTTATAAAGGAAAACGTATTATGAAGATGAGTGCAGTAGATTCAGGAAGGATGTTCTGTTTGTAGTCAAAGAATTATTCTAATTACGCTTTTGACCTTGTATATTTTGTACAGTTATTTATATAGGCATTTCTAATATTTACTATATCAAATGTTTCCAAACTGGCACCTTGTTCTACTGATCCTTTTGTATGTCTGATGGGGTTCAAATGAGGAAACCTGCAAGTCCAGTAACCTGGAGAACTGATGGCATAACCTTTCTTAGTATAGTGCAGATGACAGAACATTGTCATGGATAGGCTTCTTTTTATTCACTTACCAAACGCTTAGCAAGTCTGCTTGGTTTAAAAGTCAGTGCATCAAGTTATTTATAACAAGAGCATGAAAGTCACAGCTCTGTCTAATGGGAGTTTTCTCCATTTCTTGAAGTTCTCATGGGCTTCTTCTCGCAAATCTGAGGTTGTGATGAGCAGCTGAATTTATTAATCCAGATAGCACTGCTTTGTGTGCCTGAGGGTGACTTCCCTACGACGTACTGAAATTCACGTCTGAGATATATCCCAACTTTCATCCAGGGCTTCCTGAAATTAAGCTCTAGAGCATCGTGACCTTGACTGAATGTTAAGTCACTGATAATGGATGAATAATTGAGTCATTTTAAGACGCCAATAGACAATTGTTTGTCCAGTTGAAATAAACAACACAGAGTTATCTTTAGTGGTCAGGATTTGTGACATGTAGCTAAGTGCCATATGTTGCATTCCAAGATGGTACTACTAGTATATATTGATTCTACTTTACTTTACCTAAACATACAACTAGAGATTCTACATCAGGTATGTACTTGAAAGGCCTATGAGGCAATATTTCTCTCCCCATGATTACATGGAGATAAAATATGCTAGGAAAGACTTTGCCTTACCTACAATAGTAGAAAGTTCATTCTAAACCAGTGTTTCTTAACCCAGTCCTCAGGGAACCCCAGACAGTCCATGTTTTAGCTTCCTCTCAGCTCCCAGCGC
>JAODLC010000021.1:19000735-19011676 GCA_026781145.1 Hippopotamyrus pictus
CTATCTATCTATCTATCTATCTATCTATCTATCTATCTATCTATCTATCTATCTATCTATCTATCTATCTAATCTAATCTTTGGGGGCAGTGTGTGGCTTAGAGGGTGAAGCCTCTGTGCCTGTGAGCAGCAGGTTGCTGGTTCAAGGCGAAACTTGGCATATCTGCAGGTCCTTCAGCAAGGTCCTTAACCCCCAGCTCCCACATCAGGTGGCTGCCCTTTGTGTCCAGCTTCCTCTCACCTACAGATAGCAAGTTGGGGGAGGTGTAAAGAGAATTTCCCCGCAGGGATCAATAAAGTACCTATTATTATCCAAACACCCATAGTGTGTAATTTCTCTGTGATGGACTAACATCTTATCTACCATGTTCTTCTGACTTGTGCCTTCTGTTCAGGCTCCAGCATCACGGTGATCCTGCATTGCCTATGGGCTTATGGAAATATTCTACGGTTACCAGACACAGATGTGAAATCAACATTCAGTATATCGTGTCCAGTTTGTTAGAAGCACAAGAATCTTTTTCCATACAGCACAATAGACACCCAAAGGTGACCCTTCTGATGCCAAAATTATGATAATCTGGCTCCGCTCTGCTGATATGAAAGCCAAGAGGCTGATCTACAAATTTCCTAGTAAACGGATATAGTTCTTATTCCTTCTCCAAGATGTGCTTCAAAATGAAAGAAGTGGAGTGGTACCTGATCTTCAAAACTGCTACCACAGTAAACACAGAAGTGAGAATAGTGAAAAGATCACCTAACACGAGTGTTTTTTCAGCCATGCAAAACGTATATTTCCTTTTAATGTTACCCGCTTAAATGTGACAGATTCATATTTTTCACTGATTTAGATATAAATATGCACACACTTTTATTTGATAAATGCTAATGAAACAGCTTGAATATCTAGTTATAAACAATGACCAAAATTCTCGCTAATGTAATTCTTTTTGTGTTTGAGTTTTACTGTGACATCTGTTTGAGGGAACAGTAAAATTTGTATGTCACAGTTGCAGGGGACGGGACAGACGCATGGGGGAGGGGGCAATAGAACAAACAACTGTGCATTAAAAAGAGAAGACATGACAGTGTCATTTATTTATCATTTATTTATCAACAATTTAACTCCGTAAACACTGTCACATATTTCAGGAAATCAAGTTGCAATAAAAACATGCAGTGTGAATTATAAAGGATGCCAGTAAGTAAACTTAAACAGTAATCATGAGGGTGAGAGGGATTAATAAAATGCCACAGAAGCAAAATTTCTAGTAGCTCATCCATTTGGAGATCCCGCCAATTTCCAATAGTTCCTCATAAATTAAAAATCAACCAGCATATTCATCTTGCACATTATTATGTTGTCTGTCTTTTATTTAATGGGTTAACAGGGAAATTTTGGGCAGATTATCGGTTTTCTATGCAGTTGTTTAACAAAGTTCTGATATATTTGTTAGTCTAGAAATGTTAGTTTAGAAATGACATGTTTTTTATGATCAATAATCAAGCGTATTTAATTAAGTATTAAGGGATTACAAATAACTCCCGAATTTGTCAGCGAGGGCAATCAAAATACGGGCTGTATGAGTTACAGTTTGTATTTTGAGAAGTTCTCCATTTCAACAGCAAATCTCCAAGATTCATTCAGTCCATGGGATATGTTTGTGAGAAACTTTCTGTGGACTTTGTGAGTTTTGGAAATCTGATGAAAGTTCTCTGTTGGATTACATGAGGACTGAGTGAGTACTGTAACATATGATGAAGAAGTCTGGCTTAAGGTCATTGGCAGTCTCAATTTTAGATATCTGTTCCTCAGCTGTGACAATTAAACAGAGCCTCATGCAATGGTCAGGGTAGGACATGCTAGGGATTCGTTTTTGTAGAACAGGAGCAACTGAGTATATCTTAGATTAACAAAAAACTTACTGCTGGCTGTTATGACAGCTACTGAATGAACGACGATCAACATGCGTAGTTGCCGATCTCGCGGGATCTGTCAGATGGGGTCTGCTTTACTAGCTCTGAAATAAAATGCTAGACTGAAATTTATACCGAGCCCATGGACTAAGGGGCAGGAAACACTCATCAGTAGCACAAATCCCAGTAACCAGTCTTCCTGAACCTGACATAAGCTATATCTCCCATTACAACCATGTATTACTTCATATATTGTGGTTCAAATCTGGTTTCTCTTTTATTGCAAGAGTCCTTTCTAAGTCATCCTTTGCACTAGTCTGTTCTCTTTTTTTTTGTAAACAATGAACCAAGGTAATAATCCAGCCTTGGTACACTTCTGCTGAAAAGAATGGAAGGAGAGGAATGAGACCTTCAGGTGCAACACCTGGATCCTCACAAACAAAGCATTGGTCGTATACTGGTAATATATGTCAACGCATTAGATTAAATGGGAGAAAAGATACAAACTAAAATTGCGAATGTAATGGCTGATGGCATAGATAAGCTTGCAATCAAAGCATGTTAAAGATATATTACTTTGAACCAGGGACAATCTTGTGCATGTCTGAAAATAGATTTGTCCATGGTAAATCTATGTTGGCTATATATTTAAATGCCATGCCTGTGGTCAAAATTGCATTTTGATCAAAACGTCCAACAGAATACGCCATTGTCCATGTGGCCCTGCTTTGAACGTCCCTCTGCTAGCAGGTGCTGGACTTAGCTCATCTTTTCCGCAGTCATGAGACTCCTTATGACCCTTTTCTTCTACGGTTGGGATCTGCGGTTCTGGTCAATACAGTTGGTCTGATGTCTTTGGTTTTGTTTTTGATTTGAAATGTTTGTTTCTCTCATTGGCCCCATCGTTTGTTGCAGTTCCTATCACCCTGCTTGAATAGACTGGATTCAATCTATCAAGATAAGATGCAGCAGCTACTGTGCGTTAAGCTTCGAAACATGACGAGTGATGGATGTGTGTCACTCACCATTTCGTGTTTGCATAATCACTATAATGAAAAAAAGGCTTCCTGAAAACGTGGTGCATTCAACTTACAACTCCACATTAATTAATGTCAGAGTGGGAGGGTGAGTGTTCAACTCTCATGGGACAGGGAATGAGTGCTTGGGGACTGGAATCTGAGTTGCAGTTCTGTACTGTAGACGAGGGAGAGCGACTACATCACTGGCACGCCTAATTCTCTCAACGCTGCAAATGAGATGTGATTCATTGAGGGGAGAGTGAGACAGTAACACCCATTCATTAACTGCAAGAATGAAGTGGGTATACTGTAGATGGGACTGAAGGAGCAAAAACAATCAGTTTTTTACTATCACTGCCATGTAATTCACTCATGTAATTTGTACAAAAAAACAAGATGAATGAAATGAGACAGTAGTATTACTACTACTGTTTTATATTAATTGTGGAGGATTGTCCTGCTTTCTGTGTCACTGGCTTCTGTTGCTCATTTATTTGTTAGCATAATTAATCTTGGCCCTTTCCCCCCAAAAGGTCATGCTGAAGCATTTTCTGTTTCATCCTTCAAGGTTGGTACTTGCTTTTCTGCTTCGGACTCTAGGCATTGTTACACTGGTGACATTAAATCGTCATGTGAGATGTCCACAAAGGGCTCCATTCTCCAATGTATTTAAGTAAAAAAAGTTCATAGCTGCTCGCTTTTTTGACTTAAGTCAATCCTCCCATTGACTTAAGTGTGGGTTTAAGTGTACGTAGGCGATTTACGCACTTTGAGTGGAGAAACCCCAAAATATGGACGTATCACATGTAAATACCTTAAGTACATTCTGTCATGGACTTATGGGCACTTAAATGTATTTTTCGCTAAGTGAACTTGAGTGTTGTATTAAGTCATGTGCCTTCGTAAGGCCAAGTGCAATATCGCAGGTCTTAGAAAGCCAAAACAAAACTTATATTCATATTATGCGTTTAGAAACAAGTATTACAATCCAAAAAAGGCTGTCAATAATTTGTATGAATTCCGAATTATTCGAGTGACATTTGCCTTGTCAACACGCCTAGAAGGTGAATCTATTAGGCTAAATGACTAGTCGATTAAAAAAATAATTCTTTCAATTAAAATGAGTAAATATCGATTCAGTGAAAGTAGTGTGTCCTCAGAATCCTAATCCATAGCGAATGAGTGGGACAGACTGTAAGCATCGCATGTTTACGGGTGGATTGTGAAACGCTATTTTGAATTCCGATTCGTCCCATATTTTCATACACGTACACTTTGTACTTAAACAAAGTGGGATTTCCAGCAGAACTACCTGACCAAGACACTCGCCTAATTGGTAACAGTTCGTCACTTAATGGGGTAGATTTGTGCGTATTTAGTGCAACCATTGGGGGTGCGATGGTGTGTTTACCTGTTTTCCTTTGCCGTCACCTGTCGGTTTTTTTTGGCAACCACTAGGGGGATTGGATTATTGGTGGGACGACAGACGGGGTGGAGTTTATTTTGGAGGGAAATGAGAACAAAAGAATTTCATTTGTTTTTGGGAGGAGGTGGGAGGGGGGTGTAGATGGAGCTGGGAAGCTGTTGCTGCTTGGGGGCCCAGTTGATTTTTGTTCACTGTCTAAAGAAAGAAGCCCAAAGGAACTTGGGAAAGTGAAGAACCAGAACTGGAATACTTAAGACGCTACACTGATTCTGGATAAGGACAGAAACCAATCTCTGGGGTTGCCAAGAGGGATCCTGCGTATCTTGTATTTTTTGGGCTTTTTGTGACTAGATTATGTGTTCCCTGGACACAAGTTCTCTTTTTTTCTCCTTATTGGACTTAGAGTTGGCAATGAGTAAGCTTTGAGGAACAAAGACTATGATTAGACATGTTTTGTGTTTAAAGGATTAGCTTCTGTAATTGATCCTTGATGTTCTACATATGTTTGATAATGGTTTTGATTTCTGGTGTCACTATTCTTGTGTTTAATGAAACCCACTAAAGCAGCTATTTGAAGAAACAATCTTAGGAAGGAACGTTATACTGGTGACAGTGACTAGCAATTGGTTTGGAATAATGCATTGCATCCTTCGCCATGGTGTATAAGCTTGTTTGGACTCTGCAGTTGATTGCATTATTATTTTATCTGCAATTCATTCTAAACTTTCAGGCCATGCTACTAATAATACTATAGCACATGGTGGTAGGGGATTGGGTATGATTGACCTGGCCCCCTTCCCATCATTCCATGTGGTAACCGCCCACCTGATAAGTATCCAGCCATGAACTGACTGAGGGGTGTGAAAGATGTGAGGAGCTCAGTCTATGAGCAAGTAGAAAAAGGTATAGGTGTAAATGCTCAATCGTCTCTTAACATTAATAAAAGAGCCTTCTTTCCGCTTACATGTTTCTACTTTCATCTGTTTTACTCCCTGCTTTTCCTTTACAAAAGGCAAACATTATATTTCACTGTAAGATTTAATTTTTTGTTGAAGGATTCTCATGTTTGTGAGAATGGCCAAATATATGTTTATGCTTTCATTTTCAAATGGTTTCTGCAGATTTCAATTAGGTTCACAATGTAAATTTAAATAGTCCTTGTTCCACGTTTTGCTTGTTAACAAAATCACTGAGGGCAGAACCCCCTGTTCTTACTTGATGAGTAATTAGCATGGCTGTGTCTTCTTTGAGGTGAATGTATCTGCACTGATGAGGGGACAATTTGTGTAACTCAAAAGCACGTAACTTTTTAAATGATTTTTTTGACTTAAGTGCTTGATGGGAGAATCGACCCCAAAGTGATAGTGATATCACTGGAGGATCCATAAACAACTCTTTAACACTCACATGTGCTCCATAAACACAGAAATCAGGCTATACTCTTCCCCAAGGAGGACCAGTTATGATTGTTCGGATTTCTCCCAATTTAATAACGGTAACAGTTCCGATCTATTTTAAAAATAAAAAGCATTTCAGATAAACCTTCCAATTAAATTAAATTATTTGACTGATTACCCAAATGTGATCTGAACCCGAGAGAATTAAAACAAACATGCTTCTAAAATTACCAAAACTGAATTTTTAATGCAAAGACCAATGTCGCATTCAATTTTCCTATTTTGGTATACGTCATATGCAGCCTTCTAAGTATGGTGCCTCATCCAACTATTTTAGAAAATATTTAAAATGTATGAAATTTTGTTACTGTGACAGTTCTTTGTGTGGGTGGGAAGTGCTCTTGAGAGTACAAAAATAAAATGAACAAGAAATGAAATGATTCACCAAAAATGAAGATGTGATGATTGTGTGTCAGTAACCTTGAATTCTATCTATCTATCTATCTATCTATCTATCTATCTATCTATCTATCTATCTATCTATCTATCTATCTATCTATCTATGCTTTTCTGTCTATCTAGTTCTTTTTAAGAACACAATGTCCAAAAAAGCTAAAGAAATTCATTACATGATTAATTGACCAGGTCAGATGTCGGTCACTTAATTAAGACCGATATTATTGTTTAATTTGACAAAAAGAGGAATGTGTAAAGGGAAAACTTACGTAAAATCCACATAGTCTTTAGTGCAATTCCAATTCCTGGAGGAATTTATTTCGTATCAGATGCTTCTGTGTATTTCACAATTTGGCATTGCTTTGAAAACTGGTGTTTATGATTAACGTATATTGACCAGGAGGACAATAAGTATGTATTGACTATAAGTTTAGTACAATTTAATTCGGCGAAGTTTCACAGAGCTTTAGAAAAGGAGCGTACACCTTCCACACCCCCACCTGGCCCACGCCAGCCTTGTTTGTTTGCTATATCACCACCACACTATCTATCACCCAATATACAACCTAACACTTCTAAGTGTCAGCCCTCCACATTGAATACCATTATCACTTATATATACTTTTGGCAGTGAGAAGTAAAAGCATTTTTAGGGGTGATTTTTAACACAGGTTACCGAAAAGGAGTCCAACCTCTAGGATAGACTTATTTTTTTAAACAGAAAAGTGTTTCATAAAACAACCTGTTTGACAACATAAATTTTGAATGAATTTACATAGTTCTTATGCCTTTTGGAGATGTAAGGTAATGCTTGTTTGCTTGATCATTTATTTGTTTCTTTGTTATTCACAATTTGCATGCCATAGATTTTATATATTAAGAAGATGGAAAGGTTCTTTCTTCTTCTGAAATGCTCTTAGGTGTCAGCTCTTCTAAGTGTTTTTACCTAAAGATGAATCATACATACCAGCAGAATGGGGACATGAAGGACGACTGCACCTTTATGAGAGAGACAAGCTCAGCCTTAAATGATGCCCACAGACAGATCTACTGAGGTTTTTATGCCGTGTTTTCCAAACAAGCAAGTTACAGGGTCACCAGTCGAGAGTCTTCATTCGTTTACACTTTTGCTCAAGGTCCATTTGCTCTATTTATTTAAAACCACAACGAACCATTTCTATGTCTTGGAAGGAACTGAAGTTGGAGAAATTAGTGTTTTGAAATATAAAATGAATAAATACACATTTCAAATATAACTGAAGGTAACTGTTAGTGTATATGCTATGCAGGTGGCACTACCAAGCATTTTACCTTTATCTAAAACACTTGGTGTCCAGCTATTTCACCGAATCCTTTTACACATTCTGTTCTTTTCATTAAGATATATTACCAAACCAGACATGTAAAGTTTACAAGGTTTTATTTCACCCCCTGAGGGATGAATTCTTCAACACGTTTGAATCAGAGGGAATGTCTTTGATGTTAATGAGAAGCTTGTTTGTGATACCACTGCCTGGCAAATCCCATAAAGCTTGCATCAAGTCATTTTCACCTTTACACAGAGATTTCCCGCCTGCTCTCGCTTTTCTCAGGCTTCCAGTATTTGAGTGGTTGGCATGCTTGTGGGCTTAGACCAGTTTGCATGTCATGGCTTCAGATAAGGGCTACAAGATGACCATTCCCAAATTTGCAACTTCGGGAGAATCTAGACGCTATGATATGCACACAAACACACAGACATATAAATGATATACAAATAAATGATATGTAAACTATATATGCCTAGCTAGTATTCCTCCATTGAAGAGGAACACCAGTGATCAATGCCTGAACCTGCTTTTGAAGTATTCAGCACACCTTGTAGGACTCCATTTTGTAAAGTGAAAGTAGTTAATGTTACTTATTAATCAGGAATCAGAAAGCAAGACTGCTGTAAATCAGTGTCTTTTGCAGTTATTTTTTAAAGCTGCTAAATACTATATAATTTGTAACATGTCATCGTTTCCTAACAAGTACAGTGACCACCAGTCAGTGCATGACTACTGAGTGAAATATATAGCCTGAATTGTTCTTGGGGAACATCCACCTGAAACTGTTAAGAATCTTTGGGAAAAATGGGAAATTAAATAAATGAAATATTCATTTCAATTCAATTTATTCTTGTATAGCACATTTTCACAACATTACACTGTCTCAAAGCACTTTACATTATCCCAGCCCATTGCCCTCGGAGAGTAAGCCAGAGGTGACAGTGACAAGGAAAAACTCCCTCATAGGAAGAATCCTTGGGAGGAACCAGAGGGGCCGGCAGAGGAAGTCTAAAATAACAACGTCCTGATTTATGAAGTAGAATTGTGAATAGTCCAGGTATAAATGCAGATATAAATATAAAACGTTCTTGAAGAAAATATTTCCTTATATTCCTTATAGTTTTCCTTCAAACAGAAGACTGTCAAGTGTCTTCTAATTATGGAAAAATATTTTAAATAGTATATTAAAATAATATTTTTATGTTCTTCTAAAGATGTATTTTTAAGCTAGAACTTTCACTTATCATTGCACTTTCTGTCTGTCTAGCAGCACTATGTACCACACGAAATACTACAGACAAACTGAAATATTTAAACAGCATTATTAAGTTCTATAAATTCTCAGTAATAATTAAAAGCTTATAGCTTAAGGTGCAAATGAAATCCAACGATATTGCTATGAATTTTTAGAATAGTAGTAAATAAGATATCTCCACTCAGATATTGTACTGAAATGAATAAATTAAGTGAATAATTGAAGGAGTATTACACTACTTAATTTCAGTTTGACAATTACATTTAAGCATTTAAGTGGTAGAGATCACATGTAGGAACTTGATATTTGGAAATGGCAAATTTACCAAGTCTATTACTGGCATTTATTCACATTCCATATATGTGCTGATGGATTCTCTCCCGCTTTAGGAAATGAAGATCCCAAATCTTCTTTTTAGAGTGGGGGGTGTTTTGAGACGTGATGCCCGTTACAAGACCTGCGATGTTTACACACGGACAGCTGCTGGGGGTTTAGGGATCAGTCCGCTGGGGGTGACCTGGGTACAGAAACAAACACCCACTGCTCGTTCAGCCTCTCAGGCCTCTGCACGCTTTGTCAGGAGCCAGATAAATTTCACAATCCATCCCCTTATCAGGGTTCAGTCAGTGGCAGCTTGACGGCTTTCACAGCTGGATTAGGCCTCTCTCCTCTGTATCACTTTCCAGCCAGCAAGGCTGGTCAGCTTCTCAAGGCGTGAGAAGATGTTAAGAGAGTTATGGGCAGCAGGTCAAGCAGTCACCACTCACCCATCTTGTGTGTGTGTGCATGAATAAGACCTGCGTGATGACAGGAGACGTCTCCGTTCCCAGGTTTGGTAACAGAAATTGGACTGCCTCTATAGTCTTTGGTCCAACCAACCTGAAGACCACATGCGGTAGAAGGATCCTCAGAGTAAAAAGTAATGAAATTTAACTGCAGCAGATTACCTTATATGAGCATCAGATTTAAGGAGTAAATAAAAGCCATAATTTATTATGAATCGTTAAATACAAATTAAGACTAGACCAAAAAATAGCACCCAAATGATTCATTATGGTACTGCAAACTTAAAAGATTCATCACGGTCTTGCAAACTCTTTGGCCAAATGTATTTATGAATCAAATTGAGGTAAGTAAGAAGTTCAAAATCGTGCCACGACCAAGAACTGTGACATAACAGGGGGAAAAACGTGTCACAGCCTGCCAGGTCATCTGTGTCCCTGTGTAGAGGGCAGCCAGCAGGATGTGAGGAGAAACAACGTCTGCCGTCTGGATGGGACCATCCGCAAGTCGCCGCTTAAAGGCAGCAAGCGCCTGACCTCCTCCGTGCCAAAGCCCAAAAGGTCATGATGTTGTTATTTCGACCCCTGAGCTGGAACTGTGGAAATAAAATGTACTCTCTGTTGTAGAACCCCTTAGGAATGCATACAGATGGTGCTGCTTTGGGTATAACCACAGATTTACGCCGCTGTACTTGTGGAAATTAAACTACCAAAATGAATGAGTGTGTTTGAGGGAGGGGGTGGAGTGAAAGATTGGATTTTTTGCTTTTCCATAGTATGATGTGCAGTGCTGTCATCTGTCTTGGGAGGATGAATCAAGTGACAGCCAGTATTGTAGCTACTGTAATGAAGTTCACATGACATTTCTGTGTAGATGTAATTTGGTATCTCTCATTTTGGACTGAGTGAAGCCCCGCTTCCAAGATCGAAGATCACGTAACCATGTCTGTATCTGTTTCAGTTTGTATCCAACTGCTTACCGAACATATTCTCACATGCAATCTTTTATTTGCACAGAGTCTATGGTCCCTTTATATTTTGTAAATTCTATTTTCTATGGTCACAGGTCCTGTTAGAGTGATCTAGGTGTCCTGTTCTCCCTGTCTGTAAAATTCTATTTTAATCAAGTGTTCCTGTTCCATCCCCCAAATCCCCTTGTTTTGGGGATCTTTGCAATCCAGGCGGAGGCTATTTTTTTTGCACACCTACAGAAGAATCTCTCCAGTTAGAAACAATTAGAAAGCAGCTAGCTGTAAAAAAAAAAAAAAGTGTATTATAATCCGAAAACAAGAGGGTAAATATAACAGCTAGAAATCATAATTCAGGCTTCCATCATCCATCCATCCATCCATCCATCCATTTTCCAAGCCGCTTATCCT
>JAODLC010000021.1:19011776-19052875 GCA_026781145.1 Hippopotamyrus pictus
TTCCAAGCCGCTTATCCTACTGGGTCGCGGGGGGTCCGGAGCCTATCCCGGAAGCAACGGGCATGAGGCAGGGAACAGCCCTGGACGGGGGGCCAGCCCATCGCAGATTCAGGCTTCCAATAAAATATATTTTTAAAAAAGCAATAAAAAATGAATACTTGAGATCCCAGAAGACTCTGTAAGTGGGCTGGGATGCAACATAGAACAGATGAAGGCAGAACAAGTTGCAGTGGAACTTGGATCCCTGTGCTGCACGTATGCCAAAAACTTCGAAGATGTCTGTAATGCATTTTTCATATTTATTTAAAGGATCTGAATCGAATACGTCTACAGACAATTGTTTGAAATTACAGGTTTTATTAGATGGAAGGGAACCAGAAACAAGATGGTATCTTCTGCACTGGAGGACAGCACTTTAGCTCCATTTAGCCTGTACCTTCCTTGCCAGACCTCAGAGGTGTCCGTGTGGTCACTTCAGGCATGTTCTCCAACAGCATGCATGCAGATTCACCATCGATTGCATGTGGCACATTAGTCAAACAAAATGCCTCCGATGGGGGGGGCGTGTCACTTGGAAATATGTTCTTGATGTCCTGAGAAACCCACCTCTCTCAGACAACACGTGAGCCATTTCAGCGTCAGTGTTCCCTATGTGTTTAATAGCGTGTCCAGCAGCCTTAGCAGAAACAGCAGCATAAATTAGTGTAAAGAAATTTAAGACCAAAGTATTACTGAGGATCACTCCAGTTTATCCAATCCAGGCATGCCAAAATAGACTGTGAATAACAATTGGGTTGAGGGCAACTTTTTATCATCATCACACAAGTCAAAATAAGAGAAAAGGCTTCGACGAGACAAAACACCTTTACTTTCTTCCTGAAAATAATAACTGATTGATAGAACTAGATGTAATATATTCATTGTGAGGAAGTTTCACATCAAACACAATACAGTGAAGCCTTTCAGTTTATGCCCCTAGAGAGGTGACAGTTTTGATGTTTTGAGAACTCAGGGAAACAATGAAGGCAGAACACAGCACATGACATTTGTTAGAGTGATATCCTATGTTGATGTTATTCAGTGAATACTCTTCATATTTGTTTGCACTACGTTTACTTGTTTGCACTGTATCCTCTGCGTTCTTGCCTCTATATGCACTAGAATCTCTCCCTGGGATCAATAAAGTAGGTCTGAATCTTAACGTTAGGCCAGAGTAATGTAATGTAAATACACACCCTCCGGAGCGCTCCTCTGCCCTTTTCTGGGTGGGGGCTGCAATTGTCCCTGCGGTGGTCCTCCTGGGGTTCCCGGGCCCTGGGGGGCCTCTGGATGTCTGGGGCCCGGGTCTCCTCCGTGTCGGCTTCATGTCCTGGGTGCGCGGGGCTGTGGCTCCCCACACACACTACTAGACATTTACATGGAGAAACCTTATGAACACCAGCGCGCTGACACACACAGGTGTGCACACAAGTGCTCACGGACACACACTCTCTTGATCGGCTGTTGCTTCTGGGCATGTGTTGTAATGCTGGTTGTGTGTGCTGTTCAACAACATTTAACGTTTGATGTTCGTTGTGATTTGTACAGATGTTGTATGTTGTCTTTCTCTCTTCAGCAGATATGGAAGCAGATTATCTGTTTTATTTTTTTCTTTCTCTTTTTTCTTCTCCTCTCTCTCCCTCTCTCTCTTTCCCCCTTCTTCTCCTTTGTTTTCCCCTTCTCTCTCCCTCTCTTGAGGAAGCAAATAAAAATATAAATAAATAAATAAATAAATAAATAAATAAATAAATAAATGAAAATAAATAAATAAATAAATACAAATAAAGTAGCCCTCCGCAGAGGGGTGGCGGTGGAGGGAATATAAATATAAATACAATTACATATGTTTTTTTCCCTCTATTAATCTTTATTTATTTATTTGTTGGTTTGTTTATCTATTTATTTCCGTGGCTGCATGACTGGAATTTTGAGCCAGAAGAAAAACTGTAGGTACTGTAATGTACATTTTTCAAATGTTTTAAACATGTTAATATTCTTAATGAAACAGAGAGAGAAATGTATAAAATTAATTAAAAAGTACTAAATAATGGATGCATTTAATGAAGCTCTGCACTCTCCAGACTGAGAATGTACTGTATCTCTCCACAATGGTCCTTATGCATGATATAATACACTACTGTGCAAAGGTCTTACGCTGTCAAAGAAAATGATGTTTAAATGATCTTAATGTTTATGTAGGACTTGATATCATGTCTGTCAAAGTGTGCTAGCTTAGCCATTACATAACCTTTCATAAAATCACCCCAGCATTTGTAATGACTGTCCAATACACCAATGTATTTTTTGACTTGACCACTCACAAACCATGTTGGGCTAATCAATGAGGAGTTATTTAACTAATTAAGTTAATTAATTAATTGATCTGGTGGTGACATGGAACGGCTGAGGTGCCATTGAGGAGAAGTTTGGGATTCAAAGCGGTGTTCATCTAGCCATCAACAAGACACCAGAGACTTTTTGAAGAAGTTCATGTTAGTCTTTAAATGTGTAACTGGTCATTTTCTTATGTTCTGATTTTAAATTGAACTTTTTTTCTGAGCAAATATACACCTACTACCCAGATAAATAGCTATAAACAACTTCTTTGCCTAATAGATTTGCACAATGCTGTATGTTAGATGTTAGGTGGATTTTGAAATATTATTTATTTTATACATAACATGGTAATGTTATACATTTTGTGCAGCAACAAAACAAATCAAGATATTGCAATTTTCCCCTACAGCTGTTTATATTCTTATTCAGCTGTATGCTCCAACTCTGCTGTATGAAATTTAGTTTTAATATTCAAAATAGCAGGACCCAGTCAAAATTTGGAGTGATGAGAGACTCTAATACCAATCATGAAGTGAGTCTGTGTCCCTTTATTCAGCTTCACGAGATTATATAGGCTTTGATTTTTCCTGAAAAATGAGACACCATATTAAACATCAACTCTTCTATCTTCTATTTGATTTTTCCTTGCTGCGCTGTATGTGTCTGTTATACTGCCAGGAAGTTTAATTGAATGGAGACCGTGAAGGCCAGTCTTTAGTCTGTTCATATCCTGTGATCTATTCACTACAGGATTTTCATGTTGCTGCCAACTGTAGTCTTTAACATACAGCTACCTTTTGTTGTAAATCAACAGTACTATGTGCTACAGATTGTACGAAGTCATAGAAATTCATTCATTCAAACACACTTTCACAGAAAAGATCCTTCTGACTGTGGCTGAAAAAAACTAGACAGATTTTTCAAGCATAATATTTTTAGAGTGCAGCTGTTAGGGTACGAGTATAAATACCTGAAAAAAATTGTAGTCGCCCTATCAGATCCAAAAAGAAACATGTAAATAAAATTGTGACAAGTATTCCATATATAAAAAAAATATGTGTACTGCTTTATGATGAGCTATCAAATGAACTAAAAAAAAATCACAGTGGAAATTTAATCAGTCCGCTGAGGCTTATCTGAGAACTTAAACACGACAAAATATAGAATTTAGAAGCTCAACCAGCCTGAGAAGACCTTCTCTTGAAGTACTTAACCATTAAGGCTGTAGAAGTAATCCCTCATCAAGCATCCATTCTCTCTTAAAGTAGAACAATCGTAAATCGTAGGTCTGTACACAGCTTGTCTCCATCACTTCCTCA
This sequence comes from Hippopotamyrus pictus, assembly GCA_026781145.1. Taxonomy (NCBI): domain Eukaryota; kingdom Metazoa; phylum Chordata; class Actinopteri; order Osteoglossiformes; family Mormyridae; genus Hippopotamyrus; species Hippopotamyrus pictus. Next base: position 19,015,472 of record JAODLC010000021.1, read on the forward strand.
GTTAAATAATGATGTATCACCCAGAATCAGAGGAGCAAGTCAAAATAAATACTTCCTATTTGGAGGATGAATTAGAAGAATCAATATGCCCCCCCCCCCCAGAGTGTACCCCTGCCTTTGGCCCTGTACTGAGGGGTGTAAGATCTAGACACCGCCTCCCCCCCATTGCCCAAAGACCCAGGATAAGCAGTTGGAAGATGTATGACTGGCTGAACATTCCATCTAGGTCCACGAAGGAGGCCTCTGCTGCTCCAGTTTACTAACCCCTCACTACTCACGTCTCATTAACATCATGAAATATCAGACAAACCTGTTTTAATGACTGGGGTGGTCTGTCTGTAACACACTCATTTTGGGGTTGCTTTATAAGCTCCTGTGAGCGTAGGAGGGCTTTTCAGGCGTGTCTCCAAAGGCCCTTCACAGCACAAAAGGCAGACGCTCCTACCAAAAGCTGCTAACAGGTATTACATGTATTCTGGGGTCTCAGTATGTTAGTGAAGGAGCAGCAGCTTCCGGGAAGGCAGAAGCCGAGGGCAGGGCCCGAGTGCAGAGCCCGAGTGCAGGGCCCGAGTACAGAGCCCGAGTACAGAGCCCGAGTACAGAGCCTGAGTACAGAGCCCGAGTGCAGGGCCTGAGTGCAGGGCCCGAGTACAGAGCCTGAGTACAGAGCCCGAGTGCAGAGCCCGAGTGCAGGGCCCGAGTGCAGAGTCTGAGTGCAGGGCCCGAGTACAGAGCCCGAGTGCAGGGCCCGAGTGCAGGGCCCGAGTACAGAGCCCGAGTACAGAGCCCGAGTGCAGAGCCCGAGTACAGAGCCCGAGTGCAGGGCCCGAGTACAGAGCCCGAGTGCAGAGTCCGAGTACAGAGCCCGAGTGCAGAGCCCGAGTACAGAGCCCGAGTGCAGAGCCTGAGTACAGAGCCCGAGTACAGAGCCTGAGTGCAGAGCCCGAGTGCAGGGCCCGAGTACAGAGCCTGAGTACAGAGCCTGAGTGCAGCGCCGGGCCACTCTGCACTAACTCCACCATTGGGTTCTCACTGCCGAGTCCATCTGGACGTCTCTGCGAGCTTTACTGTCTTAGGCAGTGCTCCTCGTGTTGGGAGGGGGGAGAGGCGCTGTCGCTGAAGACTGGGGGTGGGGGGAGGGGCGCGTTTTGCTAAGTCAGCACCTCCACAGAAGATGGTGCCCTAATCGGTCACCTATGTCACCTCGGCAGTGCTACCCAACCATATTATTATATGTTCATTTAGGTTTTCTTTAATCTAATAATCAATTTTATTTACATATAATCGTCTATCGCAATTTAGTATCAAAAATATGCAGTCCTCCAGAATGTCAGGGGAACACAGCACTATATTTGCCTCTGGGCCATTTGTATAAATGCTTTCATCACATACATAAGGTGACATAGATTCACTCTTCTGCAGAACTGTAATTCAGTGTGATGCTTTGAATAATGTATTTCATATGACCAGATGCATTGCACAGTACGATAGCCTTACCTGTTTGTATTATGTTTATGTTACTGTAAAAATGTGTCAGTTTAGTCCTTTCAAAACATCTCCTCATGTCATCCCAGTATTTACAGCTGCCCTAGCATACCTAGTTTTCTTAATCAATAACTTATGAAGTTAATGAACTAAATAAGTTAATTAAGTATGCTTAAGTACAGAGAGGTTCTGGAACTGAAGCAGTGTTCTTCTATACATCTGACAAGATATCAGTAACATTTTGCAGAATTCTTGTTAATTTTCTTGTATTCCTGTTTATTTGTATATTTTCTAATGTTAGCCAGTTTTTTGTGCAAAAATACACTTACTTGGCCACATAAATAGCTTTAAACATATTTTTCTATGACAAGCTAGCCTCTTTTTCCACAATACTGCATTTATTATTTCCAGTGTAACTTAGAACCTCGGAAACTAGGAAAGTTCAGCTATTCACTCATTATCAGTGGCTGCTAGTGAGGAAAAGAAACACAAAACAAAGACGAGCCCTCCAGCCCCCCTTATATCATCATAATGTCGGCAGAACAGCGTTAGAAAAACATTAGCATTAGAAAAGCGTTTTCTGCTGCAACATCTCTCAACAGGTCAGTTATGGTTCCTGTGCGTTCTGGTGGTGCAGCAGGATGCAAATTATTGGGAGATAAGAAAAACTACATTAGAGTTTTGTCCCGACGAGTATTTATCATTTCTTACAATGGCCCCACACACCTCGTCTGGTTAATTGCACTGGATGTTTCACTCTGTTGTTTTTTTTCCAGGTGTGCCTCGTTTTAGCTGAGACGGCTGGCTGTTTTTAATTGGCGCGTTTACAGCAGTCTCAAATGAGGGCTTCAACACAGGCCCCATAATCAGCAAAAGCGTGACTACAAAGGGAATTCCACTGCTTTGTCCTTATCCCCCAATTACAGAAGTATTAAGGACCCCATTACATCACGGATATGTCCCTGGCGGGTGGGAATGCCCCTAATCCGCTGACGCGCCAGAAATCTCGCTGCTGTTGAAAGAATGTCAGCGTCGACACCACGGGTAGGATGGTTTCGCCTTTCATTAAAGGCACTCTTATTGTTGTTTAAAATGGGAAATATTATTTGGTATCCTCCCCAGCTGGGGCTCTTCTCTGGGGAGATATGTCATTGAGCTTCCTGAGTGGGGTGGGGGGGTTCACCATACACCACAGCCCAGGGAGGGCGATTCAGGCAAAAGCGAATGGCGAAGCTCCTTTTACTGGGGCCGGAGAGGTGTATTATCTGTCAGTGGTAGAGCAGAGACGGATGGCCAGCTGTCCACTCCCCATCCATTTGTTCCTGTGCACCTGTACAAGACGGTGATAGCTGTCAGCTCTGATCCTCCAGAACAAAGCGCATCTCCAGTCTGTCCAGCTACCAACCTTGTAGGCTCCAAGCTCCGTTTCATACAAAAATAAAGTAATGAGTAGTTTTTAAGCACCCTTCACTGTAATGCATTTTTATCAAACACACAGTATCATGACAGATATATGTTGATTTTTTTTTCTACCTCGGAATAATCATCATTTTGCCATCACTCTTCCTGGTGAGTGTCAAAGTTTTTCAGAATAATGGGTAAGGAAAAGCCATCAATGATCTCATGATTGAGAACAATGTGATCAATTTAAAAGTGAAGCAGAGTACTGTTTTTCCCTTTATGGTGGACTGTTCTTACAAGAACAATTGGAACAATAATTCAATCTTTTTCTAAAATGGCTCCTTTATGAATGATGTAAGAAAGCCCCATGACCCGTAATCTGTAAGACAGTGATCAGGAGCAAATAGTCCTGTTCTATGGGCTTTGCGTTTGGGTCGTTTTTGATTAGAGAACATAATGGCTAATCTGTTTATTGGCCTGCCATTTTGTATCCTAAGGGTACCAATAAAACCTCCTTGTTCCGCCCTCCCTGGAGTCCGTTTGCCATTCTGAAGAACAAGTTTTCATTGACCCATCCCGTGATTCAGAAGGATCTACATTCCAGTGGGTTCTTCAATGTCAGCTAATGTCATGGCTGCTATGTATATAGCCTACATCCTGTTGGCAACACCATTGGGATCTAGTAGTTCCAACAAGAGAAATGATCAGTTTTAATGTGGTCTAACCTGAATCTATATTGATTAAAATAAGGCTTCCACCCAGTCTCTTCACAGCTACTGTGATGTACATGTTATGGCTCAGAGATATTGCTGACTATACTTCGTGGCGGACTGATATAACATTCTGTATAGTTTGTATTTTTTTCTGACAATAAAACTGGCAGGGCTATTTTTGACCTTTTCTAATCCGAATTTAATTATGAAATCATGACAAAGAAAATGGACATGTTGACATTTCATTTGGATATATTTTCAGTCTCTGTGATATGAAGTCACTGTGCATAAAGCTTATGACAGATGGATTTTTTAATTGGTTTAGAAGATCTCAAAGTTGAGCAATTCCACGTTGTTCTGAATCATATACCAATACTTGACAGAACTTTTACCTACAACCCTCATTTGGGATTATTAATACTGTATATTAGAAATGTACATAAGGAAACACTTCATCAGACATTGACCAACCCTTTGCGCCTTCTTAGAGCATTATATTAATTGATTGTCTTGTGAAATATAATTTCAGGTCCTCATAATCTGGACTTGAACAAATAAGTGTATATGGAAATACTGTACAGTATAACGAGGCCCTTCATTCATGTAAAGCCAGTTAGTAATGTCTTACCAGTTTTTTTCGAAATGTATTATAAGTAGACTGAAGGACTGAGTGCTTGAGCTTTGAGGCACCATAATGATATTATTCATTGTGTGCCAGGAGACATTGTATGGCTCTTTCTGCACTCTCTGGGGTGACAGGAGCTGTCCCCGGTTGTGAAAGGTAGCAGGTCCCGCAGGGGAAACCTTGGCTAAAGAGTCTGAAGACTTGAGTGCTGTCTATAGCCGGGCGAATGAAGTCTGGAAAGCGCCAGCTGAGGATAAAATGGACTCTGCCGTTCTTTGGATTCTTCTGCAGCGAGAAAAGCCCGATGCAGACATCCCACGACGGCAGGCGAGAAAAAATAGCAGAGCTGTGAAATTATTGCAGAAAATTTGCGCAGCGGTGGTGTAACTCTGCAAAAGCAGATTTGTATATATTTTTTTAAAAACCCCTTTGTTGGTTTTTTTTTTTTTTGTTGGATTTATAATAACATACCAAGGCCTGGCCTTGATCCGTAACAACAAGGTAATTTATGTTAGTTATAGGGATTCACAAGCACAGGGAAAGTACCGTGGCGTACTCTGGGGTGATTTATTTCAACAGATTACCATGCCGCACTAGAGTACCTGTCGTCTTATCGGGGGTGCGTGTTGCAGAAGGCAGAATTATGTTGTCGGCTGTGAGCCCATGATGAGGTGATGGGGGTTAATAGAACATCGATATTGTGGTGGGGGAAAAAAAGCCAGTGAGCTTCTCTGCGGCTAGGAACGCTAGAAGGATGGGTCACAGGGACCGACATGTTCATAACAAAAGATTCATAGAGCCGAGCCTTCGCTGGAAGTGGATGGGGCTGTACTGGCCCCCCAACTGTGAAGCCGCAGCCTTATCTGCAGGGGAGCAGAGTCTGTAATGTCTGAATTGAATGTGCAGCGCTTGCGAGTGTTGCTGTGACAGCCCTTGCTTCCCCCCCCCCCCATCACCACCTTTATGCTTAGGGGTCCTTGGTACATTGTTATGCTGGCAGTGGTGCACAGCACACTCTAGCTTGGAGAGGAGAGAGCTGGCCATGGTACAAATGAAGAGGGAAACAAAAATGGCTAATTCTTTATTTTTTTTTTTTGCTAAGACGGAATCAGCTCCTCGGTTCTGTTTTGTATAGAAAACGTAAAAACGATCTTGTGAGGTTTCGCAGTCGGACATATGCGACCTCACTTTCCTCTTTCGTCCGTGCTGAAGAACAAAAAGTGTGCATCTTAACAAGTATATATATATATCAAGGACAGTTATTTAAGGTACACTATTGTTGTGTTAAACATTTTTTTTAGTTCGTTAAACTTGACCCTTGACCTTGGGCATATTTTAGTTGATGCTCGGTGTAACCCATTATCAAAAGTAGCAAAACTCCAACTGAAAATGCAGCTTTCGTGCTTTTTGTCTACAGGAAACCGACATAGTGACAGCATTCTATATATGCTAGAGCAATACATAAATGTGATATAAACAGCAGCAGCAACAACAAGAAGAATAATAATAATTTTGTGGTAGATTTTTATTACATCGTGTTAGGTTATGTAATATATATAAAAAAGAACCTCTGGGTTCCGGTCAATAAGGCGTCCCGAAAACTATGGCAGCAGAGACCGTTTATTTTGCTAGCTTTGACTCGACTCCATAATTATTTCCACATCTCAGCATTTGCTGACCTGCCTGCCGTACACAAGCTGTCAGCGTTAAGCAATTTTCAGGAAAGTGGAGAATGAGATTCTCTCATACGGGAGGCAAATGCTTTTCTGGGATGGGCTGCTGATTTGAATAGAACTGGCCGCCTGGATTGGGATGCTGCCGTTTCCTGCTCTTGACCGGCGCTGCCCTTCTTAACGCGATAACTAGATGGTGATGACTGCCGTTAGCTATCGCTGTTCTCTTGATTCAGGAATAGTGCTTGGCGCACGCAAACACAAACTGTTGTAACTGCTTTTATTTACTTACGTTTTTTTTTTTTTCTTACAGTCTCATCATTATGCATTTTATAGATTCTCTGTTTTTTCACAACATTTTTAATAATCCTTCATCTGCAGCAATCAACTCACTTAATTGATCAGTTACTCTTAGTTCTACATTTTCAGTTACAGACATTTTTATGTGCATTAAGTCAAAGTGAGTCAGGTCAGCCTCAACTGATCCTTAGTTGTATACATTTTTGTATCTTTTGATTCCACTGCCAAGCTAGGAAAATGAGAAACGTATAGGTTTTGCATTGGGTCAGACCAGATAATTCCATTAGCCTTTAGCAGTCTGCGTGGTGGATTATATTTTTAAGCATGCACAATTAAGTCAGATTTTTATTTTCTTATATACCCTCACAACAAACCTTTGAAACTCAAAGCTACATTGTAACATGACAAAAGTTAAATGTAACAGGGGAAAGACAGTTGATGATGAAGATGAAATGAAACATCCTTTTATTAAGCCCAGTGGATGTGTGATGTATGCTTTACTTAACATGATTCACTATGTACTGTCCTGCCAAGGTGATACTAGCTTTGTGGAAGCATGTCTCTAGCCATACTGGAGCAGTTCAGTGGTCGCCTTTCTTGCCTGATCTCGTGTTTTGCCGATAATCGATACACTCGCAGGCTTTCCGCAGTAAAAGTTAAAAAGAGAAGAAATAGGTGACAGGACTAGGCGATATGACTGAAATATTACTGTCGTGTCGTCGCAGTGGAGCTGCAGAATTATATCTTATGGCCATCAGGTCTTCTGTGAAAGGGAGGGAAAATCAATTCATTTTTTTTCCATTGTCACCTCTTTGTTACAGAGCTGAAGTGTCCACATTATTACAGTAACTGAGAGGCTCACCTAAAGTCCCAGACTATGGCCACTTGGGTCAAGAGCTGAAGCTCTTTTAATTTCACGTGTTAAGTTTTTTTTTGGAGAAAATTGAAATCCATATTTTGCAAGCAATCGGTGTGGATTACATCTATTGTCATTTGCTGGTCACGGTGCTCAACCATTTATTTCAATCATCGTGTTCGAAATGAATATTGATATAACGCGGATAATGTATTATAAGTTGCCTGAGTTTACACATTGAACGGTATAAATTGAATTGGTATAAAATTTAGATGTGACAGCATGTAGCCTGGAAATTCATGGATATAGTAATAAATGACCCAAACACGAATGGTTACATTTTCTCTTCGAGTTCTTGTTTTCTGACGCCCTGTACAACGACAGCCAGTTATCTGCCCTCCTTTTATTGTGTGTATTCTGTACAGTGTTGATAAGAATTCCTAGAGGTATATCATTCATGCATCACATAACATTCAAATAAAAATGTATTTTATCTAATAAGACAGACAAATGATAGAGAGCCTCACTCCTCTGATCTGAAAAAGCCCCCTTACCACAGCTGTGTATTAATAGGCATAAATAAATAAAGAGCTGGTGTAAATAGGACAAAAAAATAACAATATTTTTCTTTGGCACGGGGTAAAGAGAAAAATTCATTTCATTTGACAACTAGAGGTGGAAATATTCCTTTCATTAGTTTTTATGTGTCAGTTTGAAACCCGCTTGCTGCCTCTCTGAATTTCCTCTTCACTCCTGCTCTGAGCGGCGTGATTCTACATGTACTCCACAGGTTGGGTCACATTCTGTCCTCTGCTTCATTAACACGGTCCATGCAAAACCGTGCCAACGACCCATCCGGGGACACCGGTGGCTGCTTACGGCGCCATCTTCCCAGCGGGCGCCAACGTAGCCACCGCTGGCCACCCCTGGAACTGGGAAGCTTGCCTAGGGCTTCGACTGGCCCTGGGAAGAAGCACGCAAATTGGCAACCTGGCATTTCCGAAATGCGTGGCATAGACCATAGACTGCAGCTAGTCCCCCATCACCTCATAGTGGGTAACGGACATACTTTTTATGATTTTCCCTTTAATGTTTACCCCCACTGCAATTTTTTGTATTTTAATAGTCTTTATAACTTTGTAATAAATCACCCTTCGACTTTCTGTCCATCCTGGTGCAAGAACCATGCATATTTCTTTGTAAATATTACATAATAGATGATCTAAAATAGGATTAGGGTTGCGGAAGAGGGCGGTCACCAAAAGAACAAACATCCTAAAAAGCATCTTTCTGGTTTCTTCTGCTCCTGGTGGAACTGAGAGTCCCACAGCGGAGACTGCCCCCCCAAATGGAACCAATAATAGAATCTCACTTTGAATCTGTGGTCAAATGAGAGGCTCGTTCAGGAAGGATGGAGAAGCGTAATCTCATCCCCTTCCTGCCATAGGTGCGTTTTCTCAGTGGCTAACAATCAGCCACCTCAAACCACATAGATTTTTAAAATAAATCAATGATGGCAAAATATAACCATGATGGGCAGTGAAACAAAAATTATGCACCGTTATGATCAGGATACGAGGAAGCAGAGATGGGGACTTGAGTTTGCGACCCAGACTCGAGTCGCTCTTAAATGCACCTCCGACTCAACTTGCAACTTGTTATTTTTTGACTTGGACTCGATTCTGACTCGTCGATAGCGACTTCTGAACAATAAGAGTCTTTAAGGCTCTGCTGAAATTTCTACACATGCGAAGCTTTGAGTTACATAAAGGTGTTAAACTCATCACTGTGCACTGCTGTGTGCTGAGTATAGGAACTGACACAGATCGGCATAGATTACCATAAATCTGATAATTTAGCAGATATGTCACAAAAAACAGCTTTTTGCTACTGAGATACATACAAAATGGTTTTTAATTAAGTAAAAACATAATGCCAAATAATTCGATTTAACAGTAATACCACTATCACAATATCTCACATAACTAAAAGAACAGCACAAATGCACACATTATTTTAACTCTTTAACATGGGGTTTGCGGTGATACTCATAATCATTTATTTAACTGCACACACACACACACGAGCTGAGAGAGAAATCGATTTTATCCATTAATTGGAGTTTTTGCTTTAGAATGATGCGTAAAAATGAAAATCTTGATTTACTGTAAACATGCATTTACATCAGCAGCGGGGCCAACGAGGCCTTGGTTATACTCATTCATTAGCCAATCACATCACTTTAACATAGTAGCGGGCGGAGTCTGACATGGTTTGGTCTGGCTACAGAGAGGGGGCAGTGTGACGTGCTCTCAGCACAGCAATTTGTGGATTCAAGAATTTATGCCAAAAGGCATGTCTTCATCATAATGTTATTTTTGAGGAAGTATTAGCTTTAAAATCTACATTTAAAAAAGTATTTGGGTTCTTACAAAAATGTTATTGCTTCAAAGGCATTTAAAAAAGCGATTACTTTGGAAATGTATATAAGCCTAAGGGGTTGTGAGACATGCAGTTTTTGAACTGTTCAAGTGGTGATTCTCATTTAGTTGCATCAGTTACTAATAGAAAAAAGAAACAAATAGGCAGTTAAATTCCTGGTAAATAGTAATGTCAAATTGGAACCACGATTCACTCATGTACATCTCTGACGGGAAGTCCATGTATAAAACAATACAATGATCATTGTTGATTACTGTTGGTTTTCACTTTTTCAAAATGCTAACATTTAAATTATTCACTCAAAAAAACTTTTTCATTTATTTAGTTTAATTTTCTATGGGCCTAGTACTATATTCAAAATATATCCTTTTTGAATTTAACTAAAATAAAATGGTTTAAACCAAAGTTGACTTAGATTATTACGGAATCCGGAGAGGGAGAAAGGGTTTTGTTTCATTCACTTAGTAAGTGACAATCCCTTTTCACTTTTTATCCCTCCGTGAAGTGAAACAGGATTTAAATTAAAACGTCTTGCCCACGATGTCCACACACAATCCATCAAGCTTCATGGCATACCAGTGGACCCTTATCTGGCTGCCACAGAGCCCAGTCCAAACTGTGAATCTTCTTTCAAAATGAGACGTCGCCTTTTTTGCTCGAAAAATTATTAATGGCTGCTCTGAGGATCTTCATGATTCTTTATTATACTTAGGAGAGCTACAGCTTTTAGACTTCAAGAAATCTGAGAGAAGGACAGCGTTCTTAATACTCATTCACTCACAGCAGTCGTTTTTAATATTGACATATAAATTTAACGCTGGGATGTAATCAAGCTAATGTATTATTTTATAATATGCTGCGCACTGACCTTTGGATGTCTCTCAAAAACTAAGGCAAAACCAAAAACATCATCATTGTGGATTTTTACTGGAAGATTCATAATCATTTAACTCCTTTGGGAGTAAAGTTCAGAGTTTTATATTCAACTATGAGTCTACAAGCTTCATAAACAAGTTTATGTCTTTCTGAGCAAAAGGTACATCTAAGTGCACTTGTATGAATGCAGCGCCCAATGATTCATTTGCTCTGGGTCTTTGCATACAACTTGGTAATGAGCTATACAAATTAAGTTATATAATACAAGCTTATATATGACTCAATAAAATTTTTATGCAAGATACATTTCTGTGCAATTGTTGGGTATTCCTTCAGTATTAAGTTGGGTGTTATTAACTGTAAGTAATATATACATACTTAAACCCACACAGCTGTTTGCAATGCCTATACCATCTGGTAACATTATCATTCTTTTCATATTTGTTAGAACCATGTGGTCGAGGAACTAATTCATGCAATATTACTCATTTTCCCAGTGTAATTCTAGTGTAATTTCCATAGGCATTGTTAAATAGCCCCTTCATGAACTGAAAGCATAATCAGTGTAAATGTAGAATATGACTGACTTGCCAATGCTAATATGCTATTAAATGAGGAACAGAGTGTGCGATGTTGGCATTTTGACTGATCCCTACATCAGCCAGCATCCAAATGTTATGCATATCCATTTGGATCATTATGCTAAGTCGGGGAATTGTGTTGAAGTTTCATCTACTGCCATTATTCAACAAATGCTACTATCATTTTTACAAAGGAAAGAGATTAGCCGACTATGCCACTTTCGTTGGATGTTTGTCGAAAAAGTTTTCTGTGAGCTCAGTGAGCAACCGGTTGGGGTCTGCATTCTGCATTAATTCAAAGCGACAGGCAATATTATCTTTCAGGTACCGTTATTGCGTCGATGCAGATGTTTTTGAACACATGCACATGACAGCCATTTGTGGCAATGAAAAGGCTGCTATCGCTGTAATGGTCCCTCAGTCATCTAGCTGAGAGCTTCTCCAAGCTGCAGCTGTTGCTAAATGGGCTCATTCACTGAAATAATAAGATAACAATAATAACAATAACTAATTAACTTCCTTTGACAAAACCTCCCTTCGTCAGCTCATTACTTTATGTCTTTTGTTTATAAGGTAGGGAGCTTTCAATTTATGTAAAACAGACTGAAGTTAATCTGAACTTAAACAAAACATATCCGAGATACTTAGAGTTTATGGAAAGTGCCATATGCTTTTAAATAAATATTCAATTTATCTTTTCATTTATTTAAAATGTGTCCTTTAGTAGATATTACTAGTATATTTCTGTCTCCTGTGTTTTTTGCTATAGAGTATCTTGAATGCAAGGGCGTAAGAGAGAACTTAATAATATAAGGTCTATTTTTATTTATTTTTTTTGGGGGGGGGGGCAAATGAAGCAAAATTATGCATTGGCCCCCGCCTCCTAGTTCCTCCACCATTGCTTGAATTATATGGAGAGGTAAATCTGCAAGGGTTTGTGGAACGGATTACTTACAGCAGCCAAGAACTGCCTGTACTGGGTACAGATAAAAAAGTCTAAATCCTGGTATTAATAATTAATTCTTGCTTTGCGCGAACAGGCTACTTTTATATCCATCAGTCGTCGGTATCTGGAGATGAGTGGGTCTCCGCGTGTGGATACTTGTCAGGAAATGGCAAAGGGCTGCACTGAGTGGCTGATATTCTCTCTTCCTCTCCCTTTAAAATCAGCTTCTCTCTGATTCTAATTCAATAAATACCTCATGATTATAAATATATGCCTTTTGGCCAAAGTGAAAAATACCCATAATTTATTATGTAATTTAGTAATCCTTAAAGAAACTAAATACTTCCTCCAGGCTACAGTTTACCTAAACAGTACACGATCAGTCATAATATTCTCAGGTTTAACAATATTTTCTTATATTTTTTACATTAATTAGTGGGTGTGATATAGTTTATGTGGATCCATAAATTTTTTTTGTACTACTTTTCCAGTACAGAGTCGCAATGTGCCTGGAGTCCCATTCTGGGGGTGAAAGACACCCTGGATGGGATGTCAGTCACACACAATCGCTCACAATAGACAATTCAGTGACACCAGTTGACCGCAAGAGGAAATTGGAGTACACAGAAGAAACCTGCAGTGAAATGGGGACAACGCGTGCGCTCCAAAAATACGGAGCTGGATGTGGGATTCGTGCCATAATAACCTGCTGCTTTAAAATCACCTTGAAACAACATGCCGTTTTGTTGTTTGTAAATCGTTTACACAGAACGCAATCTACTAAATGCTTTCAAGGGACAAAATGGATTTAGAAACCAATGTACTTAATGCCTTTTAGACTCTCCTGGTCAAAATGCTGCTGTGTTCGGCAGAGACTTAGTCGCCTTAACACTTTCCAGCAAAGTTGGAAGCACCATCAAAGTGTGGGGATAATTCTCCTCAGACCAGAGAGGTCATTAAGCTCCAAGGAAAATAGAACAGAAGAAAGTAAAGGGAAATACTACAAGAAAGCCTGTTTCGTTCTGCTGAGGACTCTACTCTGAAAAATCTTTCAGCAGGGAAGTCATTCAGAAAAAAAAAGACCAGACATATAGCGGATTCGCTCAAAAATAAGAATGTGAGTGTCCTTGAGTGACCCATTCATTCCGGGCTTGACTTCTACGGAAAATCTGTGAAGAATTGCAAAATTGAACAGACCTCAAAAAGGGAAAAGCTGTCCTAGGAAGAGTGGGAAAATGGGTGCCAAGCATGTGAGCAAAGCTGGGAAGAAGTCACCCAGAAAGACTTTCTCAGTAATGCCTCTGTTTACATGCGTGTATGAAGATGTTTCAGGGAATGGAGACCAATACCATATGTAAATAATGTTTACATACATATTTGTGATATTCATACATGTAATATGCTGCAATAGATGCTTATCCTGGGTTATTCCCTGTCTTGCACCCATAGATTTTGTTATAGGCTTCAGACCTGCATAGGACAAGCAGGTACATAAAATCCATCCATCCATCCGTCCATCTTTTGCAACCACTTGTCTTATGCAAGATCACGGTGTGGGGGGGTGGTTTCGGAGCCAATGGGCACAAGGCAGGGAACAAGGAACCAGGATGGGGTGCAAACCCATTGCAGGGCGCATACACACACCTACAGGCAATTTCATAAGTCCAATTAACTCAGTATGTTATAGGCTTGTTGTGGGGAACCTCTCGATGACATAGGGAGACACACACACATGGAGCTGTGACGCAGACTCAAACCCGAGTGCCCAAGGTGTGAGGCAACAGTGCTAACCGCTACATGACCATACCGCCTGATGCAGAGAATGGATGGAGATGCAATATGGATATGTAAATCACTAAAATAATATTTCATCATTTTTCAGTCCATCACTTTTGCTGTTGTTATTACTGTAAAACGGCTTTAATATTTGTGATGAATTAGATTTAGAAAAAACTGTATCCTGTGCAGTTTGTCCGCTGCCTCATGCCCTGTGCATCCGGAGACTGGCTTCAACTTCACCGCGACCGGATAAGCAGATACCAATAGATAGTATTCTTTTAACAATTAAATCCAACCGGACACACTGAAAGCTTTTGTTACTCTGAAAGAGTAAGAAATACGTTTCAGTTAAAGAAGACCAGTACCATATGTAAATAATACATATCCATAAAGATGTGTATGTTACACATCACTCCACATCAGTAACTTTTTAGTCCACCATCATAGTTATTACATCTTTCCATCTTCTTTTAAGCACTCTTTTAGTTATTTATACACTCATATGGCATCAAAAACTGCAGTCTTGTAGTTAAGTGAAAGGCATTTGAAGAGGACAGATTTGTCTTTATTTCCTAGATAAACTATGCCTAAGTTATTCACAGCTGCAAAGCACAATTTGCTTATTTAATTTTTTTCCCCGTGTTCCCACTTTTTCCTCATACAAATTGCCTCAGAGTTATTAAATTGGAAAAGAATGATTTACTTTAAACAAAATACAATTCAGTTTTTCAGGTAATGTGGTAGCTTTCCCCATTACTGGTGTTAATTGTGGATAAAAAGATTTGCCGTGTGGAGGATGTCTCCTGGCCCGAAGTCTCATTTTTGGCAGTAAAGAATGCATTCCCGTGTAATACTAAACTCTTCGTCTCAGCTTTCTTTGGAAGGCACAGAATGGAGTTTTGCGTTCATGTCGCCCTTGAATATTGGACAAGTGTGAGGCTGCATATATTTAGGCTCAGATATTTTACATGAGTGAATAAACACTCAGAAATCACTGCCTTCCTCAGAAACATTCTGTGCTCGTGGGTGTTTTACTTACACAAAAATGTTCTGAGGGCAAAATGAAAAATGATTGGTTCAGAGAGACAACCAGTCAGATTGTAGAGGAGGTGTGTCCAAGCAACTAGAGGAGGTGGGACCAACCTATCAGATGTCTTGGTCCTGCCTCATCTACAATCTGATTGGTTATCTCTCTGAACCAATCATTTTGTTTTGTTCTGCCCTGAAGAATATATTTGCATAAGTAAAATTCCCATGACCACATTCTGTCCAGCCTAAGACATGTCTTACTGACATTTAAAAGTGAAAAGAATAAAGGAAGACGGGTCTGAGAGCCTGGTAAATACAGTCCAGACTGTGCTGAACTTTGAGCACTGAGACCAAAGGAGCATGCTTAAGATTAACACTGGTGTAAACGGTCTAATACTGCACCAATGTATGAAGCCAAGAGCAAAGGGAGAAAATGGCATGTGTTTACACACTGCCATAGGTAGACCACTTTCTGCATAAACCTGAGGGGGCTGGGATGGTGGGAGCGAAGCGGTCACAGGCCATTTGTCATTTTCTGCAAAAATACAATCAGTGCAATTAAGTAGCCAAGCTATTCTGTCAACCAGCGCTCTATTTACATGCATAAAAAATGACAAAAAAGAGCTTTGCTTTTTTCCACTGAGCAGTCAGACATGACTAAGAACATTTTATTATGTACTAATAGATATATCTAAGATGTTCTGTGAGTTTCTTATTTAAAAGGTTTAATGTAGAGTGCCTTGGTGCCAGGGTGCAGGGCCCTGAGAGAAATACAGCACCACTCCCAGTATCGAGTTAAACGAGGGACAGATGGCTGGCAGGAAGTATAATGCACGATTAAAATTAAATGAGGAAAGCGAGGACATTGTCTACCAGCCTGACTGTCAAGAATCTGAAATTAGTTGCAACTTTCAACTTGGCCCAAAGTTATGTTAAGATTGTTTTAATATGTGTCTAGAGTTAAATGTATTTTTTAGAATGCCAATGAGCATGGATTCTCGTTGTCCTACACAACACGATTTCCGGGGCCGCGCAGTAATATGTGAACATGAGGGGACTGCTTAACCGACTCAGGCCAACGCCGAAGTGGTCTTTGGATGCTGGATATGCATTCTGCCCTTTCAGTCAAACCGAGACGTCACAGTGACTGGTACACATGTTGTGATAGTTATTCCTGCAAGCAATTTGTGTTCTTCTGCTGTAAGCCGTGACAGCTGCTCTCGTTTTTTGTTTGTTTGGTAGCCACTCTTCCAATTACTGTTGCAATGGAAACACCAGTTAGTACTGGGGAATATAATTGGAAACAGCCTGCTGGGGGACAAAGGGCATCATGGGATATTCAGTTGTACACACTTTCATAAACCTCAGACAATTCTGCATTACGGCCTCATACAAATGGCACGTTTTAGGATTACTGTAGAAAATCAGAGTAACTGACAGAACCCTGATTCTTGGTTGTTATTTCAATATGAAGACAAACAGACTCACATTTATTACCATCTCGGTGCTGTTCCGGATCTTCCAGAACAAAGGTTTTTTTTTTTTTTTTTGTTTTTGAGCAAAACTTTTCCAATCCAGAGCCTAAAGTGTCTGAGGAAACCTTGCATAATACCTCAGACGAGAGTGAAGAATGAGACATCAGATCGCTGCACAGACGGCTGCACAACAGGGCAATCGAAAACCCCAGGCTAAGATAGTTAGATCACAATCAAAATCATATTCCTGACATCAAAAAGACAGCAGCAAGC
Organism: Hippopotamyrus pictus; assembly: GCA_026781145.1. NCBI lineage: Eukaryota > Metazoa > Chordata > Actinopteri > Osteoglossiformes > Mormyridae > Hippopotamyrus > Hippopotamyrus pictus. The sequence continues at coordinate 19,031,926 of JAODLC010000021.1, forward strand.
AGTCTTTTGCCTTTATAAGGGGGAGGGGCTAGGATGAGGCAGAAACAGACCATGACCATGGGCTCTGCTGAACCAGAGAGGCAGTCTACAAGCCCGAAAAGTCTAGCCGTTTAGCGATTGCAGACACAAGCTCACAGCCAATAAACATTTCTGTTCATTATATCTGGAGCACTTTTGTTTCATTAGGCTTTCAAGACAGCAGCTGTTTATTGAAGGGAAAATCTGATCAAAACTATAACACATACGCCAGGTGTAAGACGTGATATAGATTTCCTGGAAAGTAAGAAAGATCTGATATTGAACACTGAACACTCGTTTTAGTCAAGGGACGCTACTCGGATCATTGACTGGAAAAATATCCTCCAACGGTTCTCGCGGCTCAGAATGGAAGATGCACTATGGAACAGTCTGTCAAAGGGTGAAAAATTATAAAGGCTACAATAAAAGAACCACATAATTATGAAGAACAAAAATGTGCAATCTATTACTCTGAAGTACTGTTCAAAGCTATAGGCTTGTATACTAGCACTGAAGAATGCTACAGAATACACTATCGCAATTACAGTTTTGATTCATCATTTAAATTTTAGAGTACAAAAGATCACTATTTGTTGTCCCAGTGGTTTTGAATAGCACTTCAGTTTGTTTTATTTATTTTATTTGATATAATTCTAACCCAAACTCTTAAGCATTTTAATGCATCAATGGGTGGTAAAGTATTCCTGAAACCACATACTACTCTAATACCGTGTATTTGACCATGGACATATATTCAGAAAACATAATTTTAGGTGTAATGGTGTGTATACATTGCCCACGGCGTGTGTGTACCCCGCGATGGAGTCGTGCCTGGTCCGGAATGCCCCTGGGCTAATGCCCTATTCTTCCCGCGATAAGCTTCAGGCTAACGATGACCCTGCATTGAATAAGTGATTATGAAAGATGCATGGACAAAATGTATTTAACATTTTACTGAGAGTGGCCAAGGCAATCTGGGGTCACATTTAGAATAAGTAACTATTGACTGGGCCCCGGAATTGTCTCCAGATGACATCATGGCATGTTATTGTGATAAGGTGACATAGGGAGATAATGAGAAATTGCACTCTGACAAATTGCCTCTGAGACAGGGGGAGTGATGCTTGTTGTAATATAAATTCCTGTAATGGCATTTAAGATGTCTATATGGCAGAAAATGTTTCTGTTAAATTATTTGTTCCCACAGTACATTAATTTAAGACTTTTATGTCAATGTTAACTCAATCTAGTCATAATAATCCCTGTAGTGGGTAAGGAGGCAAGGGAGGGGTACGGGGGGGTTATTTAGGGAAAAGTCACCAATCAGTAGCTTGGGTCTGGTCTACACTGGGATGGGAGTAACAGAGTGTAGGTTGAGGGGGGTGTGGGGTTTATGGTTGGCCAAATCAGAGGGATGCTCCTAGGGGCTCACAGGTCCTCTGTCACTAGTTGGTTTGGTCTCTCTCTCTATTAGTGAGAGAAGAAAAAACACTTCCTGTTCACTTTCTCTTTCCCTATGCATGATCCAGGAATGAAGCAGTGCTGAGGGAGACAGTTCTCTCCCCTGGCTGCGGTGATTAGCAGCCACCAGCCATGTCCTGTTTGCATTCCTCACAGGCTTCTCTGTGGCCGCCCGTAGGGACATTGGAGCTTGGCAGGACCCCATGAGCCCGCAGCTTTACATCTAGTTCTAGTGAAAAATAAAGGCTCAGTATGAATCAGTGGGAAATGTTGCATGAACATCGAATTGTTTTAGGGTGGAATAAAGATACTGCAATATTTTTGGCTGTATCATATTGTTTTGGGGAAGAATCAAAAATAATGGAATCAAAAATCTTAAATGTATAAACGCCTAATATACGAAACACCTATAATTTCATTCATCACAGATACATTTTTTATAATTATTAAATTAACAAGAATTTCACAACTGTAGTTATAATTTACTTCTTTATCTTCTAGAGACTAATTGGGTTGAACCAAGTTTGTTTTGCCTGAACTTTATGTTTAAGTTTTAATGATATTATACCAGTGTCCAAGTCCAGTGTCTGGCTCATTTGTTGGGGGGTGTCCTGTACATACGATAATGCGGCTGATTCATTTAGCCTACGAAACAGAAAATGGACGGACGCATGACGTGGTTAGCCTTCTAAACTCTGCTGTTCTATGTTGCAAAGGGAAAACATTAAAAAAAAACAAACATTATGTACAGAGAAAGCTTTGCTTTTTAAATTCGCGCCTGACTGGTTAAAGAAAAGCGGGTGGGAGGGGGGAATCAATGAAACCTGACATTATAATTGTGTAATTTTCTCCCCAGGCTGCAGCTGACACGAATCAACAGTACGGTAAAGTCCATAACACAAAGTATGGGGAAACCTAATGAATTGCAAATCCTCACCCGTCTGCTTTAATTTATGTTACTAGAGCCTGAATAGTCCCACAGTCCTTGTGGTAACAGGGCAAAGAGAGGCACTGGTTGCCAGTCCAAAGCAGACACCTGATTGATGCGCTCAGACAGCAGGCCACGGATGAACGGCCAAATCCTACCTCACACTCAGAATCAGGCAGAGAAGCACAGCTACTGTGAAGGTAAAAAAAAAAACAAAAAAAAACGGCTTTACCAGCCAATAATTGCATCCCTTTGAGAACCAGTACATGCCTGCAAGATCTTTTAAGTGTATTATATTTCTATTTAAAGCATTTTGCATATTGTACAGTAAATATGCAGTGCCAGTCACATGTCTGGACACACCTGCCTCTAATGCATTTGTCTCTTTTAGCTGTTATTCACTGTATAGTAAAATGCCTTGAGGCCATGAAGTAATACGTATCAGATATTGCAAAGAAATGTTCAACATTACAGAATTTTTGTCAAATTTTAGACTCTATGAAATAGCGTAGGTTTGCTTCAATGACAGCATTGCAGACTCTTGGCATTTTTTTTTAAACCAGTTTCTAGATTGGAATGCTTCTTCGGATGTCCTAAATGAATTTCCACAAGTTCTGGGTGCATTTACTCTTAGATCAAGCTTTTCCCAAATCAGTTCTAGAGGGAAGGGGCCAGGGCATTGTGGAGGCCAGGGCGTCTGTCACAGAATCTCTTTTCTCCTTCACAAGATCTCACATCATTATCTTGTTGAAAAATAATTGAGTAGGTGTGTGTGTCCTTGTGTCTATATATATATATATTGTAACTTGTGTGTCTCTCTCGCTCTATATATATATATATATATATATATATATATATATATATATAGATCTGGATCATAGGGCTCTGTTTTCCCAGTCTTTGGTGATTTTGTATGTGTGTCTAAGGTTTTGTGTTCTTACCCCATTTTATGTCACTGGTTCTGAATCTTCTACCCTCTGTTTTGAGTCTGCCTTCTGGTTCATGTCATCCTGGAGCTGTCCATCCAGTCAGTGGCCCAAGTCCTCCTGGATCCCTGTTTCTGGCAGTGTTTTGGACTGTTGGTCTAAGAAGGCGAGGGGGAGATAACCTGCCATTATGGATGGGGGGCCCAGGTTGGGATTTTCTCAAATGTTGTCACAGACCTTGGTCATAATGGCTAGTAAATATTTTCAGCCTGTAAGCTCTGAGTCTGAGTCGTGACAATTACTTAATAAGATAAACAGGTTATGTACAACTGGAGTGGTCTATATGGATTAATATGAGGCCACCTAGTCAAGTGGTTAGTTTAAATTCAACTGAGAGTGAGTGTCACCCAAGTGTCACTCAGACAGAAGATCACAGCATATTGCAGGTGAAGGTGACCCTACTGAGCAGAGTGAAAGTTACAGTTAGCATAGAATGTGACCTGCTGTGACGTCGTTGTCAGTCCAGATGAGCAGCCGAGCAAGAAAGCATTCGGTGGAGGTGGAGCTCTGAGGGCAGAAATGCTGGAGGTCAAAGGCTGAAGTTTATATCAAGCACGTCGGCTGCCAATCCCCTTCCCTGTTCTGCTAGTGGCACTATGAGGTCACATGGCTGTGTCTTATCTAGCTTATTAGAATCAGCTCAGTCTGCTAAACGCCTCGAATGAAAATTCACCTTTCAGTTGGGCAATGGCCCGAAGCACATTGGCCAAGCTACACCGAAATGGTTTAACAGTAAGAACGCGAATGTCCTTGAGAGTCTCAGTCAAAGTCTTGACTTAAATCAAAAATGTGATGTCTTGAAAATTGCTTTCCATCAATAATCCCCAATAAACTCCACTGAGCTTGTGCAACTTGACCAAGTAGAACGGACAAAAATCACATTGTACTGACATTCCGAAGTTGGTACAGACTCGCGGCCGGAACCGCTTCGAAAATGATTTGCCACTGGAATTACGCCACAAAACGTTAAACCATGCCATTGGTGATGTCACCAAGAAATGATTCACATATCTTTCACCCTTCATTGTGCACTTCAATGAAATTATGTATCCCTTTAGATGAGAGAACAAAGCTATTATCAAATAACCTATTTCTTTAAGATGTTTGAAGTAAACATTTCTATGGAATAAAATAGATAGTGAGAGAGATCAATTCACAGAAATAAGACGCAATGCAGATTAATACAGTTTATTTGAAATCTGACTGCAGTTATTTCCATCAGTTTTGTGCAGTCATTTGTATTTTCTGCACAAAAATAAGCATTCTTCCTTTGTAACTTTTTATTTTTAATGTGTGCAGACTGCATTCTTTTCATACTGAAGACAAGGACAGAACTTTGTCCTTCCTGGAGAAATTGAGGCTCAGAATTTTGCTGGTTCTGGCAAATTTTAATAACTTGTGTTTGTATTACAAGCGTACAAAACACTTTTCTATTAAATACTTAGGATTTCTAGAATATTTAATTATTTTTTGCTTTAGATTATACTATTGCAGTAAAGGGTACAGTATTGGGGGTACATATTTAATTGAACTGAACTATCTTCATGCAATAAAATACAATTACAAAAAGATAATGATTTATGTTGGTCTTGGAAAGATTCCATATAATTATATTAGCAGAGAGAGGGAAACAGGACATTTTCGCCAGTTTTTCCATCTTTATCATTAGAAATTTCTAGCCAGTCCATAGATGCCTTTCATTACTGTAATTGTGTTGATGCCAAATGCTTTGTATAAGTGCCAAATGCATTTCCTCCAAACAAGCCAACAGATAAAACATGGTCGTTTAGTCAGTGTTGTTTCCCGCACGCGTATGCTCCACACTCGATTCCTCATTTCGGAGGCTTCTTGTCAGATTTTTCCATTGCTTTTTTGTTGTCATAATTACTCCATTAGGAGACACTTATGCAAATCGCTTTGCCTGTTTAGCGCACAGTGACAGATCTCTCTTGTTTTTAATAGATACGGTGAAATGCTATCACCAGCTACAGCTGGAAGTCACTTCCAGAGGCTGAGTCCGCATAGATCCTTAAAGTCAAAATCCAGGTCTTAGCCATTACTCTTTTTGCTGTATTTCATAATCTTAAGTCACAATTTCACAATTTTCATTGACTGGAAATCCCACCCACCTCATCCCGAAGGCTCTTTCCAACCCTTTATTGGAATGACTAAGCTGGGTGGATGGATGATGGATGGATGGATGGATGGATGGAAGAATGGAAAATATACCTCCTTGAATATTTGTAAGTATATCGTAAGCCTGCATAAGTCTATGTGAAAGATTGTGAGCCTTTGACATTTTACGATAAGAGATAAGTGATTGACTTGCATACAGAGAACAGGTAGTTATGTAATAATCTTCTTTTCCCAAGCATTTACACTTACATTTGTGTTACATCATCGTTCGTTTTTTCCCCAAAATTATATGTGTATTCCAAAATAGTTGGCATTATACATAACATTAGTCATGCGCAAAGTATTATTTTGTTTTGGGAAGTTTCCTTCCTGAATGCCTTACTGCACGAATTCTGCCCATTCATACAGTATAACACGTTTCTGTGGAAAGGTCACAATTGCCCCTGCTTGTGGAATTTCTGCTCCGTTTTGCCTACTCTGCATTCTGAAGAACTGACTGAGGTGTAATTCTTTATTGAAAACAATACAGCAGAAACAGCCTAGGTCTATTACTGTGTAAATTGGTTGGCTTACTAAACAGGTCAGTGTGTATGTTCCCATTTTCATTCAGCAGACGGCGAACATGAGTCTGTTTTTTTAAATGACACTTTATGGAATATTTTAATAGTTGCTTCGAAAACCAAATCATCTGTTTCCTTCCAAGCAATAATAACATCACATACCTATAGTGCAACAACAGATTTTTTTTGTATAAGTTTGTTTAAAGCTATGCAGTTGGTCAGATATTGATGCAAAGTAAATTTAGGGTCAGCTTGATCCCAAATAAACAATGGGAAAATATAAGTCATGTAAAAAGGAAAGTCCTTGTACTGTTTCGGTTAATTAGCCACAAAGAAGTTGCCTCTTTGGACGTGAAATTCAGATTTTATTGTAGCATGTGAGTGATTCTTTAATAGGCCTTCAACAAAATATACTTCATTCATTTTCCAGTTTTTCACTTCATCCACATAGAAATGAAAATACACTTGTCTAAAGTACCTTGTCAATATAGGAACAGCAGCTAAGTGTTAAAATCCACATGCATTAGTCAGACATTCAGTGAAACAAGAAGCACAATTTAAATAGCTCAGATTCAGCAAACTCTGCACAAGCAAAACAAATTAACAAATGAAAAACAAACTAAATCTCCCTTCTCCTCAATGGAAGTGCAGCAAAAAGCACCAGCTACATGTTAGCATAACGCTGTGTTTTGCTTCTTATTTTGTCATCTAAAATGTTTGCTACATTGTCTTTCCTGAATCTCTGTTGAAACAATACACTGAATGCCTTTTAGTGAAAGGGCAAGAAAAGCAAAGGAGCAGAGCTGTAATAAAAGCCTGTCAGGGAGATGTGTAACTTTAAAAGCATCCTGTCTCACAAAAGTAATCCCCCCGCTAGCAGGCCTCTCTGATAACTCTGCTAATACTTCACTGTATTCCACAATCAATATGTTTCAGTTATCATTAGCTGTGCAGCAAACATTTTAGATATTATTTCTAGGTTATTTGCTGTTCTAACAGTGTTTTCGCCAGGATGCAAGTGTTGAAGCGTGTGTGAGTAAGATGAGATTTCCGATGTGATTGTTGTTGTTTTCAATGAGATGTTATCAATTAAGCACTCAGAGGGGCTTTCTGGGATAGCAAAGAAATCTTTCACAAACTGATTGCCTAAGCTTATGAGTCCCGGCAAAACACAGAGATTTGATTAAAGCGCTTCTTCAATGGCAGTTCCGAGAAGCTTTACCACATCGCAAGCCTTCAGAGACCAATGCTGAAGGAGCAATAAAATCATGGCAAGATGCATAGAATGGGAATGGAAAGGTGATATGGGGTTTAACTGAAACACGGCGGTGTAGCCTGCAGGGGAATAAGCCGGAGAATGCTAAATTTAATTTTAAATATTTAAAAAAGGAAAAAAAAAAAAGAAAAAAAACATTTTTTTAGCTTTAGAAATTTTACAACAGTAATACAGTTAGAATCGGTAATAATAATGTTAAGTTAATATGCTGTAACATCTTTGTTGTTACTATTGTTGAAATAGTGAATTTATGTGACAGCCTACAGCATAGGCACAGACAGACAGACAGACAGACAGACAGACAGACAGACAGACACACATTGCAAGATAGCATGACTGCATACTGTATCTTTAGAGTACTGGAAACCTTCATGACATGGAGAGAACTCCCCACACAGGACGCAGGGGGAATTTGCAACCTTAATTCCGGAGGTGTGAGGACACAATGACACGGACAGACGTCAATGCAAAAGGCAAATTCCTAAACACAGAAGATGACCTGCATGGATCACAATTTTTGTGTAATTAATTTAAATGGCCTACACAACGTTTTGCTTTTGTTTTGGGATTATTCGGGAGTATGCTTGTTGGCGATATGACTAAGATACTATTCTAGAGTACTGTAGATATATGTTAATACCTGGCGGGAGACTCTGTAGCACATACTAGGCCACTCATACTAGGACACTCATACTAGGACACTCATTCTAGGACATGTATCGCACAAATTGGTGTTAATATCATGCTAATGTGATCTGCAGTGCGTGTTGCGACTTTCTCCATGGAACCTGTACAAAAATGATCAGGTATGAAGAAACAAGTTACCCTAAGACAATTAATAAGATATAGCCAGGGGCCATTGTAATCATTGAAACATCCTTTTTTAAAACTAGTTTTTGAACTTAGGAAAGATATTTATGAGTTTCTAAACAACCCTAATTACAATTTGGCAAATAACTATAGAGATGTAACTTAGTCCGCCAAGTTGGCTTCCGACGTGAAGTTATTTTCATTGCAGGATACTAATTCTTATTAATCTCCACAAGCCACTCAGATAAATGTGCCTTTTAATAATAAACTAAAACTTTTCCACAAAATGTTTGATGCTTGAAAATCAGGTTTGTTTTCACTGCTTCACACCTACTACTATCAGTCAGGGAGGTCAATGTAAATGATTACAGTAGCTATTGAACAATGCCTCTTCCCAGCCTTAAATGTGGTTTTATTGATGACAATAAAAAGACAAAAAAAATCAAGGGCTCAATGAAAATGATCTCTTTCTGAGATCTGATCAATGCATTTATAACCATCTACATTTTTTACAAAGATAAATGTGTTCACCTGTGTCCCAAAATTGTCAGATTAATTTTCGATAGAGGATAAGACAAATAAGCACGCAAAATAATGGAGAAGACACAAAACACAATAACATATTTGCTAAGTAAAACAGACAAACTCCGCTGAATTTATTGACATTAAAGTGAGATGGTACACAGGCATCCTCATGTAGACAAAGGCTCACAAAGCAAAACACTTTCTCTAGATGTTTTTTGAAGCTGAATCTGATCAAATCAACAATGCAGTTGTATAAGTGTAAGCAGGGGCATGGGTGATCAATAACAGAGCAAATTTGTCTGAAGACGACTATCAAATATGCATCTTTATAGCACCTTTTCACTTCTTTTTAATACGTGCTGATAACATAAATTTCCTTTCCAGAAAAGTTACTCAGAGCTTGATGCCCAAGTGCACCCCAAATTATAACCCTTTACACAAGCCAGCATCCGTCCACATTCAGAATCTGCTTGTCCTATTCAGGGTCACAGGGGGTCTAAAGCTGTGGGTGCAAGGCGGGGAACAGGGCAGCAATCCACTGCGGGGCGGACTCACACACACCAGTATGGTCAATCTGGCAACCCCACGAATAGGCCATGAACCCTGGCAGAGACTCAAACCCACATCCCAGAAGTAGGAGGCAACAGTGCTAACCGCTGTGCCGCGCCTGTATGCCAACAATAATTTTGTTTTGTTGTTCCACTCGTGCTGATGCTGAACGCTATCTTTTGTTTCTCTTCTTCCCCATGGTTTTGTTAAAATTGTCTCTACCCCTTACCAAAATAAACCCCCTCCTCCTTTCTCCCATGTAGCAAAGTCTAATTGGTTGATGGACACACACCTCTACTTATTAATGTAGCCTATAGCGCCCCTGTGAAAATGTTAACAAACCATCTGTTGAACAAGACAGTCGTTGAATGATGTAAATTCTTACTATTCAGTGAGAAGTAACATTTTTGGGAGACTTTAATTCATCATTAAAACTCTTCCTTCAATTCCACGCTGTTCCATTAGCAATTAACAGTGGAGCTTTTTACATTATGCAAATTAGAATCATTTAATATATCAAAGCTATTAAGTAGCTGGGAAAAGAAAATAGTGAAATGCAGTTGTATATCAGTGGAAGAGGCCAGATGGAGGTTTGGGGCCTAGAATGATAGAAGTTTTGAATCTATTCTCCGGAGGATGATGGATTGTACAAACATCTGTGCCCAAAAAAAGTCTGATATTGCCACCCCAGAGTTCAGATAATTCAGTTTTGTAGCACTCTTAATATAGCTGCTTTGTGCTTGTCAATTAAATGATAAGGTCAATAGAATGCATACAAGACACGACCTTTGAAGCTTGCTAAAAATACAATGAACATACAGTGAGTTATTGTTAATGCTGTGTTACTATTAAAGGGTATATATTCACCCATAGTAATTTCTATATATGGTTTTCTATCTTTATGAGTGAAACATACTGCCATCTGGTTGAAATATGCAAAAGTTTTGGAAAAATATGAATATACACAACATAATAAAATAAAAAATACAGATTCCCAGTTTTCGTGCTATCAGGATCTTTTCATACATTTCCAATACTTATGGTCACCAATCAAATCTTTTAAAAGCAAAGTGCACACAGAATTGCTTGACTGGAAAGAGAGCTTCCATAATTTAATGAAACATGTTATTCCCAATCATCCAAGTTCTGCCAATGGAAAGAGGTCAGTGTTTCCAAGCAGTTCTTCTGTCTTTGTTAGTAAATTCACAAGACAAACAGATTAATTCTGTCTTAATAAGGCTTGAAACTGGTTATCTAAAGTGCGTTAATACCATGCATATTCATAGACATGATGTAGGAAAAGCTGTTACTCATTTTAAATGAGATGAATATGCAATTAGCTATTATGAAACTCTAATACTCTTTAAACAGTTAGTCTCCGTTGATGACTTTGTCTGTTTGGGTCTATAGATGTGAATTTTTTTCCTTACTCAATTAATATTGGATGTTTCTCAAGTCTTACATCCTACTGGAATTAAACACCGTCCAAACATTTAATGTGACACACAGTTTAAGGTCTTCTAAAGGATTAACAGAGTCAGTCCGACTTAACAGATTAAAAAAAAAATTTCAATTTATTATAAATAATTTATTTACATAATGTTTACCAAGATAAACATACATGAAAAGTAGTTGACATTTTGATAGTACTGAGCTAGTTTTTTTGCCTTTTGGAGCATATATATTTCTGAAAGAAGAAGATATGGAAGAACAGGTAAATACGACATACAGTTAGTGGGTTTTAAATAACACAATTATCATTCAGTTGCAGAGAGAGAGAGAGAAAACGTGATTTGTAATTTACAGGGTGAGGCCAGACCCAGGACCGCTGCCTCTGTACCAACCCACAAATGTCTTACGTTATTAAAGTCATTACGGCTGTCTTAATTGGCGGCCCAATTAGCATCTTAATTGTCTAGTGTCTGTAGTTTATTTCAGTGATATGACGTATATTTACTCACCGACGATATTACTAAATAGTTGTGATTTTCTCACCATGTCTTGTGAAGGAAACAAATACAAAAGAAAATTCAAACTGGAAATAAAAAGACATTTACAATGATAACATTTACAGGGGCTGATAGATATTATACTAATTTAAAAAATGACATCTTATCCTTTTCAGTTCTTTTGGCAACATCTTCTTGAGCATTATAAAACATCTTGAAATTAACAACAACAATAACAATAATGTTTTATTTACAACACACATTTCTCCCACCCAACTTAACCGGGAGATTTGACATTTCGTAAAACAAATTCTGTTACTTTTCTTTCTTGTTTATCGGTTTGATATTTGTGTTAAAAAGACATCTTTTGCACAGGCAATTCTTAGATCAGACAGACTTCACCAAATGAATCCTGCCGTTATTTGCAAGAGACATATTAATTACTGCTGCTCAACAGCTTGCACAAGTTATACCCGAATAACTGCAGCTTGTAGAAATGTCAACTGAGGCAGTCACAGTGTAGCCGTTTAATCAGAAGCTAGAACTAGAATATTTGTTACCAATCCCTCACCGTTAAACTTCGAATACTATGCATTTTATACATGATGCTCAAATAATTCTTAAAGTAAAATAATGATGGGTAGTAGTATGCCTTTCTTCATGCTTAGAATGTGGTTTGTATTGACTTTAATCCCACAGACCACAAACAACCCTTGTGCCTGTGAATGGAAGGTCGCAGGGTACAAACCCCGGGGCCGGCTGAGTGATTTTGCCGTCGGGCCCCTGAGCAAGGTCCTTAACCCCCTGCTTTCTCAAAGGTGTACATCGCTTCGGATAAAAGCATCTGCTAAAAAAGAACACTAAATGTTACATCTTCTGCCTGTGCTTGTGCAGGTTTTTTCCCGCAGCCGTAACCTATGGCTCAGGTGCATTGCTGCCTGTAAATCGGCTTCTTAGGATCAGCTCCAGGCTCACTGCGACCCTGTAATTGAGAAATAGTTATGGAAGACGCATGGATAATAATAATAATCAGAGGTGGACAGTGCAGGTCCAGAAAGTAAAAATCCAGACCAAAATTTTGTTTCAACCATCCAGTTCAGTCTCAGTCATAGAGTATTCAACTGGTTGGTTGAATCAAAATCCTGATCTGGATCTATCTACCTCTGATAATGTCCAATATAAAAGTGTAATATTATGGATATGGATTCCAGTGATAATATATTACCTATATGCTTCAATAAAACAGAAACTTCTAGATCACTAGCAAACGTGCGCTAGAAGACCCACCCATTAATTTCCTTGTTCAAACAATTCATTTTAATGTCTAAACACCAGTGGTTATTTACTTTTCAGTTTTCAGACAATTATAAATGCTTTTATCTGCAGCAAGCCTGCATAATTACATTGATTTGCATGATTGTTTTAAAACGTGTTGTGGCTCCTAGTGAGACGTCCTTAATTGGACTGTAATCATCACTACACAGATGTCAAGATGCTTATGATTTGTCAAGAGGCTGAAAGGCAACCAAATAAATATCTGTCAGACGTTAACTAATTGGTGCCATAGAAATTTATGTCAAGAGGTACTGATATTCAGACTTTCTCATTTAAGTTATTGATTTATGACAGTCAGGTAATAGTGTTCTCAATCCGTGTGTCAATGAATGTGTGCAGACTTTACCTGTTTTTACCTCCATTACTGAATATTACAGGTCACACCTTGTACCATCTGTGCCATTTTCTTTATTAGAAACTGTACAGGAAATGCAAAGTATGTAGTATGACATATATCCCAAATCTTTTAAAAATGTAAAAATATGCATTTATTTAGGATATAATCAAAATTAAATGCTGCTGAAAAAGTAGATTATGTAATAAATAAATGACACAATTACAGCAAATGACCACAGTGATTTTGGCAAAGATCTTCTGGAAGCAATTTTAATAATGAAAATATCCATCCGTCTTCCAACCTGCTATCCTGGATGGAGTTGCGAGGGGCCCCCCGGAGCGCACACACACACACAATCACAATATGACGACCTTAACCCCTACCCAGCCATATCCTTAACCATAAGTAACCAAACAAAATACGAGACTTTTGGCATTTTTACTCTTTTGATTGTATTTACAGATCTTTGTGGAGACCTGAAAAATGGTCCCCAAAATGTCAAAATGATCTAATACACACACACACACATACACACACACACACTGGTGTACCTATCTACTGTAAATGGAGACCTTCCATTCATTTCTATGGGAAAAACCCTAATCCTAATCACGACATCCTTGGGGACCTGAAAATCGTCCCCTGAGCAGAGTTTCTCTGCTGCACATCTGCCATTGGGCAAGGCCATTGGTCCGTAAAGGGCCAAGCACCAAGCTTAATTTGGGCACTAAATATAGTAGGGCTGAATTTATGTATTTCAAATGCAAACCGAAATTGAGCCAATGTGATTAGCAAATCGCAAAGACTGCAATTTAGGACATGCATTATACAGCATGTCTGACCAAGGGTTTAAAATTGTTGAGAGAACAGCTTTACAGACTTTGACTGTCATACAAGGAGGACAGCATTTCTCACCAATCAGAATTAGCCCAAGGCGACTGAGTATATGCCCACCAACAACAAACACATGAAACCCAAGGAAAATGTTACACTTGCAGTGCAAAGAAATATTGATTCCGCCGCTGAGCTATAAGTGAATTTTCTACCTATTTCATGGTCAGACATTGTTTACGGAAAGGTCCTCTTAATAAGGGTCCAAAGAGAATTAGCTGCAGGATCCGTAATGTTTTTTTTCCTTACTGTAATTGTTTTATTTTTATTATAGTTATTTAACGTAACACAATCACAGCTTATGTGATAAGTGTTTAATGTTTGAATGTTCTCTGCTAATTTAACATTGGACTGTCAGGAAACACTATTATTTTACTAAGGGTAAAAAGCAGTCGAGAGTGTTTGCAAGCCCTTAAAATACCTATTTAAAAATACTCTTTACCATGTTTGGGGGGCTAGCAGGCTAGCACTTATTTTTGGCAAATAAATGGCCGTAAAACAATTTTTTAAGGTTATTTTGTCTTAAATGCGTACTAAATTGTTGGGGATGAAGGTTTTGTGGGATCTCACAAACTTTTATATATATATTTTTTTCTCCCATGTCCCCTCCCGTGCTCCGTACGATATCGATCCTGGCTGATTCCAGTTTTCTTAGTTTAATAATAATAATTAGCAAATTAAACAGTTTAAGCACTTCTATAGTAAACTTAGCTTTCTGCAAGAAAAATATTTCAAACAGCCTTTTCAAATAAAAATAGCTTCCTCCACGGACAACATTTTTTCATGTTTTACACACTGGAAATTTAACGCCTTCATCTCACATCGTAAAGAACCTCCAAACAACACAAGCTTGTTTCCTGTAAGGAGGGTGTGGGCAGTCAGTGTGGGTGGGAAGGGGGTGACGGTTAATACAGTACATGTACAATTTCAGATTTATCCCCATTAATTTACAAAACCTAACCTAAAAAGTAGCATCTTATAAAAATGATTTTAACGCATCCTGTGAGTGTTTTTTTTATGTATGCTAATTAGTTTTGCGCTAAAGACTATAAATAAACGAATATACTACATTGATATTTTGTCACAATGTTGTATAATGCCTTCATTCAAAATTAACCAAAACATGCAATAATACTTCACTGAAAGCTTTTATTGTGATGACATGTGTTTTGACATTGTTTACGCTAAAACTTATGAAACATGACAGAAATCACAGAAAATAAACCTCATAAAACCATTCAGATCTTGTTGGCTCTGTTTCCATCCCTTATTCTTGCTCTAAGTTGTCCTAACAGTGGACCAATATGTCTAAATCAGCAGCCAGGTACGGTTCCCTGAAGCATCTTGCAGGCACTGCAAGACATTGTACTGCTGTTGTTGGAAGAATTCCATCACTGCAGGAACCAACACCACTCAACCGCCACGTATCATATTATCTAAATATGAGGGGAGATTTCAACTTGGATATCAATTATCTGAGTGTACACAGCTATTTACAGGTATCTTGTCTGCCACCAAGAAGAACACCTGCCTTGTTTATTTCCTTCGTGGGTTTTTTGGTAGGGAGAAATAATTGTACCAAGTGGGATTTCAGTAATGCGCGAGTGGCATCATTGATATTGAAAACAAAGCAAATATGCTGAGGAATGTTGTCTTGAGCTCACTCTTACGCAAACACTTAAAAGTAATTGTAATGAATTTGAATGAGAGTTAAACATGGTCAATGTGAAAAATGGTCCATCATGCCAGTCAATACCCAATGACATCTTTTTCATTCTAACTCATCCATGCGTTCTCTTCAAAAGAAAATATTTCAAAAGATTTCAAAAGATTTTGACCTGCATTTATATGACATTGCATTTTAAAATGTCATTCACAAATAAAATCTGACACTTAAACATGCATTATAAATTAAAATTAATTTCCTCTTAGATGTGTATAACAAATTATGCGCAAATTATTTAACAGGATTTTGAATATTATTCAGAATTTCTTAATTGTTATTGTGAATCCGGTGATTCATTAAAAAAAAAAATCACAAATATCTTTCCGAAACACGGTGTTTGTATGAGCAGTGATTCCTAATCATTAGTCCTTGATCCTGAAATTTGTTTTACAATTTAACATGTGATGAGTAAGGTAATCATTTGTAGCTTCCATGAGAAATATATTTCGGGAAAGCTACTGTTTTTACTCAGATATTTTTCACACTTTTTTTCCATTTAAGGGCTGTTAAGTGAGACACACACACACACACACACACACACACACATTACCTATTTGTACTGGTAGCTGTAAAAATGATTCCAGGTCCCTTTTATTTGGGATCTGCCATTGGGATTGGATTGTTCCTTCCCCAGTTATTTTTCACTGCGCGACTCCCAGGAGGAAGCCTATGAACTTCTTCCCCAGAGAGTTTTAAACACAGACTCATCTTCCACAGAGATTGTGCCATTAACAGTAACAACCCAGTCAAGTGTGGGTCATTCTCTTAATGGTCTCTGCTCAGGTGTGAACTCTGTTTTCCTCATCAACTGTTGTCAAAGGGTCATTTATAGTCATTAATCTTCATCGCAGTGGCTTCCTTATTAACTCTGTCAGACAGGAACATCTGTGGTAACCCGTGCAATGCTTTGCATACATGTAATGAGTTAATGGCTGAATAAGCAGGAAAAGGTGGTTCTGCAAGTCTTCAATAAAATGACTTGCCAGTTGCTTCAGTTCAAAGAGACTGTTAAATAAATCCAGCATAAGAAGTGGAATCATAGTGGTAGAATGTAGATATCAGAACACATTTAATGGTAAAGACACATACTGTACCCATTAATCATAAAAATGTACTTCAGTTAATGGTAAAAGTATCTTCATAATCATTCTCTGCCATAGTGAAGATTGAAAGTGAAGCAAAAGTGAGCAGGAAATTACACCCAGACATAAATCTGATTGAAGCAAAAATTATCTGAATTAAAATATTGTGAATTCCATATTTAGCTTGTATTGTTCGTTAATATAGCTTAACCTGCTCTATTTTGCAGAGTTACAAAACTACAGGTCTCATGTAGCCATTTTCATTTCCAAAAAGAAGGCAGAGCCTAGGTAATAACCATTTTGGTTTAGAAAATGTAGGATCGTCTCAGAATGGTTAGCATAAGTTTTAGTTATATCAGAATTATTATGCCTGCATGAATAATGACAAAATGCCTTGAGCTTATGAATGTGTTTTGTGTGCCATTAACCCCTGAGGTTTTGGGAATACAGAAAAAAATAAGTATCATGTAAGGATTGTGATATGAGATAGTATTGTCAAAAATGTATGCTAGAATCAGAAGCAGAACAAGACCTTGTGGTCTGTAACACAGTCTTCAAGTTCAGAGTAACATGAGTGGGCCATGAAATGACAAGAGAGGATCCAAATGAGGAAACAACGTGTTTGTTTCCTAAGAAAATCTTAGTCCGGATGTTGGCGGTAAGTCAGTCGATGACCGGGCAAAACATGGAAGAATCCAAATTCTTATTGTAGTCAGAAAAGCAGTCAAGACACAAACAGTACATCAGAAGGCAGAAATGGGCAACTCAGAGGAAGGAACCAAATTTGAAATGCAGGACGAAGAACAAAAACCGATGAATCATACAAGAGTCATACACAAGTACAGAACTCAAATTGAGTGGTATTACTCACAATGCCTTGCCACAAGGTAACTGACCTGTCCCAATATGCACATCCAGTAAACAGGATCATGAGTTGCAGGTGTGTTAATATTCCAGCGAGGCAGAGTGTGGCCAGGCGAGGTATACTGTGATCTGGCTGGATGTAGGTATGATGGTATCTGCCTATGGGGGGATATGGGGGGACAGAGGAGGAAGCTCTATATGTTAGTGCAAGTCTTTGATGGGCAAAGGGTGCAGGACGTCATGGGCAGGGCCCCAGGATCACTCAGGACCACACTCCTTCCAGTTACCTCAACATATTGACTGATCCCTGTGACGTCTAGAGTCCAACTGGGCAGAGTATATTGGATCTCCACCAACATTTAGTGGGGGAGGAGGTTCAGGGTGGAGAGTGGGTACATTGGACTGTAATATAATGGTTTCAACAAGGAGATGTAGAAAGTAGGAGGATTTCAATATCTAGGAGGCCACTGTAGCTGGTAGGTGACAGGGTTACTGGGATTGATGATTTTAAAAGGATACAAATGCCAGGGACAGAGTTTCTTGGAGGGCAAATTGAGCATGATGTCCTGAATGGATAACCAGAATGGTTGATTTGGGTGGAATAATCAGAACCAGAAATATCTTTTGTGGCTAAAGGTTAAACATGTGGGCGTCGTTAGGTCCGATCACAAGGGGCTATAGCCCCGAGTATTGTAGCTCCGATGCTAGTCTTCCTTCAAAGGAAAAAGGTCAAACCCCAGGCAAACTTGACTTAGCCCCTGATTTTTTCAATAGCTAGAAATGCCCCTGGTTAAACATACCAGGAATTTGTCTCAGTAGCTGTCCACTGCTACAACATATCACATGCAAGACAATTTACAAGTATGCACACGTGAAATTCAGTAGCAGGCTGTAGCAGTCTGAAAACATTTTATGGGTTAAACAGAGGTCCTTTTCTATACTTGGGCGCTCCTTCTGAACTACTCGTTGATGGCTGGAACTTTGCTAACCTCCATCTCACACAGGAATGGAGGAGGCTGCTATTCTGGGATGTAATAAAAAGGAGTTAAATGTAATGAAGTGTGAATAATTAAGTTCCGGGGCTAGATCAATCAAGCAAGAATACAGCTGGTTGGTGAAGGAGTATTGTCTTATGGAATGTCAAATTTTCTGGTTAAATTTGGTGTGAGAAATGTGTGTTACAAATAAAATATAATTGAGGGTCTCTGTCTAACTCTCTTGGAAACTGAAAGAACCAAAAGATTTGATTAAACAGATACTCAGGCAGCTTCACAACATTAGGCAGGCCCAGGAGAGGTATCAGACAGTACAGCTTAGAGTAGGGGTGGGCAATCTTATCCAGAATGGGCCGTTGGTTATGCAAATCCCTGCAACTTCCTAATTAGGTTACTGATTAGAGGACTGATTAGCTGAAGAATTCTAACATCTGGGTTTGAACAGCTGACCTAAAGGTTATCCCAAAAATCTACACACATGGGTGACCCTTTGCGGATGAGATTGCCCAACTCTGTCTTAGAGAATCTGTGACTATGCCTACTATAGTTAGATGAAAGAAGAAAGAATGAGTGAAAGTTGAAGTGTACCTGCTGGTAATCGTTGTGTGAATTCCTTGATGATTTTGGGAAGGCTGACCACCAGAACTACCAAGTGACCAGCTCCAAGGTATGGGTTAAAATTATGTTGAAATTGTAGCGGGTATACAAAATAGCCCACCTGGCCTGTCTAGGATTCTAGACCACAAATTAATGAGTGGCTCCAGCCAGCCACGAGCCAACATGATAGGCCACAGTTCCCTGTTATTAAAATCATTGTTTTATTGTTCTAAAGAAAGCTTACAGCAATAAAATGCATATGAAAATAGTTTAGAGGGTCTACCATGATGTTGCAATAAGATGGCTCCCACACCCACCACCATAGTATCAGAGACAGGCCTGGTTGCAGAGGCACACGGGAGCTGATATAAATATATTTTTTTGAAAATCAGAATCTCGTTAATGTCCCCGAACACCTTGTTCATGAAGGAATATAAAGGGCATTACTAAGCCCGTAAAGCATAACCAGATATTCATATTGTGAAAGAGACAGTATCTAAACTGGCACAGAGAATGTTTTGCGAGTGATATTTAACAATACTTTGAGGAACAATTCACTGGCTCAACAATGGAATCCAAATGGGCAATTGGAGGCCCTGAATGCTACAGATCTTCCTGGGTACCTCTTAAAATTTACTTTAAACCAAGCTGCATTTAATTTAACAGAATTAATTGTAATTTAGGTTGTTTTAGAACATTTTATATTATATCTAGTTAATTTATGGTTGTCCTGTTTACTTCTAGATCTCTCTTTACTAGACTTATTCATCCAGGATTGTTATATTATACTTTTGGTCAATTAAGCAATATCTATAGATATAACTTGAAATCAGTTACATCTCAGTTCGAGGACTGCAGGGCAGCTACAAACTAGCACAATATCTGCTTCTTTGGTTAGTACAGCTTAGGGACTCCAGTATAATTGATTGATTCAACTCGGAGACTGCAAAGACTTAATGTAAGCTTATTTGATTCAAGTCAGCTCAGGGACTGACACTGTTTTATTATGTATCTGACTGAATCAACTGACAGACTGACAGAGGCTCAGTTCGTTTGATCAATCCATTCCAGGGAGTGGCGGTTTGATTGACTCAACTCAGAGGCTGCATGTAATTTTATCACTGTAATATAATGTGGCTGCTGAAGTCCAGTTTAATTGACCCAAGTGATTAGTTAGAAAGCTGGGGTTATTAGATTGTAATGCAGAGTGCTCTTACACTAACACTATAGTACGTACTAGCCTTGGCCAGGAATTGTGGCATTACCGCCATCTTGGATTTTATTAGAGTTAACTATTTCAGACAACTAAAAAGAAACTTTCAGTAAGGGGATGCAAGAAGGAGCAGGCTACAGATGCTAATCATGCAACACCATGCAAGAGCTCAGGCTGCAGAGTGTCTCCAAGTAATCTCTACACATAGTATGTACAGTATGCTAATCATGCAGCACTGTGTAGGAACTCTGAGTACAGACTGTATTTCCAACTATGTTGTAGACCCTTCCTTAAATCTGAAACCGTAATAAACTGATCAATTACCAGATGTTGCGATTGCTATTGTCCTGAGGATATCCTGATGGAACACTGGATAGTCAGATCCCAGGACTAACAGTCAACTGTACTGTAATTTTAATTATAATTACCGAACATATGCACAGTACTTGCATTCATATTAAACAATGTATCTTCCATATATGCATTCTGCGTGGGTTTAGTGTGACCTGGCAAAGGGGAGAAATGGGCGAGAGGAGGATGGAGAGGAAAGGATGGGCTTGTGAACAGGAGGTATGATGGTGCGTTCGATTATTTCTCTCCAACTCGGAACTCGGATGAAAACGTCATGAAGCGTTACGAAAAACGTCACTTCCCGTCGGAAACACGCCTCTTTTATGACGTTGAAGTCGGACAAGATTTTGTTGTCCGAGTT
>JAODLC010000021.1:19061776-19072824 GCA_026781145.1 Hippopotamyrus pictus
GGTGTCGTGATTGGGATTATGGTTTTTCCCATAGAAATGAATGGACGGTCCCCATTTAGATAGGAAGACCAACATGTATGTGTGTGTGTGGGTGTGTGCATGGGCATGTGTGTCTGTGTGTATGTTTGCATGTGTGTATATGTGTGGAGTTTGCATGTTCTTCATGTATGTTTCTATACAGTAGGAATTCTCATTTCCTCCCATAGCCTAAAGAAATGTAATTTACATTGTGTCTCTGCGTTGTACCTGTTTGAGTTTGTGCTCCGTCATGGACTGGCATCCATTGTTATCTTTGCTCTGTTCCTGGTAGAAGCTCCAGGCTTTCTGTGACCTCTGTTTGAGGTGAGTATCTACAGAAACTCATTTTCTCTTCATTTACCCCACATTAGAATGATAACTTTGTATACATCTGGCTATCTTACAGGTGCAGTTAAGATAAATAAATGCCTTGCTTTATGCTTGTACACCCTGAGAACTTGGGAGTGAAAGCGTAGTAACAGAACGTCTAGAACATCTCATAACATCCTTCTCAAAATGGAGTCCCTGCACGTGTATTGGATGGCACCTAGATATTTCAGGTGACCAGTGCTGTTGCTTAGATCCTGTCATGTGACAGGTACTCCCACCTTCCCCTAGAGCTCTATTTATTGATTAGGGAACAGGCGAAATGCCTTGGAACTTTGGGGCATGCTTGTGTCTCGAGATCATTGGTACTCTGGAGAGGGAAGGTGTTTGATTGTGTTTCTCTGCATGCCTGTTTGTCTGGATTACAGAGATACTTGAGAGAAACATGCCAGAGAACCTCTTTTGTTGGAAGTCCCTGCAAGATTAGTGTTGTGATACAAGCAAGCAGCTTGTTGTGTTGTCTTGGAAAAGAATGTGTGTTGATCTGCCAGTGTGACGGATTTCACTGGCTCCAAGCCTACGATTCTTTGCCTCCATCCTTCGTCTGTTGTAGAGCCAATTCCTAGTTATATAACCAGCTCAGCAGCGATAGCTTTTTGTATTATTGCACGCATCCAGTGGAGGACGTGGGTCTTTGTGTTTTAATTTGATAGCGATCGACCTATATCTGGGTTAGCAGTACTGTGGTAACGTATAGAATGCAGATTCCAACTTCTGTGTAGGTTGTGGCGCGTTGCACAGTGCGCTATCATCACTTGTGAGCAGGTGATACATTCAGGTATGTTAATTTCACTGGAGCCCACATGGACCCTTAACATATAGTCATTTAGTCATACCCAAATAAAAGTCACTGTACCCAGTGGTTATCAGTCTGATCATTCTTTTCCATCTTTCAACTGTCAATTCTGGTCACAATTGCAGGGGCTCATTCCATTATTTTATTTTACGGATGTAGTGTGCCACGCCTTATGGATAAACAAAGACTATTTTGGACATTTATTAACTCACCTGACAGTCTTTTCAGAGCTTCCGCTATGCTGTAGGGGATGTCGTACAATCTAGAGGTGACATAGACCAGCTTGTTTTGTACAGTATTGTGCTGTGTGGCACCCCAGTAAATGACTGGGTACAACACATATACTTTATATGTGACCACGATGAAGCGCCAAGTTATAAACCACCTCAGACTACGTTCCTGTCTATAGCTGCAATCTAGCTTCTTCACACGGTCTCAGTTTGTCAGTAACTGTACTGTAGATGAATACTGTAGCTGCCGGAGAAATTGCCCAAAAATGTACTGCTGATCCCAGTTCAGTAAGGCTACAGACACCATGTGACTGTCGATGGCCAAATGTGGGAAAGTGAGACAGAAGTGTGACAGGCTGGTATATAACTCTTCCTGGCTGCGTCCTCTCTGTCGGCCTCGGGGTTATAAATCAGATGTGACTCAGCAAAGCAGATAAGGTGAGTGGGACTTTGCCATTCTTCCATTAAGCAACAGAATTGAAGTGGATCGCGGCTTCCTGACAAGACGATGCAATTACAGTTGGTTTTCCCAACAATTTACCTCCGACTCTCTGGAATAGGATTGTTGGCTGAGAAACTGAAAGACTTTGAAGTGAACACATTGTACTCCGGCATCCTTCCAGGAACTCTTATTATTATTTTTTAAATATGTATTCACTGGTTTTTGCTTTTTAACTTTTTGCCCCCCACTGAAGAGCAGCATAAAACCAGTTTCCAGTCCTTTTTTGAAATTCTCCAGTTTTCTGGAGACCCAGTGGGCAAGGAAACGTTTGGTCCGTCACCAGCGTCATGAAGAGATGAATGGTGGCCTTCCCTTCCAGGGTAGCCCGATATCCAGATGCTGTTAGGTGCCATTTCTGCAATTTGCTGTTCGATTTTTCGTGGCTCTGAAGCCGACACTGTTTCCTCAGCACGATCTTTTCACGATGAAATAATAGCATGCGGCTTTTCCAGTAGCGTTTTCATGCTCAGTTAGTGGCAGGCGTACAGTGGAGTGCGATGCCTTCATATTAGTGTTCAGTGGCAAAGCTGAAGCGGAACAAGATGGGACAATTACTGTGGACACTGCATGAGGGAACCCCAGGTCAGTAAGCAAGCCTAGAAACTGGAAACAGCAAGGCAGCGAGATTTACATATATATAGAGCACTAGGGCAGCACTAGATGTAAATACTGACTGTATTGGCTAGGGCCCTGGCTTCACTGTTATAACCTTGAGTGATTCAGATATTGATTTTACGGAATTATCAGGGTCCTGTCTACAGGTTACATATTTTAAGGAAAAATCACACTTTTACATTATAATACAGACGCTCCTCTACATACAAATGAGATAAGGTCCGAACGGCCATTCGTAACTTGAAAATGTTCGTAAGTCGTTATTCAAGGGCAAACGCAACTACAAAGAACTAGGATGCTGGGAGTACGCACGCTACACTGCTGCGCGGCGGGAGTAGCGGGCAGAAGTCGTACTAGGCGGAACTGGCGCATAGAAAAAAAAATTGATGTTGCGAACAGGTAACGGGAGCCCAAGGAACACAATTTGGACTTAAAGTCCTCTTCTTTCGTATGTCTGAAAGTTTGTAAGTTGAAAGTTCGTAAGTAGAGGAGCGTCTGTATGCACAAATGAACAGTGATATAATAAGAATTATGAAATGCCCTGACTTTCTCAGAAATGTTACTGATAAGGTTCTTATTGGACAGTCAGCATAATGCAGCTCAGTCTCCCAAACCTCCCTGGGGGGCACCCCAGACATTTTCTTGTATTTGTTAAATTTCCCCAGCAGCTCACTTGATTAATTAACTTAATTAGTGAATTAACTTCATGAGGTATTGATTACCCAAAGAAGATGTACAGGTGGGTGAGTTATACAAATGCATGGATAAATGGGACAGAAATGCAAGTAACCGAGAAATTTGACTAAGTTCTGAAATGGATCATAAAACGTTTCTACATCCTTATGAATTAAATACAGGGTTTGAAACGTTAATTTAGTTTTTCTTGGGATTATTTTTAATATGAATAATACTTGGGTGAGGTATAACTCCTGCTATGAATATTACAATTTTATACTTATCTAGTCTGAAAGTCTTCCTTATTGATTTCCATTTTTTTTTAGACTTTTTAACCCTTGACTCTGATGAGCATAAATGGTTGGAAGATTGATGGTTTTTGACTTTTAAACCTTAACTTAAAATACAGAAAAGATGTAATGACTGTCAAACTGGTAATTTCCCATTTCGTACGACCCCTTATTTGATGTTGGCAGACCTGCCATTGATTGGCAGGCTAGCAGAACAAGGGAATGTCAGAATAAAAGTCTTGCACATTCGCTTGCACAGCAGTTACCAGCATGAGGTGACATGGCACCTTTAAGAAAGCAACGGCCAATATTTTAACCTCATTCACTGCACGTCAAACCACCATGTAAGGATTCAGGCCTTTTTATGTCGCTGTTGTCTATTAAGTGCTTTACCAATATAGATTTTTAAGTTTACAGATAGAACGTATTGATGCAACTTAACAGCCCATTAAAAATCAGTAGCGGAGACATAAAAGGGGCAGGTTCATGACTCGTGGGATATCCCATGCGTCATCGGGCTGGGAATTCAATGCAAGTCAAGGGTTTCCCTCATAAAGGTATGCAGCTGCATAAATGGACAGGATTGTCAGCAGTTTTGGATAATTGCTAGCTGATCAATACTAAGAAAATTCAGAATCCCAAAACAAATTAGTAGAAGTGGTCATTCTACATAAATCTGAAGTAGATTGTTACAGATATAATGTTACAGATGCGGTCAACATAATTTTGAGCCAGCTTAGAAAGTGCTTAAATTGTTGTTAGATTCTTATATTAAATATACATTTTTTTATATTGAATATATTAGAATTCTTGCTTTTTTTTTAGCTCTCCCTGGTAGAGGTTGATGGGAGAGCATGATTGAGATCTTTATTCGGGGCAGCTGGGGGACATTTGAAGGACAATGTAGATTTGACAGGGGTTAGGAAAGACAAAAGGAAACTGCCCTTTTTGTGAGGGTGAATAAAATACGAATAAAATAAAGCAGCAGGCCTGGGACAGGGACACGAAATCAAGTACAAGTGGCAGGTGACAGGCTTCCCTGAAGTCTGGGTTACCAGCAAAAAAAAGACACCAGTTCATCCATGCAGGAATGAGCGACAGGTGGAAGTAAATAAATATTTAAAACGATGGGCAGCCGTGGAGACTCAGAAATGGCCGTCGGACGTGCTGCCCTTGGCACATGAAACAGAGGAAATCGGAAAGCAGACCAGGGTGCCATACTAACACGTGGCAGTCCCGCATGGAGGCCTCTGAGCCGGCGTACGTAAGCTTCCCTTTGTCTTGGACCGTGCGGAGGAGAGTCTAAGCCGGCACCCCATCAGACGATGGCGCCCTTAGCAGCCGCCTATGCTGCCTAACAGGGTCTCGGACGTGCAGGACAACAAATCATCTCTGGCTCAGGGTGACTTACCGACTTGAATATTTTCTTTAGTTTTAATCATTCCAAAATATTGCAAAATACTTGTAAAATGATACACATGAAAAGCTGCACTCTCCACGATGAGACGCTTCTTGTGGATTGTGTGTGGAGGCCGTGCTTTTATTTTACTTCCTTAGAGGGATGAATAGGCTCTGCTCATTACCGGCGGGGGGGATGGGGGTGCGACAGAGAGGGTCCTGCGAGGGTGTGAAAAGCCCCCGGGACAGCAGTTTGACAACGGCTGTAGAGAGATACGCTCCGCAATCCGCTCTGACACTGGCAGAAAGGAAATCCAGCGCAAAATATTGTTTGACACTTTCAGAATGAGTCACCTCCCCCCCCCACACACATAACCCCCAGCCTCACCTCCATCCGGCCTGTCTCAGAGCTTGATGGACACGCTGTAGCACTGAGTCATTTTAACTGTCAGCTCTCCTACACAAAGGCTTTGCTCTCCGTTCCTGCTCTTTAAGGACAAGGCTTTGAGGGCCGCTCACTACATCAGTACTCGGCTGCCTTTATCTTATTTACGAAGTAAAATCACATCAATGCTTAAGAAATAAACTTTTCATACAGATTTATTTAGCAGCTATTTTTGTTAAAATGCATATGCAATTGAGAGGGCGGGGTCAGCCAGTGCCTGGAAGAATTGGAGGTTAAGGGCCACACTCAGGGGCCCAACTGTGAAATCATTCTGCTAACCCTGGGATTTGAACCAGTGACCTTTGGTACTAAGCACAATTTCCTAATCCAAGGGGCTACGCAGCACCTGCAAAGAACTGACCTGGACAACCCAAAGTTTGAACCTCAGTCCTACAGAACACTAGCAGGTACCTCCAACCAGCTATGCATTTGTTTGTTTTACAGCACATGTTTGGTAAAAGTACGGTCACCAGATAACCCATGTCAGGGAGGAAACCTTGAGTTGCTTCACAAGTTTTACAAGCTATTTTGTAATTGAAAGGTTCCAGTGTTATTGTCTTTTTCTGCTTTGAGTGGTTTGTTTTCTTCATTGAACGACTCATCTAGCTGTTTCACATTAACATTAGTGAGACATGCATGATTATAGGAGACTGACCAATTAGCACACAGCAAGAAGTGAAATCCAGGTCCTCCATCCATCCATCCATCCATCCATCCATCCATTTTCTGTAACCGCTTGTCCTATTCAGGGTCCAGAGCCTATCCCGTAGGCTATGGGCACAAGGCAGGAAACAACCCAGGATGGGGCACCAACCCATCACAGGGCACACTCACATGAAATTAGTCCTCCCTGGTAACAGGTGCATGAACATGTATTCACAGGTAGGTTAATCATCGTGAAATAGAGTCGACCCTTCGGCAGGCCCTCGAGGATCTGGAACAACCTCGTAAAATTTTTTGGTTCCTTTGGCGAGCAAAGTGAGCATCAAAGTGGTTCAAAGCGAAAAGATACGAGGAATACAAGATACTAAGATCATTGCGACATATTATGTGAGAGGCTGCTGTAAACCTCCTAACCAACACTTTACATATCTGCACATGTGTGTTGTCTATGGCTTTCACAAAACTCCCTAAAACTCCAAAAGAATTTCCATTTAATTTCTAATGCTGAACTGAAAAATCTGATGGAGAAAATCTTGATGCAGAAGGTTGGACTGTGTAATTGATACAGATTTCCAGATATATGATGTAACTTGCCTACTTTAGCTGAAGTCACTGCTGCCGTTTCTTTAAAAACGTGTTGTAGACACTTGGCTGGTCATGTGATCAATCTATTAGCATCGCTTCTATGTTGCACTGAAGCAATACTTCACTACCTCTTTGCAAATGCTGTTATAACCATGTATCTCGAAGCATCTACACCTACTGTACTTTGTAAATGACTCACAGTTGGTGTTCTGTATATTGTACTTAATTCTTTTTTCCTATTGCCTGCCTGTAATGGAAACAGGCATAATAGGATTACATGAGTAAGTGATTGTTTTTTTTTTGTTTGGGTACAAATAACACAGACTGAGCCAAGCTTTCTTATTTGAATAAGAAACAGTTTTGAGGAATGTAAATCTGTTTTCAAACTTCAAACAAAGATTTATAATTAACGTGCAATGATAAGGAGAAGAGAAGAGGAGACAGAGCTGACAGTCTAAATGAAGGACCATCACGGTGAACTTTGCCCGTCGCTGTATCATCTGCAGCACGTGCTTGTCACTTCCATGCAGCCTTTTGGCTGTTTTATAATATAGCTAGCAGGCTACTTGTATTTAGCACGCCTTAAGCATTTAAAAGCCTGTCCTGCTCTGATGTCTGTGTTTCCAAGCGAAGGAACCAATATACTGGCTGCCAGAGACTGTTTTGTTATTAAATGTGAAATGGTGTGTGACATCTGAATGGGCTTTTTGAGGATGGAAGGCTTTGGGCCTTTATTGTTTCCCTGGATCATCAATTTTTAACGTGCGATGTGTGACTTCATTCTTTCTCTTTCCCTGCGTACGGCACTCAGTCTCCTTACACCCATTACATTCTATGAAAGAACATTAAAGTCCGAATGAAAGCTAAGATCCACATATGTTTGTGATGATTTACCAGCTTCTGATTTGCAAACGGCAATTTAAAATCTGCTGTTAGCCAAATCTGCTTGATAGGACGAGAAACTCTGGCGTTTCTGTGGTTGTTTGCAGGAACAAAAAGTGTTAAATAAAAAGCAAGAGTATAATAAAGTAAATAAAGGGGATTCTGGCAACCTAAAATCTGCATAATATTCCCCAGTTCATAGATTAAAACAGAACAGCCTTTACCTTATAAATTCTGAATTTGAATTGGTTTCAAATTTCATTTAATGCCACATCATTTTCTTCAAACAGTAACCCATTTTTCTCTTTTATTATTAACTTGCAAATGAAATGTGACATTAATTTGTGCGGCATAAAAGTTCTCCAGATACATAACAAAACCGTGGGTTTTTAATTGCAAACCATTCCATTTTAAGTGTAATAGCCATTTATGTATAGATTCAACTAGTGCTGTGACTCTTTTGTTATATGTCAGATAATCTCTCTGATATCTCTTCAGACTAATGGGTTTTGCTCGCAGGTTAGCTAACAAGTCACTTTATACACTTACCATCCCACACTGTTACTAGGCATATTTTTATTGTCGATAAACTGCTCTCTATTTCTATTGTCTGTTTGTCTCTTTTGTAGTTATTAAAATTTCATTTTCATTATTTTAATTATCTTATTCTTTTTAATTTTTATGCTTTTATGCTATTTTGCTTTCTTGCACAACATGTTGCCTTTCAAGCACAAGCCATGAAGTTGGAGAAAAAAGCAATTCACTGCACGTGACAAATAAAATTTATAGTGACCAAACTCTCCACAGGTCTGTAGTTCACTGAGGAATGTTTGTCAAAAATAATTCTCAATCTACATTTTAGCCATTTCTGATAAAATGTATCAAATCATATATATCAAATGAAATTACATTATATTCAAGGATTTCTTATTTGTTGCCTGCATTTCGGAGTCATTTATCTTACAGAAAAAAGCACCTTTTATTTTCCCGTTTCTCAATTGTGGGTTCAGCTACTACCAAACATGCCAAAGGTGACACTTTATTTTAAAAAATATACGACAATCTTTAGAATTTTAGCATTTTCCAAGCCTCTGTTTGCAAGCGTGACCCAAGCACGCAAGTCCACCGAATAGTCCCTGCGTTTGAAGAATGATTACAACAATGTGAAAGCATTGATATCTGTACAAAATTCAGTTTCTTTTGAACTAACACTTGATGCTAAATTTTATTTGATCTTTAATTTTTTTTTTTTGGAGATGATGACTGGGATCTTAATGTTCTAACCTTAATAACTCCAGTTAGCTCAAGTACCTTTTTTCTTTTTCATTACCATGGATGTAAAAAGTATCGGTTGCCCAATGTATGATCATTGGTGTGTGACTAAGGCTTCGGAGAAGAACCATGTGAGAGGAGTTGGGGGGCGGCGGGAGGGGGGCAGACTAAGAGAAGGAAAAAACAAGCAGCAGAAGACCCATTGGTCAGCATTGTTTCACGTGCTTCATATGGTGATACGGAAAGAGAAATCACCCCAAATGGCTTGTTATATAACTTCCCAAAGGTCCAGTAATGTAGTTCCAAATGCTGAGTCATGATCCTTAAATTCTATAAATGTCTGATACAGCTGTTCCTTGGTGTGTTTACGGTGGTTATTGGGGTGTTTACACCCTCACACGTATAAAGATTTTTTTCCTCCCAGCGATCTGGTCGGGTCGTTTGTTTCTCTAAGACAAGCTCCAAAATGTTATTAACGAGCTCTCACGATGTC
Source organism: Hippopotamyrus pictus (assembly GCA_026781145.1). Taxonomy (NCBI): domain Eukaryota; kingdom Metazoa; phylum Chordata; class Actinopteri; order Osteoglossiformes; family Mormyridae; genus Hippopotamyrus; species Hippopotamyrus pictus. The sequence goes on from JAODLC010000021.1 coordinate 19,071,028, forward strand.
TTTATGTAAAGAACTCGGCAAAATGTTTTGCTTTCTACCATCCATCCATCCATCCTTCCATTCATCCATCCATCCATCCTTCCATCCATCCATCCATCCATCCTTCCATCCATCCATCCGTCTTGCAGATGTTCACCCTGGAGCCTGTCCCAAGCAGCATGGAGAAGACGGCTAGGAATCACCCAAGAGGGATGCCAGAGCTTCTCCAGGCTCCTCGGGACGCTGGTTTGCCAAACTGCATGCTTCTGGACTGCAGGAGGAAAGCAGAGTGGCTGGAGGAAGCCTTCACAGCATGGGGAAACCATGCACCCCCCCCCCCCACACACACACAGAGGGGACTGCCCCCCCAGCCCTCCTTTCTTATTTTCCTGACAGTTGTGCAGTATTTTCCCAGAATACTCAGCATCTTTAAATATCACTTTATTCATAATTCATATAAACATGTTTCTTCCTTTTACAAATGAAGACGGTGTGTGGCTTAGCAAGCTAAAGGCTGATTTATGTTTTTTCGTAGTGTGCCCTACGCTGTAGCCTGACACGCGCCTCCCCAGAAATGTAATTACCGGCATCAGGCCACGGCACAGGCTACGCCGCTACCTACAGCGCAGATTCTACCCAAACGTATAAATCAGCCTTAAGTCTCTGTGTCTGTGACAGAAAGGTCACTGGTTCAAGCCCAAGCATTAGCAAAAGAGTCATACAGTATGTCCATAGGCCCCTGAACAAGGCCCTTAACCCTCAGCTCCAGGGGCTGCATGCCGGCTGACTCTGCACTGTGACCCCCAAGCCCCAGGGGGCGCTGCATGCCGTCTGACCCTGCACTGTGACCCCCCAGCCCCAGGGGGCGCTGCATGCCGGCTGACCCTGCACTGTGACCCCCAGGGGGCGCTGCATGCTGGCTGACCCTGCACTGTGACCCCCAGGGGGCGCTGCATGCTGGCTGACCCTGCACTGTGACCCCCAAGCCCCAGGGGGCGCTGCATGCCGGCTGACCCTGCACTGTGACCCCCAAGCCCTAGGGGGCACTGCATGGCAGCTGACCCTGCACTGTGACCCCCCAGCCCCAGGGGGCGCTGCACGCCAGCTGACCCTGCACTGTGACCCCAAGCTTGCTCTCACCTGTGTGTCTCATGGAGAGCAAGATGGGGTTGGGGAAAAAGGAATTCACCCATAGGTGATACGTCAGCACTGAATTCTTGCTGTGTGCTGATTGGTCAGTCTCTGATAATCATGCATGTGTCACTAATGCTAATGTGAAACAGCTGGATGAGTCTTTTAATCAAGGAAACAAACCAGTAAAAGTACAAAAACAACTGACCTATTTAGCCAAGCAGAGGAGCCTTTCAGTTTAAAAATGATTTGTAAAACCTGAAGTAAATCAAGGTGTGCTGCCTGACATGGATTATCCAATATAAATAAATAGATGATACAAGTCAGTAAACTGAACAATTTCTAATAAGATAGTCTTACATATATATTCTTAGGACACCAAAAGTGGCTCAGTGGTTAGCACTGTAGCCTCACACCTCAAGGGTTTGAACACATGGCTCTGAATGTGTCAAATCTGCGTGTTCCCCCTGCAGCACATGAACATGCCGTTAGGTGAACTGGAGTTTCAAACTTTCCCACAGCGTGGAGTACGTTCTGCGGATTGGCGTCCCGTCCAGAATGTTCGCAGATCTTACGTTTCCTGAGATAGGCTCCAGGCTCATCAAGAGCCTGCACTTCATGGATTTGTTTTGGAACGTTCATTATTATCTCTTGCTGTACTTGAAAATGCGTCTAAGTGCAGTAGTA
>JAODLC010000021.1:19072924-19083934 GCA_026781145.1 Hippopotamyrus pictus
TATAAACAAAGGCCAATGCAAGCAGCCAGCACGCACATTCACTTCTTGTTCTACTTTATAAAATATCCATATATAACTTTTCATTATGTTAGGCCTCCACTGCATCCAAAGGAAGGCAGCTGTTTGCTGCAGGTCAGGCCTTCAGTAGCTTAGACGTAGGGAGATGACAATTAATCCGGCTCTGTATGCGACGTTAAGACAGCTGCAGTAGACAGCTGAGATGCCACCACATCAGGCACCTCCTCCGGCTGATGAGCGTAACTCTCCAGGTCATTTCATAATTCCCAAAACTCAAAAAACAGAACTAATGTCGATTATTTCATTGCAGGTCATATTCTACCTTCACAGTACATTTACTTTGATTATTAAACGCCATTAACTTTGTGTGCGTGCACGTGAATGTCTTGCGTTACCATTTTGCATTCGACAGTGTTTTGATTAATTTTGCACTCTGATATGCTACAGTGATTGTTGCATGGAGGAAAAATATACTTGGATGGAATCATAATTCATCGGAAGAGCCAGGGGAATTATGAACGGGGCTTTCATGGATCAGTAAGTAGAAATGTCTTTCTGCCAGGAATTTAGAAGCGCTTACTGAATTGGCCATAAACAGACGAATAAAATTCACGATATAATGGAGCGCAAACAAAAATGTCGCAAAACGATTGTTTTTTTTAAGGTATATGAACAGGATTCGTTTTGTATGATGGTTTATGTCGCGACGCGTTTAAGGAGAGTACAATACGTGTCAGAAATTCTCTGGCAGTGGTAACTTTGGTCAGGGCTCTATTTGCTATGGAGACAGTCGACGTAGATAATAGATACAGAAGAAAAGCAGCTTTTATCGGATTTGCACTGCAATGCTTGATATCTTGTTCTTGCTTTTGGATGATGCCCCTCAAATGAGATCAGGACCCCAGACTCTGGCTCATTGCGCCCCCCCCAAGCCGTCACCCAGCCTTTTCTTTTAAGGCACCGTCACGGGGGTAACGGCAGCACAGGAGTGACAGATAGACTTGACACAATTTTATGTTTAATACAAGCTCTTAATATTCGGAGGGGTGAGGTGCCAGTGGATTTGGGTCAGCTGGAAACTGATACGGATGGTTAATATCCATGCAGTACGCTGGTTGGCCTTAATGAATTCCTCGTGGTTGCTGTCATATTGCCCATATTGCATCGTCTCCCATATGGAGCAACACTGTACACATTAAATCATCGCCGTTCCCACATGGAACCTCAGGAACGAGTCACTCTCAGTCTCGGGCCCTTCTGGGCTCCAAGTGGCAGATTAAAGTATCAACGTTGACAGATACCTTGAAGAGAGAAGACGGTTACATCAGGCAGCTGCTGTAATTTTGGAGGACTGTAGTAACGTCTCCAGAAAAGACAGGGCACTGTTCTATACTTTGAACAAAGGTGTAGGACAGAGTTTGATACTGCAGGGGGCAACCTAATCACTTAAAGGGGGTGAAGAATGAAGCCAAATTAAATATTGAAGGTACACACCCCCCCGCCACCCCTACCAAATGAAGTGTTTCATATTTATACAGATAAAAATACAAATTCATACCTTTAATGACAAAGGTTTCACTTGTGCTTTTTTGGGAATCCATCAGTACATTCATCCATTTTCCATAACCGCTTATCCAGTCATGATGATACTGGAGTCCATTCCAGGAAGAACTGGCTGTGAGACGGGGACACCCTGTGTGGGATGCCAGTCCATCACATGGCACCCCCCCACATAAAAACATGGACTACGGGCCACGTAGCACCGCGTCTTTGAACAATGGCAGGGAGCCAGAGGAACTGAACCCACAACCCTGAAGATGTGAAGCGACAGTCGCTGCCCGCTGAGACAAGGAACGTCTACAATAAACTTCATGTGGGCAGTAGGGGAGAACTTCTGCAGCATACAGAACAAAAGTATGAAGTTATTTGGAGTCATAAATGTACCAACATCTGTTACTATAAACTATACCAGTACATGTGATATATTATCCATATGTCTATATGGTTCAATCAGGAAACATCCTACAGGGGGAACTGGGATTCAATCTATATTGTGACATATATACAAGAGAACCCATATGTTCTCATATTCTGCTTCCAGTGGTTTCAATGGCCCTCGTCCCCCTGGCTCTGTCAGCCAGGTACCTGCAGGACAGCAGGTGGAATCGAGCGGAAAGCCCAATTTTCCATGCACAGCATGTCAATGGCAGACGCCTGCGGCGGTCTGCGAGGGAACTGCACGCCATACTCCGCACGAGTCATCCTGGGTGTGTTGTGTTAGAAGGGTACCACTTTTAGCAATAAAGTAATTGGCCATTCCATATCTGCAGATTTTTTTCTGGTACGTGTCCCTGTCTTGAAATTTAACTGGTGACAGAAGATGTCATCTAATCACACATTAATCATCTACCTTCTGGGTTTTTCTTCCATACAAATAAGTTATTCATGATGTGTTTTACAGGCAGTTAAGCCTGGCAAGAATGTTAATTTCTGATGCAATGGACACCAGAGAGACATTCAGCATCTCCGATTAGACTAGAAGCTGAGGACTCAGTGACCCTGGTAGAACTGAGCAGTACTACATCGCTAGAGTAATAATTCAATGTATTTTCTAAATCTGGCACGTGGTCCAAGAAGGTTTTCAGAATTGAACCTGTGCATTTAATTTTTGTTCATTTTCTGTCCATTTTGTGAAGAAATGATAAATATATTCTGTTCAGGAATCACCATCGCTGGAACTTTCCAAAGTGCGATTAACTGCATTTTATTAAATGCAGCATTTAATAGAGAAACGGATGGATACGTTTGGATTATTTTCCTTCGGCTGTAATTAATTTCAAAAAGAACATAGTGTGAATATGCAGAGATTGATGCAGAGAGTATCAAACCTCTTCAAAGGCAGACATTTTACTGCAGGGCGGCACCAACAGCGATTTAATCGGAAAACCAACACACAGCCTAAAATCCATGACAAAAAAACAGTCGTGGCCTCAAATCCGCAAGGTGTCCTAGGAAAACCCACAGAGTTAGAGATCAGAGTCAGGTTGGGAAGAAACTGGGCCAGCAGAACCACTATACTGGTTGAGCACAGGCAGTCCCTGGGTTAAGAACGCCCAACTTACAGACAACTCGTACTTAAGAATGGACCGCCATAAAGCATATCGCATTACAAATTCAGGTTAAATACAATAGTTCGTAATAACAAATGCACACAATATTTGTGACCCTTGTGAAAACATTGCATGACTAGCATTTTGTCAGTTTGAGGTACAGTACAGCATCGTATGTCGTTATCTTTATTGTTACTGTAAAATAATAATAATTATTATGTACGGTACTGTATTATTATTTTTCTGACTTACCTACAAATTCGACTTTAAAACAGACTTAGGGACTGGATGTCATCTGTAACCTGCAACTGCTTGTACAACTAATGACTGGCACAGTACCTTTCTAGGTTCCTGGTGTTTATACAGATCATAGATTGACCTAAATTGGAACTGGGTGATTTGAATATTGAAGGTCCCGCTGTGAGAAACAGATCTGGTTATGAAGGGGGAGGGGGGACTGGAGATGGTGAACCTGGCACATTGAGTGAATTCATAGAAAAAGATGTTTAAAAATGTGATTAACAGATGTATTCAACTAAAACGAATAAAGACTAATCTAGAGAAGATGTAATAAACAGACTGTTAATATCCATAAAATTGCTTTTTTCCCCGCACCTTCAAACCAACGGTTATCTCAGCTGACGATTTCTTGGAGCACGCATGGCGATGATCTTTTTTTCACATTCGCTTCTCAGATTTATTCATCTTAATGTGTCCGGTGCAACGGTTAATATATTTTCAACACTTTCTAAAGTTTGCTCTTAATTTATTTTTTGTTTGACTCAGTTTTTTAAATTTCACAAGTAATTTAGCATATAGTGCATTTTTTTAGCTTAACATTCTTAATGTATGAATGCAAAGTTGAATGAATGCACGATTCTTTCGGAGACGTTAATAGCTCAGATGTGACTTTTGTTATGGTGGTACAGTGGGTAGCACAGACTCCACAGCACCATGAGATAATGGGTTCAAATCCCAACCCCCAGCAACGTGGAATGTGTGGAGTGTCCTGTCCATGTTTGGCTTTCCACCGGATACTCTGGAATCCTCTCTCAGCCCAAGAACATGCAAACTGGTTTTTGTGCACGGGACTCACTGGGACACTGCATTGGAGAAGCAGTTATGGATGAATGTAATTTTAATGTGAATGATAGTATAATATCACATAGCCATCCCACATTCATGTGAAATGCTAGGATTTTTTCATACATTTAGCTGAGGATGTTAAAAATGACCTCCCTTAAATGCAAATAAATGAGGCAGAAGTGTTTAGGCTATCAGCAACAAAACATAACCCGTTACAGCATCATAATAAATTGTTCCTAATGATTTTTGTGTTGTTCATTGGCTGTGTGTAATAAGAATGTCTTAGTGTCCAATGATGCCTACTGCAAACATGCTTTGATTGGCTGCTTGCCCCCGGCATGGGATGGGGGGGGGGGGTGGTTGGGGGACTTGAATTAATTTCAAAGAGCTCGACTGTGCAAACTGCACCTCAGGCAAAATCACATAAGTGATTTCAATGTCTACTGAAACAGATCCTGCTCCCTGATGCATGGCTAATTCCAGGCCTGTGAACCACCAACAAAAAGGGAACCCGCCCCCAGCACTTATGAAAGGCTATGACAGCATACTTCAGAAATGTGGGGCTTACCTGTGCACTTCACATTTAAAAAAAAAAAAAAAAAGCCTTTTCTGAAGGGCCAATGCTTCAGAAATGCCTTATGTCTTCATGGGATAAATTTAAATGGATCCTGGACATCTTCCCAGACATGAGTCATGTTCTTTGTTTTCTCTTCACCTTTCCCTTCTTTATCTCCACACAGAAGCAGACTTCCTGAAATAGAATCTACCTTTAAAGCCCAGCGCTTATTTCCAAAGATGACAGGCTGATGGGTGTCCACTTTCACGCTATTGTGCATGTAAACAATTAATCAAAGCTGAGGGCATCTGGAGAAAGACGGGTTTAGGGTCAACTCACTCTGCATCTGTGGGAAACCACAAGAGATTCCTTTAGCAGCTTGAATCAGCTATCCTTTGTAGATCAAAAAAAGAGTTTTTTCGACATTATTTATTTTTTAATTTACTGTCGTTTTGCGCTTAAGCTGTGTGCATTTCTCCGCACACTACAAATAAGGCCTGCAAGTTTCTTCCATTCCGTACTGACATGGTGTCATTACAACAGACACGATCACTCTCCAGAGACTGAGTTTTTCCCCCGGAGAAGCTTTGCAAAGTATTTAATGTGAGTTAAGATGCTCCGTGGACATTTAATAATAAGGTATGAGAAAGACAATTCTGACTTAGTGATTGCAACATGTAGGAAAATACCTGATTGCTGTAGGGCTTAATAAGCTCACAGGCAGATTGAATTAATACACTGGCACTTCTATTTGTTTGTTAGCTATTTTATAACAAACAATATTGAGTTATATGTGAGGAGTTTAGGGAAATTCTGTATTTATAATCTGTATTTATAGATTCCCAGCAGAAAACAAAGCATGAGCTCTTTTTAAAAAGATATTTCATACCCTCATATCCATGTACTGTATATCTGAAATCCATTGTTCTTCATTCCACAAACTTTTGGCTTAGATTTAGTTTCAGCTCTTACTAAACACTGGAGTCAGATTTATGACAAACTAAGATGGCTACCTCATGCCACAATGTCGTTTTGTCGTGTCGGCGTGCGGGCGAGCGGGGAGGCAGGGGAGTCGAGCCGTGAATACGGCTAGAAACAGGGTTTATTGGGAAAACATGGGGGCAGATGGCAACTAAACATCACACTACATCCATGAGAGATCTGGGAAATACTGACTCAGACGCGGACTAAATACGCAGGACAGGCTGAACATAACAGGCAACAGGTGATTACAATCGGGAATTAACACGAGGTAACGAGGGGGGCGTGGCACACAGGAGGATCGGATGAGCAGGTCATGACACTTTTAATTTTACACAGAAACAATATGTCTGTGTATGCATGTGTATTAGATACCATGAAAATATTTTAAAATTCCATATGAAAATCACAGAATTATGTAAAGCATTCTGGCTACAGGCTCTGATTGCTATTTAAGAGCAGCTACGCCTGGCTTGGATGACCTGCATCATAATTTATAAATACTCTTTATTCTTGCAAAGACCTACCCAGCGCTGGAAAAGTTGCTATAAGAATAAATAGACGTCTGTCCTGGGGCTGTCAGGCTGCATTGTGGATGTTCCTAGGTCAGGTGCTCTTCATGGTCTTAGTAACACATCCAAGATGTTGTGGTAATTTGTATCTCTGCTTCAATTAAGAAGAGAGTTGTAAGTCTTCTGTTTCTATTTTAAGTGGACTTTCTTTGCAATGCAGTAATGAATCCTGTGTTACTGATATATATGAATGCAAGTCAGCAAGATAATTGTGTGATTATGCAACATCATGCAGCCTTTAAATGAATACCGTGTTACCGATGTATGACTGATGTTGCTGTGTTTATGTGTGTATGTATGTATGTGTATGTATGCATGTATGTATCTATGTAAGTATGATGCATGCAGGTCAGCAATATAACTGACCGTTTTGCAACATCATACAGGACACAGGCTGTAAATGTAAGTCTGTTAAGGACACCTGCATAGAAAGACATTTTGGCATGTATATGAAATATTGACAGGATTGACTTTTATCTGCCTGTTATAAACATCCCTCATTAATACTGTCTAGTTTCACCAATTTAAAATAAAAGCACCTTTTCCCATTATAGTTTTTGCTCTTCAAGATGTGCAGGCGTGTTTCAATCTACAGAAGACAGAGAAGGTTATATTGCTGACTTCTCTGAGGTGCAGAGAAATGGATTTTGTCTTGTAATGTTTACTCAGGCATGGTTTGACTTGATGCTAGGAAAATGGAGAATAGTACTCTTCTGATATTTCTCTTTTAAAAATTTGCTCGGTACACTGTAGGTCTTATTTTTAAAGGGATGAAAGAATGAAGACAGTCCAATCACTTCTATCTCTAAAGTGCCCATTCTAGTTATATTTACTGGATTGAAATATGAACACATTTCTAAGGCAGTTAATCCGGGTCTTATGACTGCAAATAGAAGGCTAGAGGTTCATTTCTGAGAGAAGTTCCAGTTTTTGTTCATTGTCTGCAGACTGACTGGTGACTTTAAAACCTTATTGGGCGCTGTTTCAAAGCTTTAATGGCTTACATACCACAATACTGCACAAAGAGTTTTTTTCTGAACAGTTGAGCTTCAAGTAATCTTAGCTTCGACCAAACTGCTAAGAAACAGTAGTGCTTCTTGTATTCTCAAAGGTTTTGTGACAGAAAGCAAGTTAACTGTGTTGTATCCAGTGTTGACTTACTCATGCTTGATTTTGTCTAGTTAGAAATTTAATTTCAGACATTTCAGGTGGGTCTTTATTTTTGTTTTACTTCGGTAAAGTTTAGTCCCCACCATATGTTGTGCTTGGTGTCTTTTATTAAAGGTGACAGCTAGGGTGATGTATTTCAGCGGGAGAGGTGAAGGGGTTAAAGTCCACTGTGATCTGCAGGATGGATGGACATGACCACGCATAAAGTGCAAAGCAGAGGGGGTCCAAGCAGAGAAACCGCTCGGTGCTGGAGAGGTGCCGTGACGGTTAGCCTCTCGCTGGATGTTATGAAGATGGATGTGCTTCGCCTGGTGTTTCTCTTTCATAGATACAACGTTGCATTACGCCCATAAATGTAATACCAGCCAAGCGCGCGGCGGACTCGCCAAAGCGGGAAATCATATTTCCTCATCGCGGTTTACCATTTTAACGGCCTAGTGCATCTCAAATTCATCCATCATAAAACTGTAGACTGAAGAAAGGTATGTAACGTTTCAGCTATGTTTTGGTCCGTCCATCAAAAGGAAAGAACAAAAACAATGTTTGTTTCATAACTCAATGGAATATATAGCTGTGCCGTTTTTGTGTGTCTCCTGGCGACGTTTCCAGAGCTGAGAGTCTGGCTTGCCGACTGTTATGGTTACTGCTCTATTCCTACATGACTTCTGTGTTCTTCCCGTGAAAGTCCCCCCAGAACAATGCTATATAAAATCTGCAGCTGTTCACCACATCACAGCGCTGGGCCATGAAGAGCGGCCTTTACGTCCAGCCTCAGCTGTTTAAGCCCGTCACAAGAGTTTTGTAAACCGGTTGACCTCTTGTCCCTTTGATCGGTCATGCCCTGCAGCGTGATGCAGCCCGTATACGAGTGCGAAAGGCTGTTTGGGCCACAGCTCTACTTCAGGCCCATATGTGTACATTGATGTCAGGAGGATGGACAGATGCTTATCAATCACTTGGATGCCCTCAGCAGTGAACAGGTCCTCACAGTAATAGTGATTCGTCATAATAATGCATCATCTGAACAGTGATCAAGGTATATTAAATACAGATAAGTTATTAAGAGATTTTAGCAAGAGGAAATGGATGTAAAGCATTCTCTCTCATTCTACTTATATCAATATAAAGAATTTTTAAACTGCAGTTCAGTTCTATTTACTATTTACTTGTCCTGTAAGTATTACAGATTTTATTACTGCAACATTATACTTATTCTATTTTCTACTTCTTTTTTCATTCCCCTATTGTCGTATGCATATTCTCTAGCAGTAACATTCTAGGGGAAGATTTTTATGAATTGCATTATTCACAAATGAGGCTTATTTGTAAGATAGTTTCAAGCCTACCTTCAGTCAGCAGCTCCTGTAGCCACAGCCAATGAGACCACGCCCTCTCAGACCACGCCCCGGATCAATGCAATACTTGCCTTAATTAACCTGAGACAGATATAGGGACCGAAGGATGTTCTTTGTGAGGTATCGAGTCTGCTTCTTACTGAGCTATTGGCTTGGCGAGCTTCTGTTCGCCCGCCTCTGGTTTCTGAACTCTTGTCTGTTTTCTTGACCTTGTTTTCTCTGTGTGATTCTGCCTTGATATTCTCACTGCCCTAGATTCATGGCAGAACATAGGCTGCATTTTAACCCTGATTCCTGGGTTCGTTTTGGTGCTCGTCGCTCCTTGGGGTGAATCAGTAAAACTGCTTACCGTGGAACTGGATCTTGGGACTCATTATAACCAAATTACTGTATTTACAAAAGTCACAAAGACAATGAGTGACAATTTGAAAAAAAAAAGAAAAAATATTGAAATAGTGATAAAAAATTTTATTTTGAGAAAAAATTCATTTTCATTTCACCAATGGACCATGCAAGGGAAAATTTCACCATAGCAGGCATTGTGATTGATTGAAGGGAAGGTGTTGACATTAGGTAGTATAATTAAATTTTTATAGAAACTGTAACAAATATTGCAATCAGTTAGATCATATAAAAATTGGCATTGACTTCCATTCTGTCACTCTTTATGTACTTAATTACTTTTTAAATGGACAAATACATAATATATGAACTGCCTGTCAAAATGATAGATTTATTTGGGAGCGAGTGGCCATGCAATTAAAGCACCACTGATTATCGATCAACATGCTGATTTGTGACTTCCTTTGGAAAACGTGTTCATTATTGAAGCCCTGCTAATCAAATCAATGCTGCTGTAATTCCTGAAGTAAACAACTACAAATCGGCCAAACCAGGTGTGTGTTCATTTATTGAAGTCCTTTAACTCACAAGGTTTGTTCTGTGCGTTCTAAATGCATCTAAAGAATTTAGAATGAACTGAGGCTCCATACATATGATATGACTAGTACACAGAATGAGCCTGTTACTGCAATGAGGTATATTACAATGTCACATGCACTGTACGAACCGTTTTAAATTCTGCTTAAATCTTGATAAAAAAAAAAGAATCAATAAATATATCTGAAACGACATTCCTTTCTTAGTATGTTTCAAAAAAAATTGCAGCTCAATTCCAGAAAATATATTAGCATTCTTTATGGTATACAGTCCAATCAATTGAAATTGAATGATTCATTAAGACTTGCATAGATATATTACCAGTGCTGTTTCCTGTACTTCACGGTCATGCTTCCTGTACAAGAAAACTAGATAATACTGATCGGAAATATTGTCTTTTTGTTTTCAGTGGACTTTTAAAATTGTTTTTGTTTTATTGCAGCTAAAGGTGTTAATTTGTATTCATGTTTATTTGTGTTTATTGCATCAGTTATTGAATGTTGGATAACTATGGTAAAGACATCTTTTTCATTAACTAAATTAGTACTGACATTGGCTTAATAAAATGATGTACATGTAGACCTTGAATGTTTATTTAATTTAATTTGAAGCGTAGGTAGTGTTGTCATGTTATGTCAGCCAACAGTGTATTTTAATTAGGTAAAATCCTTGGTTGCCAAACATGTAATGAGATGTAGTTCTTCTTAAAATTAAGGCAAAATAGCACAAGTAACTAATAGCATTAACGTGAACACAAATGCAGAAATGTGATTAATTACACAGCTGAAGCTTTTACGACTCTTCTTGCTGCATTATTCAAATACACTTAACCTTATTATAGGTACAATTAATATCTTCCCTTCACTGAGGAAGTTTGAAATGTACTGTTCACATTCTAATGTTTGTTATTTGTTTAGAAATCCAAGCATATAGAATAAGCAGCATGATCAATAAAACTCATTATTTTTCGCTTGCGAGAACACATTTTATAATTAGGAACTTCTAGACTTTTTAAAATGACAGTTAATGAACCTTAATAACGAGGCAGAATCTTCTCCTCTGAATGAGACGTTTCAGTGAGCGAGAGGTCATTCCCGGGATAGAGTGACAGGGCTGTCAGTGAGAGACGCAGGATTCGACACGACCATTCAGCCAGAATGACCAACACCCACCTGGGAATAAGTGGGGGGGGCGGGGGGGGGGGGGGCGGGGGAGGGACGGAA
>JAODLC010000021.1:19084782-19094821 GCA_026781145.1 Hippopotamyrus pictus
GCATAAATATACATCTCCAAAAAATATACATATATATATAATTTCTAACTGATTGTGATCTGATGTCACTGGTGACTCTCCTGGCGATATTCACTGTATGTTATTTTTCACTCCTATTTAGAATGCGGGTTGAATATGACTGTGGAAAGTATCACTTCTGAAACTGTGAAAAGGCCTTGCACTTAAAAAACGGAGAGTAATTAAATGTGGAAAGGAAAGGGCTGGTCTGGTGTGATTAAGGGACATGGTAAATAATATAGACGTGATCCACAAATTGCTGTGCAGCGAGTTGTAAGATGTCGCACCTCTTGCGTCCCCCGGTGCTGCTGGTGTCTGACGCAGACGTGAATATGAGCTGCTGATTGGGTGTCTGGGGGTGACAGCTAGCTGGAGTCGGGAGAATCTCCTAAAAGTAAGAGGGTTTCTAAAGGAACGTTATCCGAGCTCAGTGCGACTCTTTTCCAGTAAACGAGATTGCAGTCGCGGTATAACAGAAAGGCAGCAGCCACCAGTCTGTCCGAGAGCGGCGACGCTTCCTGCCACATTCAGGCTTTGCCAAGAACAGGAAAGACAACTAAAAGTCTACGGTTCACGGATTGCTTTTCTCCGGCAGAAAGTAATTTCACCTTTGTGCTTTTTTTATACGCGTGAACTGCCTCACATACTCGGAGGATGCTTTTCCGTGGCTTAATGTCGGCATTTGCTGACCTTTATAATCAGACGCAAGATTCGGAATGTTTTATTGAAGAATCGGAAGCCAAGGAGAGGTCACATCAATGCTCCATCACCTTGTCTCATGTGTTCGTGTGGTTTGTACATCCACACTACTGCCTTCTGCTGATCACACTCCATGCCTGTAGCTAACAAATGGGCGGCAGAGGAGACTTATAGAGAACCAAGACTTTCAATTCAGTTCTCGTGCATTTTATTTCCATGGGACTCAACATAGTTGCCCCAAAGCACTTAATAGAGATTTACCAACAGTAACAGGAAACAGTATCATAGATGGACATAGTGCTTGGTACACATTATTAAAAGTCTGAGTGGAGCAAGGCAAGACGACAACAGGGGACAGGACACAAATGGGAAAAAAAATCAATAGTAGTGTCAGACCAGTCGTACCCCCAGTCCCTCGAGAATGATAACCTTATACCAGTTAGAAGTAAAAGTGTACATTTTGTTGCCGGGACTGAAATTAAGAGTGGAAATGTGGCCGCCTGTTTGTTGAGCTGTTAGAACAGTGGGCGACGTTCAAGTAACTTGTGGTATGTGACTCAGGCGGTCGGGTCTCTGTGCCTCTGACGGGAAGGTCGCTGGTTTGAATCCTGTCCTCGGCCGAATAGTCACATCTTTCTTCTGCCCGTTTTTGCAAGACCCTTAATCCCCCTGAAAAAAAAATGCTCTAGGAGAGTCAGATAAATGGCTGACCCTACGCTCAGACCCCAAGCTTCACTCTCACCTGTGTGTGTGTGTCTCAAAGGAGAGCATGATGGGATATGTGAAAACTGAAGAATTCGAATGGAGCTGTATTCATATTTGTGCACCTGAAAGATAATGCATCCTTTCCTGTGTGTGGTGTGGCTTGAGCTTGGTTCTAGAACTAGGGGGGTCAAGGATTGGAATTTGATTAAATGAATTAAATAATATTTATATAACACTTCTGAAGTCACTTAATACTTTATAGTTGTCTTTGGGTGCTATTCCCTCAAAGTGCTCTCTCCATGTAGGCAGAGCACTGAGGCTGTCTGTACCCTGTACGGTACTTAGGGGGTCGAGCTGAATCACTTTATTATAATTGTACACAGTTCAAGAAATTAGATGTAATGCATCAAGAATATCAGAAATGAACATTTCTAAATGGCCTTTGTGCATTCTTAGTCAACCCTGAATAATTCAGTTTCAGTTTTAGCATGGGAATCAGTTTCGACTCAATCATACTGTAATGAGAGAAATAATAGCAAATTAGGATCGAGTTGTGTGATTTTTCTCTCCGGCTGCTTACAACATTGATCATGCTCTCTCTGATATTTTCTTTCAGATGCCAGGTGTGGGAAGAGCCAGTAGGCCGTTAAATTGCTAGTTTATTTATAATTATTTATTTGTATCGACCATGCCGGTAGAACTAGCCCAGTACCAAAGGAGACTGCTCAGAATGCTGTTTCAGGATAAAAATGAAAAGGTTTGTGAGAAAGAATGAAATGAACAATGAAAATCCCAGTGTCCGTTACAAATGTATTTACAACACAGGTCTTGAGGTTTATTACAGAACAAATGTACATTCATATTAACGGTATAGCTGTGAAGTATTGACCTAACGTTTAGCAAGTGTGGATAGTAAGTGCTGATGTTTGTTTTATGTTAGACAAAAGTACATTTTTACAGTATACACATTTGAATAATGGGATAGACTATGCATTTGTGTATGTGCGTATGTGTATGTATGTGTGTTTGTGTGTGTACGTGTCTGTGTGTGTGTATGTATGTGTGTTTGTGTGTGTACGTGTCTGTGTGTGTGCGTGTGAGTGCATGTGTGTGTATTTGTGTTTGTGTATGTAGTGTGTGCATGTGTGTTTGTGTGTGGACGTGCTTGTGTGAGCGTGTGTGTGTGTGTGCTTGTGTGTGTATGTGTGTATGTGCGTGTGTGTGTATGTTTGTGCCACTACGTGACGGACTGGCATCCATGGTCTCTGCTGTTACATAAAAATGAATGGATGGTGGTTAAGCAAAGAGGTTTTTATGGGTTCATCATTCAAATTATTCATAATCATCATTAGTGTTGTTTGTTTCATTTCTTTTTTAGTACAGAGTACGTATCCATCCAGTCCATCAGGGTTGTGGGGGGGGGGCTTATCCCAGGCAGCACTGGGCATAATTCATTTGCATAAAAGAGAATCCTGGACCTAGCAGAGTGATTTCACACATGAAAATTTACAGTATTTTCTGCTCTAAATAAGTGCTATGTACATATATACTCTTTACTCTATGTGTTATTATTATAGGTCGCACCAGTATGATACGATGCCCACTATCTGTACCGGGCCAAAAAATACTGGATTGTATATTTGTATATTGTGGGGAAGGTAACAAACCTTGAAAATCATGAGTCTTAGTGCCTAACTGAGAATCACGTGATGGCTAGATGTTCAATAACGCATGTGCATTGGAGCTGTCATGTAGGCTGTATGGAAATACAGTAACCACTTTATTCCACTTTATTTATATTTACAGTTTTGGTCATTCTCAAGTTGGCTGTGAACAAGTAAATGGGAATATTTCTGGAGCATATTGAAAGATCGCAGAAACTCACAAAAGATGCGAAGTCAAAAACAAAACTAAAAATGACTGGCATCTTATAAAATCATATAACAGACTAATAATGTAAATATTGGTATTACATAATATTTCTTAATGTAAGTGCATATTACATCTTAAATATGAAAAGTATCGGCTTGGGTACGGCGTGCATATTTGTCTCCGTAACCCTGCAGCCTCACTCGCCTGTTATCTGTCTCTCTGCACGCGGAATCTTGCGTTTCTCGCAGTAACGTTTAAACTTTTCAGTACCGTTATTTTTTATCCAAAACATAGAGTGTAAAGTGGTAAATTTGCACATAGAATGGCATAATATCGACCGTTTGTATATTATATATACTAAAAAGGTCTTGATATGGAATGACAAAGAAATTTAATATGCAAAGAGATCATTTGAATGCTTAATTTATATTCTAATATAGGTCACTTCGCCTTGAGTTTTTTTCTCCTGCAACTTATACCTCATTTCTTAACTCTAAGATCTTTTTCTCTCCCTCATTATCACTCTTTCCATATATTTCGTTGGCAGATGTTTTTACCCAATGCGATGCACAGTCAAGAAAGCAGGGTGAAATCCCTGTGCCGCCGACGGGCCTTAAACCAATGACCTTCCGAACACCAGCATGGCACCCTGACTCGCACCTCCTCCCGTTTACTTGCTTTCTAATGACTGCAACATCAGTCTATGCTGCGCTTCCGGGTAAAGCTCCTTTAACTACTTTGTAAGAACTATGCTGGTAACAGCACAAAATAAAAATAAATGGAACTTCCTGAGCCAAATTCACGACCAGAAGGTTTACAGTTCATTTCCCTGCTGCCTGTATCCGTGAGCTGTGAAACTATGTGGGTGTGACTCTCATTCCACTCAATTATACTAATCATAGACCGTGTGTGCAAATGGTCTTACTGCCTCAGTAATATATTCAGCGGGGGGGGGAAAAAATGGTGCACTGTAACATTGTAACCCAGTTGTTTCGGGAGAGAGAGCACCCGCAAAGGCGGCAAATTAAATTAATCATTAGCATTTAAGTCTGCCCGAATTTGTCTGTGCGATACTTGCTTCTTACTGCTCGAAAAAGCTCATATACTTGAAGTGCTGAAGCATCAAATAGGGTCAAGTTTACAGGTAAAATAAATCCCTCACCCCTTCGGGCCAAAGTCTTGGACAAAATTCTCCTCGCAGACGCAATTTACACTGAAATTGTATGTTGCGGAATGACTTTGAATTTCGGAATTATGAGCAGGCGAGCCAACGTGCGGAGACCGTACTAAGATGCAGGTTTTTGTTTTTTTCTTGACTCTTGTATGTGAAGGATCCTTCCGAAGTGCTATCGCCACCTCCATTCCTGCCTCGAGTTCGCCATTAACAGGGAAGCGATAACCACACTAATTAGATTCAGAGCAGCATTTTGCAGGAAAAGCAACGCTTAATCCCACCCACACTCATTTTTTTTCCCACCGCTGCCAACGCGGTGGCCGCATATCAAGGCGATGCTTTTAATTAAACTTTCTTTTTCTCAATAGGCCAGCGAGTGATTTAATTAACTTCCGGCACAGTAAATCAAAGCTCTGCATGTTTTTAAGGTGCTCGCCAAACCATCTTATTGTTGCTGACGGCATCTTCATTGCCGAAAGTAACTGGGTAAATTTGGGTCATTTCACCTGGACACTGCAGCTATATGTTTTTATAGTCTGAAAGTCCATTGGTAGCTTTTGTACGTTATGACACGCCTATACATTTTCCATAAAGCAATGGCAGTATCTACAGAGTATACAGAATAGTATCGGACAATGCCTGGCAAATGTATTCAGCCCTGTGACAAAGGCACACAAGATAAAAAAATATATATTTCTTCCCATGTGATAATATTTCAGAATGAAAACAATTAAAATTATTATTTTACAGCAACAAAGATAAAGAAACATTACAGAAACAAACATGCCATTTGCAGTAGTTAGACCTTTTCATTGTGGCAAACCTTAATTAAGTTACATGTACAAAATTACCTTAAGTAGACACACAATTACTTGAGTCTCCTAGAGTTCAAAGTTCTGACTGGAATTCAGCTGAAAATCTATGGTGAGACTTGAAAACTGCTATTAAAAAGTAATCTCCAAGCAGAGAGAGAGTGAGCAGATTATCCAACTAGAAAGGGTAAAAATTGCACCAGTACACATGAACCCAAAAAGACATAAGCCATAACTAGTTCCAAAAGTGCTTGTAACCTATATTAAGTTCAAGAGTCTGAATAATTATGCAAACTGAATAAGTAATTCTGAACCTAGTTGTGAATCACACACCACACACAACTGAAGAATGTACTGCATGCATCCTAATTTGTGGCAATAAACAGCAAGAATAACGTCTTTACTTTGTTCCAAGGCAAATAGAAAATCATTCATTACAGGCATTCCACAGGTTACAAAGGAGATCCTTTCCTTAAGTCTATCTTTAAGTCGAATTTTTCAGTAAACTGAAAAATAATAGTACTATCATTACATACTAATTATACCATAATAATAATAGTAACTACATACAGTACTGTAATACTAAAATAGTAACTACATACAGTACTGTAATAATAATAGTAACTACATACAGTACTGTAATAATAATAGTAACTACATACAGTACTGTATTGTACCTCGAGCAAATGATCCGCTGAAACCGTGCAATGTCACAAAGTAGCACTTGCATTCGATATCCTGAACTACTGTATTTAACTCGGATTTTTGATATAATAGGCTTTATGGCGGTCTGTTACTAAGTACGGGTTCTCTGTAAGTCGGATGTTCTTATCCTGGGGACTGGGTATATCGGGAAAATTGTGGCATGGTGCAATAAACTTTTTTTCTAAATAGCATGAGAAGTATTCTGTGAGTGCGGTTCCTTTTTTGTATATCTGGAAAATTATCTGGCCAAATCCAGTGGATTCATACCCTGAGCAGTTTGTTTCAGTAAGTCTCGGTCCTGGCTCAAACTACTTTTTGGATGTAGCTGCACTCTACGGTTGGTGTATAGTTTGGGTAAGGGTTAGGCGGCGGTATTAGCTGTCTCCCAGTGGGGTCCGGACCTCAATTTACTACCCCAGTAAATGGCACAATGAAGAGCCATGCGTGGTTCATTTAGCCTTTGAGCTTCTTTTAAAAGTGGTCATAGTCTCCCTTGGGGTTTCGTTTTGTGGTTTCAATTATGACAACGCGAGCTTTTCATAAAGAAGGTAGCAAAATAAACAGCAGTCAAAGGCGAGCCAGCCACACAGGGGCAGGAATGCAGGGTTAATTGATTTCTCAATTTCAGGCAGCCTTTCCACTTTTAATACATATCGACTGAGCGTTGGGTGTTGAGGGGGGCTGGGCGGCGAATCGGTAGAGGAAATTGAACGGCTTTTGCATTTTGCCAATTTCGCCACTGGTACCAGGACGCCTCCCGTTGAGTTCGCTGCGAGGATCCATCACCGCAAATAGAACCTGAAAGCAACTAATGAGTCAGAGGCTGTTAATGTGAAGACAAAGAGGAACTGCATCACGTCTTGTGAAACAAAGGATCTCGCTCCAGCCCCCTTCGAGGGCCCTTAAATGCGGGGGCCAAACCTTGCAGATAAAACCAACAGACAGAACACTGCAGTGCTTTCCAGACCATAGCTATGCCCAGAATAAACAGCATTACTCTGAATGCAAATATACAGACAAACAAATTGTTTGCAGACTACACAATAAAGCAGTAATTGCCTGTATGCTAAAAAGACAGAAACTGTATTATACTTTCTTGTTTATCTCTTTTTCCATGCTGTTTGAAGAGGAAGTCAGGATACATGCACCAGCATGGCCTGAAATTTCTATAGGATGAGAATATGTGGCATGTTGAAACCTCAGCACCCCGGTCTATGAATGAAATCTGAGCCTATTATAAGAACATGACCATTAGTCCGGCCCGGAGGCTGGTTCAGCATCCTTAAGCAGAAAAATAGCAGGAAGTGTGAGGTAGCAGATTGTAACTAGTCAGTATGCACAGGCAGTAGATTCATTCTTGCCAACTGTGGGACTTTTTCCATGTTTTTCCACAGATGTTGAGAAGCGCAGATGTTGTTAAGATTTCATCACATTGCATTAAGTTCCATGCCATGGAAATAATGTCCCAGTATCACCACTGAGCAGTCTTTGTACTGTAAAATATAAATTTTTAAAATGGGGTTATACGTCTTTTTTTTGTTTTCTCATAAAATTCAAATGAAGGCACCATAGTTATCCAAAAAAAAATTCAATGATGATTATAATTAGGATGATTATTAGCTATAATCAATGCAATGGCCCTCCTTTCTTTTTCTACCAGTTTAAAATCTTTTCTGTTCACTGCTAGAATGCAGTATGCTTGATTGTAGGACACAGTCTCGTAATTAGGTCACATATAATCATTAAAATATACCGTAGTATCACCACATAAAAAGGAGTGCTGCCTACTTAAATTCCTCTTTTACCAACATGCTTTTTTCCTATAATTCTCAAGTCTTCTTATACAGTAATTTGTAATTAATTTATTCCTTCCACCTTTTGAATTAAAGACTTTGAACCTTCCCATATATTTCCCAGACACTTATTAAAAATTCATCACACCACCTGGGGACTCGTAAAAAATTGATGAGCGTGTAAATATTGACAGCAAGGTGACAAGCGTTGCATTAGAACAACAGCACCTACCTGGTATTGGTAGAATTTGGCAGTGTTGGGATTCTAGATTCTGGAATCTTGTAGCTCTAATGGAAAAACAACAGCTTTGGCTAATGTTATCATGGCATTCAATTACGATCCCTACTGTCCATCCCACAACACCCAAACCCACTCGAGGGAAGGTGGTTAATACCAAGCTTTCCTATTAAAAGGCCGTCAACAGAAAAGATTGGGAGTGGAAGGACAGCATGGGGGTTTAAGACCAAAAACAGGGCTTCATTTAAAGTAGCAATGAAGAACACTGTTTTTTCCCTCCAAAAGTTTCATGCTAATCCATTGAAACTGAAGGAATCCAGAAAGATCCTATGCAACGGTTGGAGCTTAGGACCCTGAGGCACTAGACCGGAAGTCATTTGTAGGCTCCTTTCTGCTGCGCTTCCTGAAACATCTCAGCAGCCCTGTGTTACTCCACCCCTGTCCAAATTAGGCAGTCTCACCAGCATCACTAAAACCTTCATTATGGTAATAGTCCCACTTAAAAGGATGTCTCATTTTGCCATATGAATTAAAGTGTCAAAGACAATGCAGAACATGGTTTATCATATTTTGAATCTATTTATCCCAAATAAAGTGAGTTTCCTGGCTTGTTATCGCATAACTGTAAATAAACATTTTTGCCCAAAGCATTGTACATGTGAGAAATGCATTGGGGCAGAGAGCAGAACCGGCTTCCCTGGAGCAGCTAGGGTTGAGGCCCTTGCTTAAAGATCCAACATCGATATGACTGCCCCAAGATTAGAACCAATAATTTGTCAGATGCAGCACTCTTGCCCACTGAGCTAAACATCCCTGTAACTGCTTTGGTTTTAATGCCTTTTGTAGGTGAAGTAAGACAAGAAGAGAACTGATACCTTTGAACTGTGATGTTAGCGGACGCTTTATGGATGCCACACACTGCAAAGAAAATGAAACAAGTGCATTCATGATTCAAATCCAGACTGAATTTTCACCTGAAGTACGAATGTCGTGGCTATATCATACTTAGTTGTAGTAATTTGGACATCACATATGTGAAAAAAGGAACTGAATGACCAAAAACCAATAAACAAGATATGGTGGACAGACTCAGCCACCGCAAAAACTAACATACCATAGTAAACCCAGAAGGCTCAACAGAACTTTCTGGAGAAATGCCATTTATATGATCGCTAGAGGTTGACATCGACATGACAGCACCTACAATAAATAATAATTATCTTCCCAGTTACATGAAGGTGGTGGTTACTGAGGTTGCGGGGGTGGATATCAGTAGTAGTTACCTGCCAAACTATCATATTGGCATAACATTCTGACGTCATTACCAGTTCGCTATAATCGCTGAGACCACCTCACTGATGAATGCACTGAGTGATTGATCATTAGTTAATCACCAAGTTAATCATGGTGGAGCACACCTTCACTTGACGTGGATGCCTGCGTGTGTTTACTTACTGGCTGTGTGTTTGCAGTTTTATGTGCCTCACCTGGCTGTTAAACAATGGAGGGTTAGGATGTGCAAGGGCGCCTCGTGGCAATGCGTTGGAGGCGAGATGCTTTGATGAGGTAAAGGGCATCTGAGGAAACTCACTTTAAGCTGCAGCTGAACCAGACAGGTGCTGAAAAACCTGGAACCTCTAAACCTGAAAGACCAGGAACCTCAGATCTTGTGAGGCACCTGCTTTTGGGTGTTTTTCGGTTGCCACATCTTTGCTCCAGCTCTCCAGCCTCTCGTTTTTGCTGAGTCAACTCCCTGAAGCACCTGGGCAGACAGTCGACTCTACCCAAGGGGAATCACATGCTGGTCCCTTTGCCTGCCAGACACAGGCACGCACACACACACACACACACACACACACACACACACACACACGCACGCACGCACGCACGCACACACACACACACACACAAGTTGGTCTTCCTATCTAAATAGGGACCGTCCATTAATTTCTATGGGAAAAACCCTAATCCCAATCACGACACCCTTAACCCCTACCCATCCCTAACCTTAACCATAAGTAAC
>JAODLC010000021.1:19100244-19126938 GCA_026781145.1 Hippopotamyrus pictus
AGTACTCCACTGGTTGGTTGAAACAAAATCCTGGTCTGGATTTGTACTTTCTGGACCTGAAATTTCCACCTCTGGTCAGCAGACCTGGGCTAATATGGAGCAAAGTGTTTAAATAGAGAGGGCATTAGGTTGTAGTGCCATTGCATGGTTACCTGGTAGTTAGTGGGCTTGTTGATTGCCTTGCAGGACATAAACAGAGCTAAGTAGGGGAAACAAATGAAGAAAGATGGGATGCTATTAAGGGAACAGTATAAAACCCAGGCAAAGGACCTTCATTAGCTACAGACGTCTGTAAATTCGCCTCGGCTTTAGATGGGAACGCCGCCTGCAGTTATGCATGGTGCACAATGGGAAAATCCCTCTGGCAGGACTTCTTGGCACGGCCAGGCTTGTCTTCCGGATTTGGACTGAATGCTTATTGGTCCATGCTTCACCTCAATTGTATACAGGTCTGCTTCAGCAGATTTAATGATAGCCGACAGTCACCATTTCCGCCTCCATTATTATGTCCTGTCACTGATCACTTTATGAAGATTACACCAGGTGAATTCAGTCGGTCAGTCACGTTGACTTCATCAAATGGAATCCATGACTGTTCTCACTCACACCTTCCACGGTTTTCAAACAACCTTTTATCCATGCATCAGTTTTCGCAAAACAAAACCTAAGCGAATGTTACATGGGATGCATAACTGATATTTTTAAAACATTGGTTTTTCATTATTATTCTCACATACAGACATGGACAGATTTGTTGGTACCCTTATAGCTCATTGAAACAATGCTTCATTTCTCTTGAAAAGTGATTCATGTAAAAGCAGTTGTCTAATGTATACCTGCATGCCTTTAGTGTGGGATAGACTAAACCAATAAAATTGTGAAAAGAAATTATTTGTTGTTTATTTTACAAAGATATGCTAAAATAGTACGGACAGACGTGTTGGTGCCCCTAAAGAGACTATTTATCCTGCATTATAGTCGTGTTTCAAACTAAGTGTTTAACTTTAATTAGTATCACAGGTGCCTTCAAGCTTTTCATCAGTCATTCAGCCAATTTAAAGGGAAAGAACAGGCTACTGTGTTGTTTGGTATCATTGTGTGCACCACACTGAACATGGACCAGAGTAAGCAAAGGAGAGAGCTGTCTGAGGAGCTCAGAAAGAAGATTATAGATGGTCATGTTAAAGGTAAAGGCTGTAAGACCATCTCCAAGCAGCTTCATGTTCCTGTGACCACAGTTGCCAATATTATTAAAAAGTATAAGGTTCATGGGACTGTAGCCAACCTCCCAGGACGTGGACGCAAGAGGAAATGCAGCCCCAGGTTGATCAGAAGGATAGTGTGGATGGTAGAAAAAGAGCCAAGAAAACCATCTGAAACCTTTCAAGCGGCGCTCCGAGGTTAAGGTACGTCACTTTCTGATCGCACCATCCGTCACATAGTGAACAATAATGGGCTCCATGAAAGACGACCCAGGAGGACAGAAAAACATAAAAAAGCCAGAGTCAAATTCACCAAAATGCATGTTGACAAGCCCCAAAGTCCTTTGGACTGATGAGACAAAACTGGAGCTCTTTGGCCAGTCACATCAGCTCTATGTTTACAGAAGGGAAAAGGGAGCTTTAAAAGAAAAGAACATCATACCTACTGTGAAACAGGGAGGGGTTCGGGTTTGTTTTGGGGCTGCTTTGCTGCATCTGGCACAGGGAACCTTGAATCTGTGCAGGATACAATGAAGTCTCAGACTACCAAGGCATCCTGGAGTGAAACATACTGCCCAGTGACAGGAAGCTCAGCCTCACTCACAGGTCATGGGTCCTCCAACAGGATAATGACCCAAAACATACAGCTAAAAGCACGTACTGAAGAATGGCTGAGAAAAAACACTGGAATATTCTTAAATGGCCCTTCATGAGCCCAGATCTTAATACTATTTAACATCTATGGAAAGACCTGAAAATTGCAGTGTGGAGACGCCACCCTTCAAACCTGAGACAGCTTGAGCAGTTTGCTCAGGAACAGTGGGCCAGACTACCTGCTGGCAAATGCAGACGTCTCACTGTGAAGTAGATATCGCTTGGTGGCAGTGATTGCTGCAAAAAGTGGTGCCACAACATATTAAATTAAGGGTATCATCTTTTTTGTCCTTGCCATTTTAATCTGTTTAATTATATAAAATATTCAACTGAATCAATCAAAATCAAAGTCGGATTTATGTATGGAATAAACAACAAGGGATGCCGTTAAACTTTTGTCAGTTTCAAGTTATGTCGGAGATAGTTGTGTTTTTTGTGGAAGGGTAACAACAAATCTGTCTGTGTTTGTATAAATCCTTTTTGAAGTGGTATAGATTAAC
Source organism: Hippopotamyrus pictus (assembly GCA_026781145.1). Classification (NCBI taxonomy): domain Eukaryota; kingdom Metazoa; phylum Chordata; class Actinopteri; order Osteoglossiformes; family Mormyridae; genus Hippopotamyrus; species Hippopotamyrus pictus. The sequence goes on from JAODLC010000021.1 coordinate 19,102,601, forward strand.
CTATGCTTTATGCTTAAGTACCTGTTTTCTTCAACAGCTGTTTAAAAAAACACAAGATGTACATGTTAGTGCAAACTCGTTAAAATGTAGTGTGTCATCTTACTCAGATTCCATGGTGGTAAAAATTGAGACATTCCACAGCTGTGTCATTTTAATCAGTTTTCTTTAGTAACTGTTCCAAAAATGCAGTCATTTAACTAATAATATACAAGAACGTTCATTTTGACAACAAACTTGCTCCTTTGTACAGTTGAGCGTAAATTGAAAAACAATCTCTGATGTGACAAATAAAACATTTATAAATGCTGAAAAGTAGAAAAAAATATATTTACCAGAACGTATGAGAAAACATTGCTTCTTTTTGCGTAGGCTCAGCAGTCTGAAATGTAAACATACACTATTAAATTGGAATGGTTTGGTGTGAGGTTAGAGAGAAAAGTCTGTGCCAAGGTGATGTGCTGAATCTCAAAGAGATTACTTTTATTTTAAATCTTAGTATACAGTTATTGACTGGGACTTAAATAACATTTCATAAACTATACAATAAATCTTCATTCATGATACAGTTATTTAATGAGAATAAAGACTTGCATCTGCTGCAAATTCTTAGTTTCAAAGGGCTGAGGTACTCCCTTACAACTTATGACTTTAATGAAAACTTGAAGGAAAAATGACCAGCTTTGTTTACTTCTTTATTTTATTTAATGAATTAATTTATTTATTTATTTTTAATAGTCTTGTTAACAGAGAAGAGAAGAGTCTTTAAGAAACATTAGTGTGGATTCTTGACATTTTCCAGCAAATTGTATCAAGAGGGCTGGTAAGTTTAGGAGTCTTTTGAAGAATGAGATGTTGCTCTCTTTGTCTTACCGCATCGGCTATAGGTAACAGTACTTCTCTCACAAGACTCACATTGTGAGTACATCCCCTCAGGAAATGTCAGGAAATGTGGCATTTTTTCTGAAGATGCACAAAGTCTTGCTCATCAGTGCATCATTGTTTAATTCCTCTGTGGTACAAGCAAATATCCTGTCATTGACATATTTATAAATTAATAATTGAAGGTTTTCTACAAAGAAAGCTAAGAAGTTCTCAGACTTGCAACAGAGAGGGCTGAATATGAATTTAATGTTATTTTCATCACTGAAACTTTGTACAATTAATGTAGTATAAATCCCAATGAAAATAAAATAAGTTTTATATGGCTTTGCAACCCCCTACTGTATAAGCATGAAGAAAGTCAATATATTCTTAATCTTATTTTTACAAAATATACTTTGATTTTTTCAATATTTATAAGCTTACTATATGGTGCCATTCAGTATTAATGAAGCAATTTATTGGAAGATAGCTTATTTCATATCACAGGTCTTTTTTTTCCTGAAGAAGCACATGGTTGAGAATTTATTTAACATATGGGTAAATAAACATTTATTTTTCTATACAAAAGATTCCCTTAACATAGTTTACAATCAATCTTGTTTCACAGTCAGTGTAGGTATAGTTTCTGACTGAATTAATTAAGTTATTGAACGCAGAGGTCATCATTCTATGACGTGTTTCTGTAACTGCAGCTGACATGGGGCCAGTTTTTGGGGAGGGAGGTGTCACAAACATTTAGACCTCAGAAAACAGTTGTGTTTGCAACACTCATTATTCTTATTGAATCCTTTACATGTATATTTACGCAATTTGGCTCTAAAAAGCTATGAAATAAGTCAATGTATTTCTCCAGCAAATTGTGTAGGATTAGCTTAATGTGTAGCACCGTTATGGTAAGGGGAATCAATATATAGTTTGAATGGAAGTTTATTAACAGTTAATAATTGTTTGACTGAGAAGAGTCCCCACCCCTTATTCATTTGACAACCCAGTCTTCACTCTTCAGCAGTGCATCCCAGAAAATACATTATACCATATAATAATATTAATGCTCACAGACCATTAGGGATCCTGAGGTTTCAGATTTATGTAGCTTTTCCTGTATACAGTTGTTTGTAGGAGTCATTGGTTCCATGTGTACAGTTGAAGTAGGCCTATAGTTAATTTCACGTTTCAGTCTCTGCTACATATAGCATAATGTAAATCTTCCTTGCTGTTTGGGGCAATATACTGTGTGGGCTATGAAATTTACAATGTTAAATCATGATATATTTTTTTATTAATAACAGACTCACTAGCATATAGACGAAACATTTTCTAAAATATACGGTATGTCCTAAAATGCTGGAATCCATATTATATACTCCGGACTTTGCAGAACTGGGTCGTGCGCCCCCTTGATATACAAACAGACGTCAGCCGACGCTGGAGTATAAAGCGGCCGCGTTAAGCTTTGTCTCCCAGCAAGCCGACTAGGAAATGCATGCAAGCCCTTCTGGTGTCCAGATTTTCTAAATAGCCGCATCGCAAGATGATCGGTCCACAAACAGCTCAGTCTGCAGCCGACCGGATCGTTTATTCGTGCGGTAACAGTTTCTCGCTAGTAGAAAATAGAAAGATGGAATGTAGGAGAGACAACAGTGATTCTGTTAAGTCTGTTATCCGATGTAAGAGACTGATGTAGGGATACACGGGGATCGGGGACCTGTGGTGTGCATGGGGTTCGTGCCCGCGGATAACGTGGTGAGTGCCCGAATATTTACTTGCAAACAAACTTGCGGGTGCGGGTGTCTCGCGTTGGGAGGTACCGGTACGTGCGGACGGGCACGATGATGGTGGAACGGTTTTAAGACGTGTCCGCCGGCATTAACTTCGGCAGTCTCTCTGTAGCAGTTAATTAAGCAGTTAATTGGGTAGTTTTGATATGGTTCAGGTCTGAGTACCATTGGATAGTACCGAAGCTTCACCTTCTTGGGAGAATGAGGTGTGTATCTGCCCCTGGACCATGTGCTGGTCCACTGCTCTACACGGTCAGTCACTTACACTTTTCATACATTTTCTGTTAGCTTGATTTAAAAGGAAATTTCAAAATCTGTTATTTCCTTAAATACGCGGTATGACTTTCTGAATGCGATGGGTTCGAAGAAAGCAGGTTGTATATGGTTTGATGGAGCTGCATGATATTGTCTCTTGAATTTATGTTGGGCAGTTTTTGGGGAGTATTTCCACGGTCTGGTTGGACTAATTGTGGACCGCCCAAGACTGTTCTGTTATTACCTGTGCCGGTTCTTTTGGACTGAGGTCTTTTTGACTCGCACCGAAGTGTAAGAAAGCTGCGTGACTGCATACAACTCTATTTGATAACAGATTCGACTAATTTAATTAAGTCAATATGCTTTTTAATTAAATCTACCATATGATGTACCAGATGATGACTATAAAAAGATTTCCACCATATACTATAAGAAAGTAAATAATTAATCTTCATTCCATTGGGAGCTGTGCCAGTTCACACTCACAGGCTGTGGTTAAGATGCTAATTGCCACCCACTTTCTGCTAACTCGTACGTTTCTGTTATATCAGCTTAGCTTTTGAGATTTATTCAGTGAAACCTTTTTGAGTGGTGGGGGGAAAATGGGTGCATAACAAAGGCAAAGAATAAATCCCTGATTGTTGTGGTGGATTTTGCTTTATCTGCATGATGATAATAATAATAATAACGATGATGATTAAAATGCATTACAGTATTGCAGCCTTTCAGCCAAGATTGTTGGTAATATTGGTTAGGAATTTATCACTGTCACTGACAATTTCCAGTTCCTCTCCTGTTACCCGAAGGTCCCTGTGACTTTCCGTTTTGCTTCTCTCATGACGTTCTTTCTCAATACCTTCCGGAATTCCTGCAGGGAAAATGGGGGAAGCAGCTTCGGCTAATAGTTTTGGCTTTGTGATCAAGGGCTGCCTCAGAGGTACATCTGTTCACAAGAGACATTCTAGTCCTCACTGAACTTAGAAGGTCAGGCACCCAAAAGGCGCAATTCCCATAGCAGAGCACGCCATACCTGGACGATTTATATAGCATAACGTTTGAACTTCAAGTGTGAGAATTCCTGGTAACCGACTGATGTTTTTGTAAGTAGTAATTGTGTTTGCTCCAAGATGGAACCAGAGGGTGTTTTACATAAACACACGTGAAGTTGAGCCTCTGAAAGAGCTTGCATGAAACCCCCAGCTGAACTCTACATTTAACTTGGAATAGATATTTGCTTCTTTTCTGATTCCATTTATCTGGACTTCTTGGTGAGGGAAGAAGACCTTGAGCAGGGAAACTAAAATAATTATCTGCATACCATTGATCCATGCAGGTCAGGGTCATGGTAAGGGCATAGAGCGGGATAGGGCACAAGGTGTCCAGTGTCATGGTTTCCCCGTGAGGCTCACATTTTTTAACCCATGTTGCCATCGCACAGTTATGTGGGCTGAGGTTCACCGTCGCTGCCCCCTGTGGTCTGCAAGTTCATGGACCCCACCTTTTTATTTTCCACTGATTTAATTTAATTTATTTTTTTTTAATATCGCCCATCTTACTGTTTTCCGTGTTAGGTTGATACGTATGGAAAGGGTACACCCAGGACACTGTGTGTGTGTGTGTGTGTGTGTGTGTGTGTGTGTGGTCTAAGTATACCATGTCACGAGGACATTTTTCCAGTCCCCATAAGGATAACCTCAATTTTATAAAAATCAAGATCAAAAACCTAAAAATGGATTGTATTTTGTTTGTTTACTTATGGTTACAGTTAGGGCTGACTAGGGGCTAAGGTCTTCATGTTGAGATTAGAGTTTTCTCCAAGGAAATGAATGGAGAGTCCCCACAAAGATATAATTACAAACCTATGTGGGAGTGTGTGTGTGTGTGTCTGCGCGCGCTAAAATGGAATTCTTCACTCATTAACTGCCTGTGACCCTAGAACAGTGTCGGCTCACCTTAGTAATACTTGATGACATTAGAAGCTTGCTGTGACCTGTCAGTGTCTATTGTGAATGAACACAATTTAATGAGGAGGGGGGAGTATCCAACAGAGCCTTCTTTTGACATCTCTTGCCTCTTCTTTAGCATAACAGAGCTTCGTAAATTTAACGCTGAATTTGCTGCCCCCTATTGTCATACACAGCTGGTTTTAGAGGGATGGTGACAGTTGTAAACAGAGTGATTTACTTTTGGCTTTGAGTGTAAGTAGATGATTCACACGTTATGATGCTGCATATTGCTGTCACACCATGCTGTATTTCTGTGTTGGGAGGCCTGGAGGCTGCTGTCAGGCTCTGAACCTCAGGACACCGTCGATGGACTGATGCCTCTCTTCCATGTCTTCTGCTCCAGCTAGGCTCCAGTGAGACTACAGCTGCAGTTTGAGTTTCACTAGTCTGTGGTACCTTCTCCAGCTTGAACCAGAGCTGTGGGATTTTTTTTAATTGTGATTTTTTTTTATTTAATTAAACTGCTTATCTTGCACCATCCTGGTGTATTGGTTAGCCAGCCAAGACCAGAGCAGTGAGTAGAGTATAGTGCTTCCTGAACGTCGGCCTTTATCGAGCCAGATTATCACATCAAATTGTGAAGTGCTGAAAAGAAACTGATACCCCAGAACCATGTTTTCTATTTGACTTTAGGCTGGAAGTTAGGGGCTAAGAGTGCAGTTATAAAACTGGTTGCCCTTTTGAGGCTCCTATCTCACCTCGTAGTTCCTAGTTTGAGAAGTATACAAGAGATGTGAGAAGTTATAGCAGAAGCGACGGACAAAAGCGATCCGTCGTGTTTATCGAGAATCCATCCGAAATCCAATCAAAGCTGAGTCACTGGTGGCAGGTGACCCAGGAACCTTAGAAGGGAAAGGTTAGGCAGTGGGGAGAGAGATGGATTTACAGGACAAAAGCGAGACGTGGGGATGGAACGTGAGCCGGGAACTGGTTGAGGACTGAATGCTGCGGATGGGGCAGCCGTCTCTGAAGTGCAGGCTCACACAACATGACGGTGGCGGGGAAAGTGGGTAGGAGCGTCGAAAGGTTCCTGGATTTATCTGCTATGTCAGAAGATCCATTAGTGTTGGCTCTGTGAGCTCGCTCAGCATCCGACCCCGTGTCCTTCGTTAAAATGTCAAGCTGTTACGGGAAACGCGGAAGGCTTGATGCGATGTGAGCTTCAGATAGTCGCGGTTTATTTTCCGCCCGGCAGGTCTGCTTACAGTTTAAGTATATTATTGTATTGTCATAATCTTACAGTTTGTCTTTTGCATTATGAAATCGGCAGTCATATTTTTAACAGGTAAATTAATTGTACATGTATGGCTACAGTTGGTACCTCTGTTGTCCATAACTTTCTGCTTTCTGGTATTGACAGTGTGTTATGATTGTAAGCTGGGCTGTAATGAGTAATTAATCTGAAGTTTTGGATCTATAGTGCTTTACCAGAAGAACTGTAATTGTATAATTTCGTATTGGAGCACCTGTGTCTGTCATGCTCACTGCTGTGGAAATAGACGTCCGGTCTGAAAGGCTTGCGAAATCGAAAATATCTATTGTCATAATTACACAAACTCCACAAAAACAAAAGAGCAGCTCTTTGGTGTTCATTACTAATTCTGCTGTGCTTTTACTCTAACTCTAAGCCAGAGTTATTAACAGAATATTCAGCAGGAGAACCTGCAAAAACAGGTAAGGTTACTGTGGTTCATTCTAATGTGTTTAAATTTCTGAAATGTAAAGATCCTTGTCTTTTACTGACATTAAACCTTTGTTAAACATGCTCCCTGGTGCTTGCGTGACCTACAGTTGCCCCTTCTTGGGGTGGTTGGGTGCACCTTGAATATTGATTCTCTTGACAAGCCGAGTTATAGTGAATCTATTATAACCAGGGCTCTCGTGGACCCAAGGCAGATATGCAGTCGCTGAATTATGGGAACTTGCCTCAGAATTGTTTCCCTTTTGAGTTGCTGACTGTTATTGCCAGCTCACCAATTACTGCTGCAGTTTTTTCGTCTGTGCAGGCTTTTTTCGTTCGTACTGCTAAGTATTGGATGTACTGGCTGTCCTAATAGAACTTCATAGTTATGTTTTTGCAGTATCTTGGATTGGGAGAGTGTAAGAGAGAGCTGTGGCATTTTAAATATCTGGAATAACAAACAAACAAAACTGAATTGCTTCAATTAGAATAGTAAAGCTCCTCTAAGTTATTTTTGGGATGGTGTGCAGGAAAGGTTAAACGTATCGATTTTTACAGTCGTTCAAATAAAATGCCCTTAAATTCAGATGTATGGGAGATGCACCCACAGACCAAATTATCTTTCCTCATACTCAGGTAATAAATCCATTTTATTGAGGGTAGGTTACATAGCTTGAAGATTAATCCAAAAAGACGGGGTGATATTACTGAAACTCACACTCTAATGTCTTGCCAAAACCAGCGAAAACATATAGCTCATGTGACTGAAAGGTGCAGTCATCTTGCGGTAGTTTTATTTTGAGTTCAGGCTTGCATGTTCAGACAGCTGGCACGCTAACCCAGTGTCTGCTAATCCGATCCTCAGGAGAGTCCAGGTTTTTGCTCCCTGCCAGACAGTCCACAACCTGGGAGCTGGGAGGGAGTAAAAACGCGGACCGCCTGGGGGTCTCCGAGGACTGGGTTGGGAAACACTGCCCTAAGCAATAAAATACTGCAGGTGTTCCAGCTCCTCCTATTTGTCTGTTCTTTGGAGAGGGTCATCAATGCATGGCCTTCTGTCCCTGAGACTCCAGCGCTGTGACATATTTATGGTGTCTTTAAATGGTGTAACTGGAGATCTTAAGGGAGCTTCACAGCTGCCTGCAGGCACTGTTCCACTAGATGATGAAGTGTGGCTTGAGTTCTTCTTGCTTATCGATAAATGTCAGACCCGGGGAAAGGGAGATTTCACACAAATTAGGTATTTTTCTGTGTCACGTACCCAACCACACATCTCTCTTTCAATAGAAACCTTATTAAAAGAGAACTAGGAGGGCATCCAGAGGTCTTAATGATCAGCACAAAGAGCACATTGTTGTAATTCATGCTCACCTGATGAGATCTAAAACGATAGCGTGAATAAAAGACCTCGTTGCTGTACTTAGAATACAACAGGGGGAGGCGATTAGCAGTTTTTCCTGTTTAAATAAGGTTGCGCGGTGGTATGGTAACAGTGCATGCACAATGTTACCTCCTTATGGAGAAACGTATGGTGGACAGTTAGATGAATCGGGTTTGCTGCTGGTAATAGCAAGGTGGATAAGCGGGTTGGATTTTTAATGTTCAACAGTAGACCTTTGTGGGTAAGATCCTATTGTTGGGCTAGACTGCTGGCTTACTCTCCCTGGGGGTCCTCCAGCATTCCCCCCCCCCCCTCCCCCCAAATGTGTTACTTTGCTTCATGAAGACTGTAGCTGATAGGGAGCAAAAAAACGAAGCGTCTCCTCTTCACCTCTCAACTCGGCTTGGACGTTATGTTACGATGAGGATGGAGGACGATGAAATTCAGACTGCGAGGTTTTGGGGTAACAGCAAGGCTTTTCCTTGCTGTTAATTTGTGATGACTGAGTATTAGTCTGTTTATTTAGTTTCATAGATTTGTTTATAAAGTGAATTAGCATGATTAAATACAAAGTTGATGGAGAATGTTCTGTGAGTGGAGGCTTTGATCAGAAATGCATTCTACGGGTCTGGCAGTATTGTGTGCATTGTTTTTAATGTGGATTACTTGCATTGTGCTTTCAAGCTAAAAATCTATGTCATTTACAATGTCCATTTTATTGCATAATGAAATGGGAATTGCTGTGTACAATCAGTCAGTTATCATAATATCATACTTAAATATACATGTGTTTTGACCAACGACAATTGATTTGTTGGATTTAACAGCGAGAATGAAAGGAAAGGCTTTATTTACCTGTTAGATTTTAATTTAATTCGATTGAATAATAAATTTGTTACAAATTAAGAAGCTTGATGTGAAATTGCTGTAGCCAGTTATCTGTCTTCCATAACTGCTTATGGGTCACGGTGCACCTGGTACATTGTTAATGTAATAGGCAAAGAAAAAGAAAATTCCAGAAGAAATTTAATAGAAATAACTTCCAATATAAAAAAAAATGAAGCACGTAGCTGAAAAATATTTCATTTAACCTCCAGCATAACTTTTTTTTTTCTTTTTCTTTCCCTCCACAAGCTTTTGAAAAAGTTCTTTGGCCTAGTGAGATTTGAAGAGATGGAAACAGACTTGCGGAGTCTAGTACATTATGGTTCTGTAGTTCAAAGAATAACTATAACATGTGAGTCGGAGATAAGGAACACAGAGAGCAGTGCAGTTTGAAGATTAGTGCGCTGATGCATCTAGTACCGGGTGTGACGGTACCAGGAGCCTTTCGGCCCCCCCGAGACCCTCGAGTAGAAAGGCCCTTCCTGGGCACAGGGACAGAGTTTGGTTTCTTGATACACTCAATAATTACGTGTCAGTTAAATACTGACAAGCTGTGCATTTTAATTACACACACATGTGTAAAATATCTGTGACAAACTGAGGCAGCTGATGCTGTAAAGCAGGGTTATTCAAATCACGGTCCTCGAGGTCCGAGCACTGCTGGTTTTCCAGCCTTCCTTTACCTGTCAGCCAGGTGTGAAGCCTCTGACCAATCAGAATCAGTAATTATTAAACTACCTACCTGGGAGAACTGAAGACGAGGCCTGGATTTGGAATCGAGGTCCAGATTTGACGAACCCTGCTGTAAAGGTGGTTCTGGTCAGCGGTCCAGAAACACAATAAGATCTTGTACATAGTAGCTGATCTTTATTCTTCCATGGGATATTGAACTGATCCAGCTGTATCCCATTTTTTTTTCCCCCAGACATTTTTCATGGGGGTAGATAAGTGTAATCAAAGTAATTTTTGTCTTGTATCGTACAGTTACAGCTTCACCTCAATCCTTCTTACACCACGATCAAAAGATGTTCATGTGGAGGCTGAAACCGTCACAGTAAAACCGGTGATGAGTTCAGAAGGCTACTGCTATACGACTGCTTGACATAAACGAAGTACGGAAGCCAGGTTTATAATCTAACACCTCATCGAACATGGCTCTGAAATCTGACTGTTTCTGTATCTTCCTTGTCAGAGGTTAGGGACTGTAGTCCGTGGGGTGCTAAGGACATTTGTGCGAGGGTAAGAGGACTGTTGGAAAAGAATGTTTACCTGTGGTCATCAAAGTTGTGAAATTCAAACGAAACTTTATTTGCCATTTCTACAGGTACGTTGAAATGCATTGAAATGCATGTTTTTGCATATCTCATTTTGATGTCCTTATTAATCTACATACGTACGACATTCACACAGAGGTGAGAATGACGTTTCTGAGGTCAGAGAGCCAGGTCAGCCTTGCATCCAGAGCCCCTTTTGATGCGGTAGGAGCCTTGATCAAGGCTAATCTTCCAAGCATGGGATGTGAACCAGCATGGGACTGTGCCACAATGGCCTTACCACTTGACAGATCTTCATTGAGAACCTCGTTATACAACCACCTACTTGTACCTTACTGTGAATGCTTAGGCTGTGAAATAACTGCAGAAACATGCAGACCGAATGTATGACCTTTCATAGTCATTCTTACATCGAGGTAGCAATGTGGCTTTTTTGAAAATGAGTGTAATTTCTTCACTTCATCTGCCGGCAGTGCATTACATACCCAGACTGCTCCCTAAACTTGTGACCAGGCGTGCATAAAACCAGATGTTTCAGGCTATGAACTGGCACGTCCTAACTATTCTCAAAGGGATTAGAAAGTCATTCTCTACAAATTCTAATTTGTTGTTCTTAATCTACAGGGTCAATAGTCAATTCAGAATTAGAGGCTACAAATATCACATCTCATCACTCCCAGTCCTTCACCCATAAGCAATTAATATTTAATTTGGATTGTAAATTGGTTCACTGGAAACCACTACAGTGATGGCTAGTTTCTGTCTCCATAATAAATATACTGCACCCATTTTTCACAGTTATGAAAACTGGACTGTGCCAATCGGTGAATAACCAATGTACAAAAATGGGAGGTCCAGCCCATGTAAAAAGCTCGAAATGCTTGCAGATATTGTGTTTGTAACCTGCAATCGTATGTATGTATGTATGTATGTATGTATGTATGTATTAGTAAAACAATAAGGAACCAAAAGTTGGTTTCTTTCAAACAAAAAATAGGGTAGTATTAGTTCTGATGACCTAGACTATTTTGTAATATTGAATATGCTGTAAGGATCGGCCCGCCTATAGTATTTTTCAGGACAGTGGTGGTTTGGTTTGGTTTTTTCCATTTTTTTTTTATCTGAAGAAGACATATAGCCTGAAAACCACCTCTGGGTACCGGTGAGCCCAAGGTAGATGCCTAACGAGTGGTCTGAGTCTCACAACCCTGGTTTCTTCCACAGAAGAGACTTCATTTGGACTGAGGCCCGTAGCCAGTGGGAAGAGAAAGCAGGATGTGTTTTGGTGGGTTACTCGAGTTGTGGGTTAAGATGTGCATAAAAGCAGCTACGGGGTAAGAGGAACAAAAACAAATAATAACCACTTAGTGGGAGTGGTGAGATGCTGGCGAAGAGCCAGGCTGTTCCCTTGTCTTTTTTATCCTGAGCGACTGCAGCCTGCTTCTTCGTCTTCCCACTTAGGTTATGCGGGGGTAAGCTAGTGCATCAGTGCTTCCTAACTGTCCGCTTTCGATAAATCATACTGCCAGAGTCAACTGTGGGTCAAGCTTGTAGAGGCAGGCTGCCTACAGCCCTGTGTCCGCCAGGGTGTTAGCCCTCCAAAGGGTTTCGTCGCTTTAGAAACCGAGCGGACCGTGAAAGCAGCCTTGGTGCCACGAGAAAGCCCACAGACCGGCTGACCATGCTGTCGGGGCAAAGGCTACGCTAAGGCTCTTACATCATAGCTGAAAGGCGTATCCTTCATTCATTTTCTAACTCCGTTATCTTTTGGTAGCCTAGTGGAGTTGGTTCACCAAGGGAGGCAGAACCTACGTTAGATTCTTCTGGCTGCCTGCTATCAAGCACTTTCACCTCCATTCGAGTTTTTAAAAGGGTTTGAGGTTTCAGTACCTTTAAGGATTTAAACTGCGTGCCTTTTTGTGCACTCCTATTGTGTCCGTAACACTTAAATCTAAATTACAACCACTAATTGGAGTCATTTGTTCACTCAGTCCATTTGTTCACTCCGATCAATGACTCTTTCTAATTGTTTTTCCTATGATGCTCATTGCCGCGATAGGGTCTAGTAATCAAGGAGGTTGAACCTTATTCTTGTTGGCTTCTGTATCGTTTACTGGGCTGAATACAAATACCAGCCACAGGGTGTTGTTAGGCAGGGGTGTGTTTGCTGCTTCTTGGGCCCCATTCAATAAGTCACTCCAGGGCCCCCCTGCCCCCCCTCAGATGTTTCATCAATGAAATAAATAGCTAGCAGATGCAGTTGGAATATTGTAGGTAGTTGACTAGTTACAGTAGCTGGCAGGGTTGCTTCAGCATCTTCTGAACAAGAAATGTTTGTTTAATATTTAGTGCGGTGGGCCCAAAAATTTCAGGGGGCCCATGTAAATGCTTGGTGTGAGTGGTGGTAAACATGGCCGCTGGCATTATTGTGGTGTGACATTAGAAGGGTGAAGTTGGGAACAGGGCTGGACTGGGATTAAATATCGGCCCTGGACTTTGGGGTCCCCCACGATGGTTTTTGATGAGCAGTGGGGGGGGCATGATTCATTTTGCCGAGTGGGGGGGCGGGGGGGCGCTCCCTTGATAAATTTCACTGGCCCACGAAGCCATCAGCCCCCTAGAAAAGGCCTGATATGGCAGATGGCCAGCCCAGACCTGTCGGGGAATGTGACCGCCTGAGAGTAGCGTCATGACGGACACGTCCGCCTCGCTCTTGTAATTATGCTTTACCTCCCTGCGTTTCCTCCCTTCCCAGAGTTTTTATTTACTATTTTTCCATTTCCCCTCTGATGGTTTAGCACGAGAGGCGAGTATCTTTACTTGTCTGTACCCGCCGTCTGAGTGATCTTCACGTGCGGCGCTGTGCCAGCCTCGCTGCGAGAGCCGTCTCCGCATGCCCTCACCTTTCTCCTCGCCTGTTACCAGTAGGCGGCCCTGAATGACAGTGCCCATGCTGAGCAGGCACCGTGCTGCTGAATGTAGCTGTTTTGACCTGAGTTTTTAATTTTTTTTTGATTATTTTACTCAAGTAAGTAAGACTCAATAACAGTTTCCCTTACGGTTATTTGCCCCAGTGCAGTGGACCTTTGCAGTGCCTCTGTGGGGGCGGGGGGAGTTGCTTCGCCAAAGTATTTTTAATTATATGGGAAGTGTCAAGCGTCCAGAATGCAAACCTTGTGGATCAGTGGTTCCCAACCTGTTTTGGGTTGTGACCCCGTTTTGACATCACAAATTTCTGGCGACCCCATTGACATTTTTTTTTCTAGAATTAGTTCATGATCATGTTTGTTATACCGTGTTGCAAATACAGAGTAGCCAGATTAGTGCATGAAGTCACATTTTATTTTCCCTGATCACATGTACAGTTGGGTGAGCTTGTGTTTACAAGGCTGAAGGTGATCGCGATCATTTTATTTGAACTCATTTATATTTAATTTATTGATATTTATGAACGTGAAGGAATACAGTTGTTCACTCAGTCCACAGATTGTATGTGATGTTTTAACCATAATTTTTAAAAATATTTTTTATCAGTAATTTTTTATTTTTTTTTTTTTATCAGTTACTAGACATTTCAGGGGACCCCATTTGAATTCCAGGCGACCCCAAGGTTGAAAAACACTGTTGTAGATCATATCTACTCTAGTACCAGTAAAGGTTACTCGTCCCGTTTGTATCATTTTGTGGTTGGTGCTGCAGTATTGTGATTTATCTCTGTAGTGTCACACCTCTGGGGTTGTTGGTTGAGTTCCTTCCCGCATCTCTGTGGGTTTCCAGTTTGCATCTTCCCCCTCTGTAGCGTGGGATTCTTCCAGGTGCTCTGGTCTCTTGCAGTTAGGTATCTCTAGCTTACCCACGGTGTGTGACTGTGTAGCTTGTGATGGTCTGGCATCCTGTCTAGGGTGCAGGGGCCTCATGCTCTGTGCTGCTTGCGATGGGATCCAGGACCAGCACAGATCTGTAATGGATAAGCAGTAAAGGATGACAGAAGGTTGGATTGGTATTATTTTGCAGGCTAATAGTTGGTAGCAGATTTCCTGAACTCAATGATGTTTCCAGGACTTGTGTACATTGTGCATGACGGCCATTTGCGTTGCGTTTTGCAGCCCCTCTCACCATAAATATGCATCTCTCGTGCATTTCAAGGGCTCCAAAGCTCCATTCGCTCCTGCCATGTACAAATGTCACCCTCACACCTTTAACTTCTTATTAAAACGTGATTTGGCACCTCGTGACACTGACATGACAACTTCATAAATGCAAAGTAACACTTATCACCAATGGGTGTGGTGGCATTCTCCAAGGGCTGTCAGGTAGCCTAGTGTGGAGCTTGGCCCAAATAACAAGGAAAAATGGCATTGAACTACACTGTAACTCCTGACCTAATGCAGTGTGATGAATGTTTTGAGCTCAACGTGTCTGATGGATTCTTTCAACGGTGAATATTAAAGTAAGAACTCATTAGTTCAGTAGAGCATAATCTGTTTCCTTATATTAACCTCTCTGTTTGATTTAAAACTGCAGTGTTTTTGTAAAAATCTACAAAAGTCCAGGTATATCTTACCCTGTGGGGACCAAATGTCCCCACAACTTGATGAATGTTTTTTTCTTTTTTTTGTTATGGGGAAGGGAAAACTCAGTTTTCTAAATCTTGTTTTATTTATATATATATATATATATATATATATATATATATAAATGCATTATATATATAATGCATATAAGCACAGCTTATACAGATTTTGTGTATTTTGTGATTATTATAAGTGTTTCTTTTTAACCATTTCTTGCATCTCCCATGGTCTTTTGCAGTTGACAGGATGTTGCAGTTAGCCAGCATGGTATTGAATCCCACCTGAACACCGTCTGGCTTCTCACCCTCGCCTTCCCACAATGCTATGCCCTTGCCGCCGGAGGCTGAAGCTCGTGTTCGCATCTCTGATGTTTATGGTCCTCCTGACATGGCTCTACATCTCCATGGGCAACTTGGAGAGTGAGTATCACAATGGCTGTTTTTTGAGTCACTAATTGAGAACTGGTTAGTCTGGTGCTATGCCCGTTACTGAATTACCCGTCATTTCTTTGCCAGTCACCTTGGCACTTAGCTGGAAAACCCCGGGGTGATTATTAAACCGCCTCCATAAGCACAACAATGGTTTTCTGCACAAAGGTAATGCGGTAATGACTTGCTAATCTCTGGTTTGTCATGTGTCAGCTTTAAATAAGGGGTTTATATCGTACTGATGTACAGATACCTCCCTGACAGCACCACCCCGTAATATTAGATGTAGTAAAAACAGGAAACCGCACATTTAAATCTCAGAGAAAAGGCAGGACTGGATTTGGAAATATTGATGGGTGAACGTTTTGCCGTGCATTTTTTTCCCCTTTTGACAGACTGGAGCCTGGGAAATTTAACCTCTTTTACTGTTTAACAGCACGCAATTTGAGCTTCAGGCAGTGTATCTCCTGCTCTCAATCTAAATAAAGGCTTTCACTTGGCACAAATAGCATCTCAAATGGAAGCTTGATTACAGTAGGAGTGAAATGTAACTACTCCTCGTCTTTTTCCCTATCAGCAATGCATCATAAATATTGTAAATTGACATATATATTAGGTATGTCACTTGCGGTACAGCCTTTAAAGTGTCAGTTGAAATTTCATTGTATACGTTGTGTTTTCTAAGTTTAGGAAATAGTAGGTTGTAAAAAAATGTAAATAAATAATCGTGTGTTCGTAAAAATTGTAACTGATGTGCAAATGGAGTATGACGCTAATGGGAAAGTATTTTTGCATATGAAAACTCCCAAGGAAGAATAAAATAACCTGGAACGGCTTACATGAAGGTGAGAGAATCTGTATCCAGGTGCAAATTCACACCAGATGGGGGGCCTGGGGCGTGAGAGTATTTTGTTTGTGTTTTAGGTTTGTTAACAACATACTCATTTATTCATCTTGTTCATTTTGCTTATTATATAACTTCTGTGGCAGAAACGAGGTTTATAATGAGACTTATTTTCATTGCGTATCAACTTGGGATTTTTTTGTACTATAAGAATTACAACACGTAAACAAAATGCCCTGGATCCTGTTTAGACTCATGTAAAATACAAATAATGACAGGAAAAAAATGCTCTCCTTTGTCTTGTGTTTGTCCCATATTGTGAGGATAAGGGTGATTACGAAGGGGGGGGGGGGGGGTGTCCATTTTCTCGCTCAAAGAAAATAGCATTATGTGTATAGCTTTTTTATTATTTTATTCTCAAGGTTAAAACGTGCAGTTTTCACTTGCAAAAAGTGCAAAATGGAGCAATCCTTTTTTAACGCATTAAGGAATCAGCAGTTGCGTAATGAAGGGCATGTCCGTGATTCATCATTGCTTGTTAGTCCTTCTCGTACCTTAAAATGAACTCAATTTTTCAGTATAGTGGTTCAGATGCTAAGCATGATGGGAAAATTTTCACTGTGAAATATGTTGACGTACGGTAGGCTGGTTTTTGTAGTAAAGCCTCCCTGGACCTCTGGATCTTTTGAAGGCTAAAATAAAATACCTGGCTGGCCTTTCGCTTCGCCTCAGAGCTACGTTAGCCGTGCTACATCACGCTTAAGGGAAAACGTTAAGCTGGGAATGACGGCGTCCGTCTCTTTCACAGACGGACATTCTTTGATGTTCTCCCCTTGTGTCGTCGACCAATCGGAGCTGCGGTACTTGGAGCGGGAAGACCTGGAGTCACGCGTGCGGGAGGTGGAGAGGGAGAACCGCAGGCTGCGCCTCCAGCTAAACCAGTCGCAAAGGACGGAGCTACTGGTGACGGAGGGGAATTACAGCAGTCACCACTGGGTGGCAGTGGTAGAGACGGGGCCGCTGGACAGCGAGAACACGACGGACAAGCAAGGCAACCGAAGCAACTGTGCCCAGGAGCCCTTGGTGGAGAGGTGTGAGGTGAGGTGCTAATGGTTTCCTCCCCGCTCCTCCAGAAGACTGGGGTTCTGCTTACCGCTCAAAGAGCGCCTTCTCACATTTGGTGTACAGCAGCACAGTCCTTGGGGGCCCTTGGACAGTCCACATTTTTGCTCCCTCCCTGCTCTCATAACACCTGTACCAGGTATTTGGTGTTCTTGATTGGCTGGGAGCTGGGAGGGAGCAAAAATGTGTACTCTGGCAGTCCCCATGGACTGGGTTCAGAAACGCATGTATACTGGATTGTTAATTAACAATGGGTTGTTTTTAAAAATCGGATCCTGCCGTTTGGGTAAAGCCATGCATAATATACTAATGGACTTAAAAATGTTGGGTCGTCTTTGTCTGATTATGTTATACGGACATGCTGTTTATATTATGGAGAGAATAAGTTTTCTTGAACTTTCTCCAATAAGAACGAGCTTCTGTATCAGGGTCAATGATAATGGCTTTTTTCCACAAACTACATGATGTTATTTACCCAAGATTACGCACACACTGTGGAGACCTTGTACCTTAAACAATTTTCCCTAGGGATAAATAAAGCATGATCTTGTTGGTATCTGTCCTCCTCAAATACATTAAACAGAATAATATCGGTCCTCTTAATGCCGGAATGTTTTACTGTGGCTTGGTCAGTGATCCCTGTCCTTGGCTGTAGAATACTGCAGTTTCCAGGTTTTTTCTTCCCCCACCCCCCAGCTTATCCATGTCGCATGTGTGTGTGCTGGTCACAACGCCAGCAGAGACGTCGTCACCCTGGTCAAGTCCATCCTGTTCCACAGGTGAGAGCAGGCGCCTGCCTTGGTTCGTTCCGGAGCCTCTCGCTCTCAGCCCTTGCCCTGTGATGTTCCTAGTCTGCCTGTTGACAAAGCGAGCAGATGTTTACAAAATCCCACTGCTTTCTGCTGGTCCTTTAGGGTCTGTGCTTTTGTTGTTTTCTCCTGGCATTGCCGATAATCGTGACCCAGCTCCTGCCTCATCTCCCTGTTCTTTGTGGCATGCTACGGCTCCGCCTCTTGTACACAGGGTGGTATTGCAGCTGTTGCTAGGTGCCGTGTGATGGGGCGTCGGCTGGATGCTGGTTGGTATGCCAGACCTCCTCTCTGGCGCTTAGTATGCTGCCCTGTCCTGTTTCTAGGGCCCATAGTCTCTGGGCAGGTCAAATAAACATGCAGGGCCTGCTTGCCTATTCCTGGGATGTCTGCTTTTCACACTGGGTTTAAAACCCATCACATTTATGCTGGCAAAGTGTACACTGCGTTTCCTATTTGTAAATAAAGGATCCATTTTTTTTTCCCCCCTCGAAACTTGAGTCACGTTGTTTGGAGTGACTAAACTGGCATCTGTCATGCTGATGACCACATCCATCCTGTTCCACGCAGGAGGAATCCCCTCCACTTTCACTTCATCACGGACGCGGTCGCCCACCAGATCCTCAGCTCCCTCTTTGCGTCCTGGATGGTGCCGTCCGTGCTGGTCAGCTTCTACGACGCAGATGATCTGAAGGTAACCATGAGCCCCTTCTCAGCCACTTCCTCCTCCTGATAAGCCAAAGCGTCTTCTGTCACTGACATGCCCCATGGGGATTAAACCCTGGATCGGAGGTAGAGATTCAAAAAAGCAAAGATGAGGAGAAAGGCGGTCTGGGAGGGGCCACTCTGCTTGTGATCGGAAGGTCACCAGTTTGAATCCCAAGCAGATTAGTTCTATTGCCATTGGGCCCTTGAGCAAGGTCCTTAACCTCTCCTGAAAAATGCTCCAGGGCCTCCAGATGAATGTCTGACACTCTGCTCTGACCACAAGCCTCACTCTCCCTGGTGTATGGTCCTGCGTTCGATTATTTATTTCTGAGTCGGAACTCAGAATGTGATGAAAATGTCATGAAACGTCACAAAAAACGTCACTTCCCGTCGGAAACACGGCCTCTTTTATGACGTTAACGTCGGACAGGATTTTCTTGTCTGAATTTCCCCTGCGACGTCATTTCAACATGGAGGCTTACACAGTCAACAGTAATTCTGTTTTATAAATACAGAAAAATATTTATTTCATTAAATGTATTAATAGATATAAATGTAATTGCACATGTTCGATTTAGAGAATACCATACCATGACCGTAAACCGTATCCTAGCACGCAGTATCAGATTTTTACCAGACTTGTTAGTGTCTTTGATTTGTTTGTAGTTTGTTTGCCTCTCGAAAAAAGAATATCGCTATGAATGTGCTAAAGTATTTTTATAAAGCTTTTAATGTGGTTTGACTAGTTTGTGTTTCTTGTTTGTATGTCTATCGGAAAAAAGAATCTCACTCCAAATCTGTTAAAATATCAAGCAACAACACACAGCAGCGTGTTCATGGAGGCGGCCATGTTTGTTCCGAGAACGGGAGATTGTCGGACGTGATGTCACTCATCTCGGAATTTCCGAGTTCCGAGAGATGAACGAATGAACCATATGTGTTTGTCTCGAAGGAGAACATGATGGGATATGCAGTTCAATAAGCAGTCCAATGTACCTGTATTCGTACTTGCACAAATAAAGTGTCTTTAGAAAGGTTTATGCATGGGGCATGCATAAGATGTGAGAGAAAACGAATGGGAAGAACTTAAGAGACAACGGAGAGGGTGCCGTCTCAGATGGATGGGTAACATCTGGTGTTGAACTAATAAAGCGCTTAAGCCTTAAATATTGTGCCTCATCATCGCTGCCTCTGAAGAGCCGGGATTAAACCACAGAGTATCGCAGAAGAAAAAAAAAAAAAGATCCAAAGCTGTCGAAGCTCACTCGTGTAATAGCTGGACAGGAATGGGATCACGGTGCAGGAGCTTCAAGGTTATTTCCAGAGTCTTAGCCCACAGACAGCCAAAAGGTCAAAAACAGGTAGGACAAACACCGGCAAAGGAATCCAAATTGTGATCCAAAGACGTAATCCGAAAACAGGCATAGGTCAATGGCAGGAATGCAGGGCAGGTAACAGGATCCGCTAGGCAAAGGAGAAGACGACTAGGAGAGGAAGCAGGGTTCCTGCCCAAAAGTTGATCATGGAACAAACCCTCGCTATTCTGTGAGATTCAATACTGCACAAGGAAAGCACTGAAACCAGGTGCTTTTAATATGAGCCTAATTGATCGCGTTGATGAATTAAACATCTATCTAGCATTGAGGGAAGGCGGGTTATTGGTTTCCTGTGATGTTGTATCATTATGTTGTACCTTTGATTTGCCATTAATGGTATGATGTTTGTAAGTCTCTTCCAAGGCTGCCATGTAGAACATTAACTTGCCGTTGCCGGTGAAGTGAAGATCTTATCCGAGCGTGTGTATTGTGTTTGTTTTTTTTTGCCCTCTGCTGTGTCAGAAGGTGTGTGGTGCTCCTGAACGATCCAGTTTTCTGATGTAATTGAGCTGAAATGCATTTGCTAGGCGTTCAAGGCGTTCCTCGCTGTGATGTTTCAGTCAGAGGTGGCCTGGATCCCCAACAAGCACTACTCGGGGATTTACGGATTGATGAAGCTCACCCTGACCAAAGCGCTGCCCCCTGACCTCACCAAGGTCATCGTCCTGGACACGGACATCACCTTCGCCACAGACATGGCCGAGCTGTGGGCCATCTTCCGGAAGTTCACCGGTGTGGGACGTCGGATTGCCGCGAGGTAACACAGGGAGGGGTCTCGGGTCCGAGAGCCTCACGCCGTAATTCCGCGTTCATCTTTCAGACAAACAGGCGATCGGACTGGTGGAGAATCAGAGTGACTGGTATCTGGGAAACCTCTGGAAGAACCATAAGCCTTGGCCCGCCCTTGGACGTGGATTCAACACAGGTTTGCTTCCTTTCCTTTTCTTTCCAAAAACTTTGTAGTTTTATTAAGGTCATTAATCACTGGGAAATTTTCATCGATACTATTAAATTTATTTTGTACTGGGCGGAGTGTGTGTGAGTGGTCACAGCCAAAGTGACCTCTCGTTAAATCTTCTGAATTTAAATGAACGATTAGTGACGCGTGTCTGGGGCTGTGTGGTCTGCCCTGATTGCAGGGGTCATCCTTCTGCTTCTGGACCGGCTCCGCAGGATTGGCTGGGAGCAGATGTGGCGGCTGACTGCGGAGAGGGAGCTTATGAGCATGCTCTCCACGTCGCTGGCCGACCAGGTCAGTTCCGGCGCTGCGCCACTGGGGGTCACTGTTCGTCAGCAGTCATCCATCTCGTTAATGAAGTAGTTGACAACGCTGTTTTCAAATGTCAGATGAAACAATACAGACTGCTTCTTTCGCAGTAATGCATAATGGATCATTGTGTATAGTTAGACTTCCGGGCCAAGGTATTGTGGAACTGCCTTGTAGACTGAATTCAACCCCCTTGAGCAAGTAACTGTTTTTATTAATATTCTGCAGCCCCTGCTACATGTATTGTGCTTTATTTGCATTTGATTACTTGTCAGACACTATTATTCAAAGGGATGTCATACAAATAGAAACGGTGTGTTCAGATTTCAGAGCTGAATTGTAAATAACAGTAGCTTGTCCTGGTGAGGGTCACAGGGGGCCTGGTGCACAGGGTGTAAGGCCACCCTGGATGGGATGTCAGTCCATCATGAGGGACACACAACATTTGCACTTTAGTCACAAGACTATGGACCATTTACGCTGTCTTTGGATTCTATGGATGGAGTAAATCAGCATAGGGGAAAACATGTGAAGCACTCATGCCAGACAGCAGCGGTCTTACCTGCTGAGCCACGGTGACCCGTCAGGGCTGATGTTCTGCTGTGCTGTGTGGCTTAGTGGGTTTGGGCTCTGCACGTGTGTTCTGAAGGTCACCAGTTCAAATCCCAGGCTCCATAGAATCATTTCTCCCTCAGTTACTCAATGGAGTTTCTAACCCTGCTTTCTTGATTGAATCACATTGCTTTGGATAAAGAGATTTGCTAAATACACTGCCTGGCCAAAAAAAAAGTCGGCATTTGAATTTATATCAGCAAATACTTAAGAGCCAATGACTGGATCCTTGTTACAGCTCAGCAACGTTATGCAGCAATAAAGTCAGCTGAGTACCTGAATCTACTGAATGGCCAGGTTACATCTCCATCCATCATCTATGGATTGTTTTCTTCCCTGTTGGCATGGGCATATTCCAGGACAAGGATACCAAGATTCATTGAGTTTGAATTGTCAAAGAGTGGTTCAGGGAGCATGAGGAATCATTTTCACACATGACTTGGTCACCTCAGAGTTATGACCTTGACCTCATTGAAGGTCTTTGGGATGAAGGAGGCTTTATGGAGTGGTTCAACTCACTTGTCAATACAGGATCTCGGTGAGAAATTAATGCATATCTGGATGAAAATAAAGGGTGAGATGTTGCATTAACTTGTGGAAACAATACCATGACAAATGTGCGCCATTATCAAAGCTAAAGGCGGTCCAACGAAAATTTTTTTTTTGGCCGGGCAGTGTAAATAAATGTGATGCAATGTGATGATGCATGTAGATTTACAGTGTTTCAGACCTTAACATATAGCAACAAAATATCTGCAACTTCTCTCAAATGACAAACTCATTCATAGTTGTAATGACATGGGACAGACTTAATAATTGATAAAAACATAAGGCAACGTAGGGGACGATCTTACTCACTGTGGAAAATTAATGTTTGGAATTTCTTTGCTTGTACAGGACATTTTTAATGCAGTTATTAAGCAAAACCCAGTTTTGGTACACCAGCTGCCCTGTTTCTGGAACGTTCAGCTGTCTGACCACACGCGCTCAGAGCAGTGCTACACCGAGGTGTCCGACCTCAAGGTAGGTCTGCAAAGCTTCAGCGAGATGAAAGCCGACTCCCTCCTCCTCCTCTTCCTCCAGCCTGCGTGTGTCCCTTTAGCGGATGACATTTGGGATGGTACAGGCTTTAGAAATGCAGGTACCTAGTAGGGGTGTAAAACGGCACCGTGACACAATATTTCTTTAGTCAAAAATATGACGATACGCATTGTATTGGTGTAATAATGTGTCATGGCAAAAAAAAAATTATTAATGTTAAAAAAAATACAAGAGGAAAATAAATTGCAGATTTTTTATTTTTTTTTTTGTAAATGTACATACCTAAAAAGGAGTAAATAAGATTTTAGTTTGTTTTCAATCGTATACATTGTTCATACATTGTTTATACATTAAGAACATTCAGATTTATTTGTATTTTTTCCTTTTAGTGTCAAGTTGGTAGGGATCTGCTTGTTTGTTTTTTTTAACTGAAGAGATTTTGAGATTTTTATATACACATTTTGCAATGCAGTCTGCAGAATAAGGGAAAAGCTGCAAGTAAAAAAGTAATTTCAAAGATGTACATGCCTAAAGCGGAATAAATAAGAACTGTGAGATTTCAGTTTGTTTTCAGTCTTATGGTGTTGAATAATATTGTGGGTGTCAAACTGAGAGTCCGGAATCATGTGTCAAAGTGAATCCTTAGTGTATCATTGTACCCCAAGTAGCTACAGAAGTGAGGTGGGGATTGCTATAGATTGTTTGTTTGTTTTAGTTGATTTTTGTTCACTTTGGAATAAGAAATTTGCTTACTGGTAATTGTACCAGATGACCTTATTTCAGAGTTTAGTGTGTTTGCATCAAAGAAAGTGACAGGAGACCCTTCCTTATATCCAGTCAAAGACATGTTCTTATATACTGGTGTTGATCTTGGTGGAAATTCAGAATGGAAGATGATTATCTTGTAAATGACTGTAAATACTGCAGTGTTTGCGATCTTATAGACAGTGGTGGCTGCCCTGGATGACTGACAGGGCCCAGATGGATGGGAATCCTGGAATGTGCAGAGATTGTATTTTGTATACTTGGGGGGGGGCTCAGGATTTCTAACGTCACTCCTGCTCAGAGAGTTCAGACATATGTCAGGAAGGGATGTGTGTGACCTTGGCTGACTACATGCACGCTGTATATAACAATCTAACATCTCTCTATAGTATTCTTATATATAACCTTTTGTTATATATTACCTTCTGTTTAGCTTTCGTCTTTATGCTCCCCTCCACTTCATTTATTTATTCCTACCCTTTGTTTTTCTTGCAAAAGAGTGGCCAGATTTTCATTTCTCTGTAAGCTATACCAGTATAACTTTGCATGTGCAAATTTTGATGTCGAATCCCAAGGTGATCCACTGGAACTCGCCCAAGAAGCTGCGTGTGAAGAACAAGCACGTGGAGTTCTTCCGGAACCTGTACCTG
>JAODLC010000021.1:19133525-19151349 GCA_026781145.1 Hippopotamyrus pictus
GGGGGGGGGGGGGGGGGGGGGGGGGGGTGTTTTAGGTGGGAGGGTGAAGACCGCCTTACACCCAAGCAGCTGCTCCTGCTGCATGTGCTGCGTGTGCAGCTCCTTTAGTCTGGTCGTGTGACAAGGGTAGTGTTTCTCATTGGAGGACGGTTCTCACAGCATTCTACCCTTTGCATGGCGCATGTCACTGCATTTCGGAAACTGCTCCAGAGCAGCCAAATAAGGGCTAAGGCCACACAGGATGTCATCTTGCAGAACAGGAGAGACTATTGGTCCAGCTTCCACGAATCGGTTCTCCAAAAACAATCGTGAAGACCTCTCAGAAAGCATCCCTCTGTGCCGCGTGTGTTTGCGCGCTGAAAGAGTCTGAAACTATTTCACTTTAGCCTGTAATTTTACTCTCCTCTCCATATTACACAACAGCACGGCACGTCTTGCATAAGGCCGGTTGGATCCGTAGGTTTGTCCATCCAACCTCAGCAGTGTTGAGTGTAGATTGTAATCTGTTGACTTAATACAAATGTAAATGGAGTCATTTGTCTTTTGATAATCAGAGCTTGCCAAGGTATAAGGTGACTACTCATAGACTCACTTTTTGGAACTTTCCAGAAGACGCTCTCAGAAAGGTGGAGAAGTCATTCTGCATATCCTGCTTTATTTTCTGTGTCATTATATTAAATTATTTCAGATATTTTGTCATAAGATCGAAATAATTCTTTAGGAAAAAAAAACATTTACTTTTCATTATGCAAGTAATTGCCAAGAAAATGCGAACTGGTTTTTTGAATGTTTTGTATTAAGTACAACTCATTCGAAATTTGTGGAGGAAAACCTTCATTTGTTATTTTTTTTCTTAATTTGCTGTTACTAATACTGAATGGTTTTAACATAATGCCTGGTTTCATTTTGTTCTATGGTTTTCTATGTGTTGCCGTGTTTCTTTTTGAATTATACTGTAAAAGTGAATGGAGGGCATCATTCATTTAATCAGTGCAGGTACATAAGCAGCTACCAGACATACTCAAGATAATCGTAGGAAGTGTCAATGGAGTTCATTTCTATCATGAGCACATTACAGTACATCAAAAAAAAAAAAAAAAATAGAAAACAGAGCAATATATAGATATATATATTTTTTTTATTTTCAAGGAGCTTGGAGCATTTGTTTTTTACTTTTCCAGTCATTATGATTCATGTAACAGAAGATACTTGTCAAGTGAGCAAGTACATTAGCATAACCAGTGTGAAATGTCACCGAGCGGGAGACCTGACAGTGGCTCATGCTTCACGGCTGAAAAGTTTGGTCAAATGAGTATAACCATCAGTCACAAACTGGATGATTATGGAAAACATGCACATATGTTTATCAGTGGACTCACTGGCCAGATGGAGGAACTACCTTTGCTGAATGGGGAAAAAAGCAAAACCTAAGTTTGCTTATGTTGAGCGTGTGAAATGCTAGTGCCTTTGCTGTATTGTGAACCTGGGCGTTAATGACTCTACAGTATATATGTATATTAGTGAGGCCTGGGAAATGACTCATTTTTGGCTTAAATTGTTGATATTTTTCTACATCGGGAAGAGCTGCTTTAAATAAACGTATCTCTTTGTTCAGACTCGCCCGTGACTCCTTTAAATGACATTATTTGATTAACAACTTGTTTGTATTGTGAATGCTGGGTTAAGAAATTATGATTTTACTTGTTATTATTGATGCACACAATACCATTACATTACTGTACTTCAAGTTACCAAATACAGACATTGTCTTATACATCTCACATAGATCCATATTCACTAATTATAAGTGATTCTTCTGATATTACATTATAACTCCATTTGTGTTATAACTCCAGCTTATAAGATAAACTGACCTTAGAAAATAATATATTATGTTCTTTAGAAATGTGGTACACAGGTCTGTGTTCCATTAAATCAGATTCTGGTGGATCTGTTACTGCAATCAGAAGATGCTGAACTTGTGATGGAGATGGTGGTGCTGCTGAGCCTGACGCTTGGATGAAGCAGAGGCTGGATGCTGGCAAGAGAGGAGATCATGATGGACCCCAGGTACTGCACTGTACGTTCTGCTGTTCAGTAAAAGATATAGTGACTGGGGTGGGAGGGGAGGAAAATACCTGTGTACCCCCCCCAATATTAAATCTGGCTTAATTCATCCCTCCCAAGAAACAGACCTTTGTATTTAAATAATTATTCAGTTGTGTCCCCCCCCAAAATCAAACTCTATCCTATGCCATTGTAGAGCTCAATAAAGTTATTTCATTTGACCAAGAACTTTAGTTTCTTGTGTGATTATGGACTAGCTTGCAGTTTTTTGGTTTGTATATCATTCTTAAAGCCTGTCCAAAGGCAGTCACTGTACAGAAACTCTTGTCCTCTTACTGCAATCCTTGATTCTGTGTATACCTCATTGCCATGTAACACACTATGTATACCACTGTATATATGTACATTTTCTATTTACTTGTCATACATATATATGTAGTACAACCATTTTTAGCACTTTTGCACTATTTCACAATATTGGATTAAACGCCAAACTGCATTCCGTTGCCTGAGAACTTGTATTTTGTGCAATGACAAAGCTGAATTTAATCTAATCTAAGATAATGGCAGGTAGGTTTAGGCACATTTGGGTGACTTTGCCGCTTCCTGGTTGTTAGCTGTATTCTGACCTCAGCTCAGTGCACGTGTGACTTGCATTAAAAGTCTGCATTTCGGTGAATCTATGTCTACAAGCTGGTCATGCTGTATGACAATGGCGTGCGATAGACTGACGTTCCATCCATGGTGCCCAATGCCTTGTGGTTCTTGGATATGCTGCAGTTTCACTGCAATCCTGTACTGGAAAGTTGTTTTCAAAATGATTCATTTGATAAAGTGTTTTATTATAGTTAGAAAATGGCTGTAGTTGAAATTTGCTCAAGATGACTTTTGCAGCGTCGGTGACCATGTGACGGATGAGTAGATGGTTATGCTTTAAGATCTTGCACCTTAAGAAAAGTAGAAACATGAGGAATAAAATACTGTAAATGAACACAGTAAATTCTGTGATGTGATATAAACCCGCAGGGTGTGCAGGAAATACAGTATAGACAGACTCTCCAGTTTCCTGCCAAAATAGTCAGCACAGTTGCCAGTGATCTACTGGTCCCGTCCCCTATTCCATATAAAGCCCTAAGTATAGATAAACCCCAAATTTCCAGTGGAAAAAACTGCTCTCAAGCAGAGAACTCTACCCATGATCTGATAATCCCCTCTTTCCTGAAATAACATACTTTAGGTGACCTAAAATATTTTGTTAAATTACATGATGCAGAGAGGATTTTGTGCTTTGATCTGTGCATAAATGTTTTGTAATGTTTGACATTAATGTTTTTAAAGTGGTTTGGCTGTGTGACAATATAAAGGCCCTTGTTACCTGCCTGTGATGACTAGGATCAAGGGTTTTGTTACTTGATTGTTGTCTAGACCATTGTTTCTCAACCTGGTCCTCAACCTGTGGACCTCTAGACGATCCATGTTTTTGTGGAGGGAGCAAAACCGTGGACCGTCTGGGGGGGGGGGCTGAGGCCCGTTTTGAGAAACTGGTCTAGAAGCATTAAACACCAGCAAACATTACAATCCCTAGCTTCTCACTGAGGAAAGTCTAAAAATTGACAGTGACAGTAGGAATACATAGAAATTACATTAGATATTTCTGCATGCTCATTGGCAAGTATTGGATGGTTATTTTGGGTTTTTTGTCTAATGGTATAAATTGCAGGAGTGGACCTGGAGCAGAAAGTAATGACATTGTGAATGACATGGGCTGCAAACATTAGCGATATGGCTCTCAGGAAGGGCTCTGCTTGGAATCCTCGGGCATGATACTTAAAATGATATATTGCTGTAAAAGACCCAAATCATGTAGTTAAGATTCTAAGTCACTTACAACTGTCGGGAAAACAACTAAATGTAATTTATCAGTACTAAAAGACCTTGTTTTTTTCTGTACAGCCATTCCCTGCAGGAATGTGCGCCTTTAGCTGGACGAGATTTTGTGAATATGTGAGGTACTGATGTACAGCGCCATCTGGTGGGGAAATGGTGGCAGGTCTGGTAAGCCTCATTAGGGAGCACTGTTGGCTCACACCTTCAGCATTAGGGCTTTGAATCCTGCCTGTACTGCATTCTCCTAAGTGCCATACCATGCACTGTTGCTCTGTCCAGGATGTACCCCAGCTTTGTGCCCTGTGCTGCTTGAGATCAGCTCCTGTATTTTTAAAGTTATTGCAAGATGGATGTGTCTTTATTTGTTGGTTTACTCAGAATTCAATAAATATCCGTTTGGATAAAGCTTTAACTAAGTAAATTATAGTAATGCTGACCATTGTTTATTTCGCTTGATTTTTTTTTTCTCCACCATGGTTCCATTGTGTGGAGATTGCATGGCCTCCTCATGTCCTCGTGAGGTCTCCTCTGGGTGCTTGGGTTCTCCCCACAATCCAAAAACATTCTGAGGTTGATCAGACCTTCTTCCTGTATTTACTTTCCGGCTCTCACCACAGACACATCTGACCAACAAGCAGAATGAACGTTCTCACTTGGTTTGTAGTGGTGCATTTTCTTGGGTTTTTCTGTGTTACGGCAAACTAAACCGAGGGGAAAATACTACAAGAAACCAAACTATGGGTGTGAAAAGGCCATAAAATACAAACTCTTTGTATCTCCCATGCTTATTTAGCATAAAGCTCCCAGTTCCTGTGTGGTGTGAAAGCGACATATGAAGGTAGCTCGGAGCTACAGAAGTTCCAAGTCGAGACAGCCCAGGGGACAGGTTACGGAATTTCGCTGTGAAAGCACCTCGTGTGTGAGTGAGTGCTGTGCATGTGCCCTGCCGTGCCCATCCTGCGTTGTTCTCTGCCTTGTGCCTGTAACCTCTGAGTTAGGCTGTGGACCCCCACGTCCCTGAGTAGCAGATACAGAAAACGGATGGATGAATGGAAGAAATAAAACTCCAGTAATTTGAATTAATATAGTTGTACCCATCTGTACAGCATGGGGACATTTTCTGATGCACATTCTGCTTTACTGTAACACATTATTGGGGACTAAGTTAAACACTTCACAAGCAAAGCAATATGTTGCCCTGGATATTCAATATCCCCACCTCATTAGTGATCTTAAAAGCAAATCAAGAATATCTAGACCTTGGCTGATGGCAGGTTATGGAAAGCAGGTTGCTGGACCTGTAGAGGTCCTGCAGTGATTCTGACATGGGACAATACTACTGCTTACAGATGGTTATGAGGAGGACAGCGACAGCAGCCAAGCCCAGAAGCAATTCTCCTTGTCCAGTTAGGCCAAATAACTCCTCTTCCATGAGGAAGCATTTGTTTAAGACCCCATACCCCCCTGCAGACTAATGTGTCTATTACACAGCTTGCTTCAATCTCAGATTCCCTACAGCTTATTTAATACACAAGAGGCTAAGGCTTCCATAAAGCATTTTATTACTTCTATCATGACTTTTATGCAAATCCAGTCCTGTGTTGTATGTCCCTGTTGGCTTTCGAAGATTACCTACAGGGCTAATGCGATTTAATGTCAAATACCCTTGATTAACCTTATTTTCCTGCAGTGGGCTATCCTTGATAAGTCTTTCAGTTAGCATGCGTCCTTTCCTTTCCAAGTTACATCCGCACCAGGAGACGTCCTCCTCGCCGCCGTGGCACCTGTTGCTGAGGGGCAGAGAGGGGAGAAAAATGCGATTCACCTTGCAGCTGCGGCAGAAACATCCAGGGCCTGCATGTTAGGACGATGCTCTGTCACGTGTTGTGGAAGCCTGGAGTGATGTATGACACAGCATCACACAGATTGCAGAGAATGGTCAGGCAGCTCCACGCAGAAGCTAAAGTTATATATAAATTCTTCATCTCTATTTTCAAGAAACTTCATTTATTTAGCAGGCAATTTCATCCAAAGCAACATGCTTCTTCTGACAAAGCGGGGTCAAGCCAGTCACTGGAGTAATTGAGGGCTAAGGGCCTTGCTCACAAGCCTAATTGTGACATCCCTCTGCCACACCTGGGATTTGAACTGGCAACCTTCTGATCAAGGGTACAGTTGAGCTGCACACCAGTAAGAAAGAACAGCCTGTGTAGCAGAGGATGGTTTCGATCCATTGCCCTCTGGGTAAAGGGCCCAGCACGCTTCCACTGCGCCACTCTGCTCCACACATCTTGTGAGTGGACATACACAAATATGTAATTTTTTGGTTCATTTTAAACCACATTCCTCCAGCCCTAATCAATTGTGTCTATATTCTAGTTATAAATACAGGTATTTCATACTATTTCCAGATACTGCTCTTCTTGCGCTCGTTGTTTCCTAATGTAACCGGTTGACTAGATGTTGAGTCCAAGTCTAGCTACCTTTAAGGTGGCTGATTCATGTCCTGTGAAAAGCCCTTTTGCAGCACTTAAGCAGCACACTTGATTGGGGCCCCCTTTTGGCCACAAACAGTCACTACACTAAATATTACATAAACACATCCCTTAATTAGGATATTCTGAAGCAGCACCAGATAGCTTAGCTACAATCTCCTGACATTAGAACCCAGGAGCTCAAGTGAAACATGCATCCATCCATGCGTCTTTCAACTGCATATCCTGAGCAGGGTCATCAGCTCATTTGAAATATCCACTGTAAAAATGTGCACGCTGCCCGTGTACAGCCAGGAGTGAAGACTTTAATTGCTGTTGTAATGCGTAAGTACAGTGGAAATCATGACCCAGCTGATAAGGCTGTCGTAGACCCACATCATTTACATAATGCAGCACATTGAGCCTCTTAAATGTCTGCTAACATCTGGACGTCTGCTACAAGGAGAAATTCCATTTAGCAAGAACTATTGCTTAGAATGCGTTTTTATTTATGGCTGTCCTTGTTAATTGTATTACACTCCATACAATTATATTGTTAGGGACCACATTTGGGATATTTAAATTTTTTTTTTTTCTGTAACACAAAATGTGAAATATATGAAGCCATACTCAGTATTGCAGAATTTTTTTATTTTTTTTTCTCTCATTGGAAAACGATGACATTAGTCAATCCTGTGACATCCTTCCTGTCTGCTAGCTGACTTTTGTTTGAGGTTCCCCACACCAGTTCAAGGGCAGTCAGGTTAAATGTGAGTCATACCATCTTTGGAATTTTATTTTGCAACATGAATCCCTAGCGTTTGGTCACCCTTCCTGTTTCCCATAATGGAGGGGCATGACATTTCTTAAAGAGACAGTAGCATATGGAAAACAGGACCTGGTGTAGCAGATGATGATCTTTGGAACATTTTTTAAGACAGAGTTAATATAGCACATATCCATCTTCCAGACCAAGGCAGCAAAAGGCAGGGTACGCCTTGGTTGGGATGCCAGTCCATCATAGGGAAGACAGCCAGACCATAGATAAATTAGATGCCTGTGCATCAAAGGTGGGGTGATTCTAGAATTTCTCAAAGTGGGGAGCACAAGATGGGCATAATTTATACAGAGAGGTCAACCTTATCATTACCTAATGATATTTTTTGAATTGGTGAATGACAGGGAAGGACTCACTCAGGGAGCCAATCACCTTTAAGCTGGGGTCAGTGCCCCTGTGGCCCCGCCCCTGTACACAGCCCTGCCCCGGACTGCGTCAGTAAATTTAATTACTTGGAGGAAACCCATGTAACACAAGGACAACACGCAACCTCCGCCCTCAATCCTGGTAATGTGAGGCAACAATGCTACTCATCGTGCCGTCATACCACCTCATAACACAACTTCTCCTCTAGCCAGGTGCGGACTGGCCGTCGGGAAGTTTGGGAATTTTCCCAGCGGACTCTATCTTGTGAGCACCAGTCCTTCTCCAACACCATATATACTAAGTTCCAGGTCGATCGCAGGAGATAATTAATGGATAATCGTTTATTTCACTGGTGGCCAACCGGTTGATTGCAATCAGCAAAATATACGAGGGGGGATTATCTTCGGTCAGCGGCAAATTCCCAGGCTGCTTTTGTTTGCCAGTCCACTCTTGCTTCCAACTTCTCATTTGGCAAAACTGTTTTTCAAAATTGGGAATGTGTACATTATACGGTTCTGATATAATCAGTTGTCAGTCCCTGATACACTAACAGAACAAATCTAAATGTATTAATGGTTCCAATGGTAGCAACCTTTATAGGGGAATTCCACCCAAAATCTATAGTTTCATGCAATGCAGTATATGCACACAGGTTCTGTGTTCTGGAGCTTCTTCTGTGTTTTAAGTGGTTTGTTGTTGCCCAGTACCAGCAGTATTACCTCACTCCTCCTGGGTTTAGGGTTTGAATTCCACTTCCACTTTGTGTGTGGAGTTGGCTTGTTCTGTGGGTTTCCTTCAGGTACTCCGGGTTCCTCCTGCAGTCCATGGCATGCAATTATGCCACCTGGTGTCTCCAGTTTGCCCACAGTGTGTGTACGTGCCTTGTGCTGACCTGTTATCCAGTCCTGGCTGCACATGTGCTGCCCCCCTATGGCCCCAACCAGGATAAGCAAATGGGAAATGTTTGGTTGCAATGATTTAATGAGTGAAATTAATGACAGACTAGTGCCAAGGTGTTACCTACAGGGGGAAAATCATTTCTCTTCACCAGGGCATGGGCTGGACCGGTATGATGGATTTACTTTAATGTCACAAGCATCACATTCTGTTTCTCAGAATATATGGGGGTCCTGACATGTCCTGTGCAGTCATCATCCTGTGTGAAACTGCACAGGAAGTGGTTATTGCTAAGGGTGCCTACAAAAAACCCACGACCCTTCTTGTTTTTCCGAACTACACATTGTCTGCGGTCTTTCAGCTTCTGAACATCGCGCAAAAAGCGACAAAGTGCACTCCAAAAGGACATTCATAAAACCCCAATGTCGTTTACATGTACTTTCAAGATGTTCGAACATCGTAACTGAAATATATTCCTTAAATTAGACAGCGTGGAGATTATAGTACTATAACATTAACATTTGTACTACCAGATAATCTGTTTGCTTTTTCAACCCTTTAGCGGAAACTAGTGCGTCAGAAATGTCTGTTTTGCAGTGTCACCAACTTTGGTCAGCGGGCTGGATTTAGATTTTCAGTTCGAGACCAGTATGCACACAAATTTGCAAGACATATGTATGTAAGAGTTCTATTACCATGTAAATAGTCTGTAGGGTTTGCAAACTAACGATGCTTTTGATGCAGGTTCAAAATGGAATAATACAGGTTTGTCGACGTTGGCAACCCAGGTTTTGTAAATAACCATCATATACTGTTAAAGGTTTAATAATTATTATTGTTTCGTTTCTATTGAGTACGTACTTCATGCATTGCATTGTAGTGTTTATGTTTGCCATACAGGATAGCAGTGACTTCGCCTTCACTGAGGTTATTTTGAGGCAATTTACACACGACACGCGCACGTACACACTTCACACGAGCGCAAAACCGCTTTCTTTGAGTCACGTTAAGAAGGACGGAGTCGCCTTGTAGAAATAGAGACACCGCAGATCTGCTAGGAGGTGAAGTTGAAGTCAGTTTGTCACGCATATGCGCACTTTACGGTGTCCAGGCCAGTGTCCCAACTCTACTTATTAAAAAAGGGGGGATAAGAGAATCACCGTGAGTAATTGATATGATGGAAAAGGAGCCGCTACTTACCGAAAGCATCAACCAGAGAGCCGCTAGTTACGGCTCTGCGCCGGGAGCCGTTACACTCAGCGGGTCGTCTAAGCCAGTCGAGGACTCATACCAAGTGGAGGGGGGTAAGTCATTTCTCATCTGCAAACTATACTTTAAAATGCATAATTTATCAAAACGAAATAAGAAAGAAACGTAATACTGTGATAGCTATATAGCCAAATAAGTGTAAACTAGCTAAGAAGTGCATGCGGAACTGGAAGCTTTGATTTTTTAGCGTCAGGGTTGGTCATATGTAGCTATTAAATGTATTTCAATGGCAATAATAGATACAGTCCTAACGCGCATATTTTATTAACGAACAGGCACATCTAGCGGCTGACAGGGTGCAGTACTTATGGTGTGTTGTGTGAAAATAACGGAGTAGGTGACCTTTACCTAGCTGTCTTCAACATGAATGCACTTAGTCATTTTGTAACCGTAGGTATGTTTGAGACATCTGTGATGGTGATATTATGTCACTCAAAAATGCATAATTTTCACTGAGTAATGTTTGTGTATTTTAGAGATATATTATCTTACATTAAACTGATTAATTAGTCTATTTTCTCTTTTTCAAGATGAAGACGACATCTATATCCGGCGCGCTGTCGTCTTTATCGAAGACGCAATACATGTATGAATTATATTTGTATGCTTTAAATAAAAAAGTATACATGATCGCATTAAGAATATTATTAAAAGTTTAATATCTATTACAGTATCGTTCGATCAATCATCGCGTGGACTCGAAATCACTACGTTTTTACAGATGGTATTATTCCTGGATCTGGCAATGGTGAGATCTGTCTAGCTATCAAATGCGTTTCCTTATGAAGGTAACATGTTTTCATATTTTAAAAATTTAAATCATTAAAGGATTAATTTTAATCGATTTTATTCTTTGTAACCAGAATTAATAGGACATTTATGTAGCTTATACATAGTAGGCCTATGATTTTTTGAACCTGTTGCTCTTCCAACACTTGGTGATTCATGAAGGGGGATGATTTTGGCCATCATCATCATCCTCGGCCTGGCGTTTGTAGAGAGGCCCTCGTCCCTGTCCCTTTCTTCTGATCCACGCTACAGACAGGCAGCATGGGAACCCCCCTGTGGCCTGACTGAGGGCATCGAGACGGCCTGCCTCATCATCTTCGCCTTTGATGTAACAGTGAAGGTCAGCTGCTCAGCGTTTAGACGTAGATTGGAATGTTCATATTCCTGCCTCCGATCCCGCCATCAGACTCTCCAGTTCCATATAGATACCGATTACTTTCTAATCTCTCCCTTCTTGTTGGCAGAGTTATCTGATTGGCTGGAAGGAATTCAAGAAGAATAAGTGGCTCATTACTTATACGATGGTTATCACAGGGTCCTTAATGGACTTGATCTTATCACTCAGTATGGTTTGTGGTGAGGTAGGCAAGGTGCTTTACTTGTCTTTGTGACTAGTGAATAGAATGTATTGTCTGTATGGCTGACAAAATCATTTCTTTAATGTACGGTTAACTACACTTATCCAAAGCGATGTGTCCCTTTGTTTTACACATGGATGTCATAAGAGAGCAACTCAGATTATGGGCTCTGCCGATCCTTCAGAAAAGTCCTGAGAGCGCCGTCTGTCTACAAGTCAGAAATGTATCGATGCATGTTTCTTTTTAATATATATTTCAGAACATAAGAGTCCGACGATTATTTCGTCCATTCTTTCTCCTTCAAAATTCATCACTAATGAAGAAGACATTAAAAAGCCTCAAGAAAACTCTGCCAGAAATTGCAAGGTAACTTTTGTTTATTCATGGTTAACTGTAAAATGTTGGAGAATGAATGAATGAATGAATGAATGAATGATTATTAAGAAGAGAAACATAATTATTGCTATTACTAGATAATCTTGCGCTTTTGCATGTATGTGTTTCTAGCATGTTTTACTTTGTTATGAATGTAGATCTTGTATAAAATGTGACCTAATGGAAATTTATTGTATCTTGAAATCGCACAGTATGTGATCATGTGTATGTTGTTGCACTCACATTTTTTTGTAATCTTCTGTATGTTACATAAGTAGCACCTGCTTCAGTTATTGATTATGCATTGGTACATAAGCTTTGCAATTGCCCTACTGTAATTTAGCACCAACCTATACCCATTTATTATAGTACATGCATGTGATATTACAATGATGTTTGTATGCTTACAATTGATGCTGTAGTGTTGTGGTGGGTCTCAGCCAATCTCTTCTGTTGTTCAGTGTGGTCCTACTTCTGGCTCTCCACTTGTGTCTCTTCACCATGTTTGGCATGCTGCTGTTTGCCAAGAGAGAGGTAAAAGAGGCCAGCACGCATAACATGACATAGTGTGACATAGCATGACATAACAACATAACAAAGGGTAGTGTTTAAAAAGCACCTAGTAAAAAATTACCTTAATCACCTGAAGAAAATGTGTACAATCTATTAATTGTAAGGTATAATTTTCTTGACTTAATGTTTACAGATACTCCCTGGGTTACGATATTTCCAGGTTATGATATTTCAACTTTACAGTGGGGTTTCCAGTTCCATTGTGTTCACTTTCAGTACATTATTCAGTAAATTACATGAGATATTCATATTGAACACTATATTATAAAATAGGCTTTGTGTTAATGATTCTGCCTGACTGTAGGCTAATGTAAGTGTGCGTTTTGACCTTATGACACTTTCACTTCACAATAGATTTACCAGAACGCAACCCCATCGTAACCCGGGGAGCGTTTGTATATTGACTTCAACTGACTTTGTAGTGCATTTTGTTTTGTGTTGTGTTTGTATCGATTAGTGAATGACCACAATGAACAGGAGCTGGCAAAAATCAAAATGCCAGCTAATTTTGGAATTTACTGCAGTGAGTTGAATTGTATGGTGCCTACATGCAGATCAGAGTCCATTTTTGAAGTATTCTCGCCTAGAAATCAGAGGAGAATGCAGAATGGGAAACTTACTTCAGAAACTTACCTCTGTCCCTGTCGTCCTTGCTTGTGCTCCTCACCACCGCGAATAACCCAGATGGTGAGTACTCCTTCAGCTCTCCTTCGCCTTCATGGCCTCCTAGTGTTCTTTGTATAAATTATACAGTTAAAGACCGAATTTATAATGAAATCAGTCCTTTTCAGTGCATCACTATTATAACCAAAAAGTACTTTACAATGATTGCCAGTAGTTCTCCAAAGGTCATGGATAACCAGAAAGACCTGTAATTACTAGCATTGGGGAAAATATTACCCTGATCATTCCAGTAAACCAACTACAGAGTTACCCTTCTGGAAAGGAGTATTTGGACAGTTTTAAGTGACAAAGTTGTGGAGAATACATAAACAGCTTTGTCATTGTGAAGAGGCTGACAGTCATGAGCAGGCATAGTCATTGTGTAGTCAGAGCTGTGAGCTAGGAGTCAGAGCTGTGAGCTAGGGGTCTGAGCTGTGAGCTAGAGGTGAGATTTTGGAGACAACTGTCAGGCTGCTGGACTGTATCAGGCCTATTTACTCTACAGCATAACTTTTGCGTTTTTATTTTTGCTTTCAGTATAACTATTTGTCAGTCTAACTTTCCTTATGTCTATGTCTTTATTATCATATTGTTACTTCAAGTGTCTTTCTGCTGTCATTATTTATATGGGAGAGTTGACCACCTTACATTTCACTGCAGGCTATGGTCTGACTATATGCCTTGCATAAAACCCTTGAATCCTTGAGTTTGCGTGGACCTGTTCTCTAGATGCCCGTGTGGTCATGATGTTGGTATCTTGGACCACATGGCTCAGAGTGGAGAGAAGAGGGGAACATTTGGAAAACCAATGGGAAATTAAATACAGGCTATGCCTTGGATTTTCAGTTGTTGCTTTGCGAATGTTTCCCTTCAAAAGTATGTGGCTTTTGGTCACAGTGAGCAAACATTTATGCAAAGTCTCTTCTTGCTTTCCTGTGGCCAGTGATGACCCCGGCATACTCTTTAAACCGACTGTATGCCATTTTCTTCATCGCCTTCAGTGTGATTGGTAAGTTAGAGATACCGTAATCTTTTCAAATGCT
Organism: Hippopotamyrus pictus; assembly: GCA_026781145.1. Taxonomy (NCBI): domain Eukaryota; kingdom Metazoa; phylum Chordata; class Actinopteri; order Osteoglossiformes; family Mormyridae; genus Hippopotamyrus; species Hippopotamyrus pictus. The sequence goes on from JAODLC010000021.1 coordinate 19,147,345, forward strand.
CCTACATGCGGCTGCAAACCAGCCAATCTCAAATGATTCTAAAGCTCTTAAAATGTAAAGAGCAATCAATAACCTTTTTATTTGTTTATTATTGCACAGTGATTTCTCTGGCCTTCCGCAAGTGTCCAACTAAATGCACATTTCTGCTTTTTTAGGAACCTACTTGATAATGAACCTCTTAACAGCCATTATCTACAACCAGTTCAGGGGATATCTACTTGTAAGCCTAAATCAATTTAATCTTCTCTTAAAAATAGGTACAATCAAAATTTACTAGACCATTGTCCATCCATGTTATCTTTGTAATGGGGGTTTGGAGCCTGTCCTTGACACCATTGGGCACTTGACTGGGATACACCCCAGACAGAATGCTTAGCCACTACAGGGTGCATGTGCACAATCATACACAATTAGCAATTTAGTGGTCCCAGTTTACGTAACTATGGGCTATGGGAAAACACCCGAATACTTAGAGGAAAGGTGAGAGCAGAGGTGAGATCTGAGCCTACAGTATCACCCACTGAGCTACAACGCCACTGACAGGCCATGGTTGATAGCAAGAAATTGTCACCGAAAAATGTCAGTGAACCACATACAAGTACAGAACCCACCAGAATGGAGCAAGCCTGTTAACAAACTGATGTTTAATGAGAAACTGTGTCCCATACGTTGAGGATCCCTTGTAAATGTCCATGTCCCCCTGTAGATGTCCATGTCTCCCTGTAGATGTCCATGTCTCCCTGTAGATGTCCATGTCCCCCTGTAGATGTCCATGTCCCCCTGTAGATGTCCATGTCTCCCTGTAGATGTCCATGTCTCCCTGTAGATGTCCATGTCTCCCTGTAGATGTCCATGCAAGAGTCAGTGCTGAGGAGGCGCCTTGGCATCCGGGCGGCCTTCGAGGTCCTGTGCTGCAGGGGCCAGGCTGAGGACCAGGGCCTGGAAAAGGCGTGTGAAAATGAGCAAGCGTAAGACTGGTGGCCCCTTCACCAAAAGCCGATACCCATTTCTGTTTGTAGCATGTTTCTTTTAATGATCGTATTTGATGTTTTAATAGCTAGTTTGTTGCCTAACAATGGAATGCTTGTTTAATATACAGGCAGTTCTGTATATTATTTGCTCTGCAACCCTTACATAAGTCACATTTTATGTATTTATGTTACTATGCCATTCAAGACACCTTGTAGCACAAAACACATAAGCCAAAATATACTAGTATTATGTATTAAAGAACCAATCATCAGAATAAATCAATGAAAAAGTGAAAATTTAGTGTTAATTTATTTACAGGTATATGTTGCCTTTTTGCATTAGCACTTCCATAAACTATATACACTACATGGACAAAAGTACTAGGACACCTGGCCATTACACCTACAGGAACTTTTATGACGTCACATTCTAAATCCATAGGCTTCAATATGGAGTTGATCCCCCCTTTGCAGCTATAACAGCTGCCACTCTTCTTGGAAGGCTTTCCACAAGATTCTGGAGTGTATCTGTGGATATCTTTGCCCATTTATCCAGAAAACATTTATGAGATCAGGCATTGATGTTGGACTTGAAGACCTGGCTTGCAATCTCTGTTATAGTTCATCCCAAAGGTTTTGGATGGGGTTGAGGTCAGGGTTCTGTGCGGGACAGTCATGAAGGTAGTGTTCTCCTCCATCTGTCAAACCCAGACTTGTCCTTCACACTGCCAAACAAAAACAAGATTCCTCACTCTACAGAACATTTCCACTGCTCCACAATCCAGTGGCGGTGTGCTTTGCACCACTCCATCCAACATTTGGCATTGCCCTTGGTCATGTGAGGCTTGCATGCAGCTGCTCAGCCATTGAAGCCCATTCTATGAAGCTCCCGGTGCCCAGTGTTTGTGTTGGGGTTAATGTCAGAGGAAGTTTTGAACTCTGCAGTTTTTGAGTCAACAGGACATTGGTAACTTTTCCCCACTATGCGTCTCAGGACACCGTGACCCCGCTCTGCTACTTTATGTGGCCTGCCACTTTGTGGCGGAGTGTCTGCTGTTTGTAAACACTTCCACTTTGCAATAATTCCAATTACAGTGGACCATGGAATATCTAACAGGGAAGAAATTTCATGAATTGACTTATTGCAAAGGTGGCATCCTGTGACAATACCACGCTTGAATTCACTGAGCTCTTCAGAACGACCCATTCTTTCACAAATGTTTGTAAACCTGACTGCATGGCTAGATGTTTGATTGTGTATACTCTTGTGGCAATGGGTCTGAATGAAACACCTAAATTCAATGATTAAGAGGTGTGTCCCAGTACTTTTGTCCATATAATATATCTTAGATATTTTTTACAAGTCTGAATTTTATCAAGTCTGTTTTATGTTTATTAAGAGCTGCCTGAATTCAAATAGAGCCGTTTTGTTGAACCACAGAACGCCGGGAGCTTTGAGGACAGCATGTGGCTCAGTGGGCTAAGACTGTGTGTTTGTAATCACAAAGTTACCAGTTCAAACCTAGCTTCAGCATGTCTGTGGGTCCTTGAGCAAGGCCCTTAACCCCCAGCTCCCTGGGTGCCCCAACAGGTAGTTGCCTTTTGTGGACAGCTTGCTCTACAAAGAGCAAGTTGAGGGAGGTATAAAAAGAATTTCCCCTTAGGGACAATAAAGGATTGATTATTATTTTCCACTTCATGTTGATCAGTAGTCTATGGAAAAGTCTAATAGATAATGAGCTGACTGTCTAATATGACTGTAAGCTGATATCCTTACCCTCTCCTCCTTCGGTCCTCTAGCGGAGGTGTACAGGTAAAGACCATAGAGCAGGTGCTACAGCAGGTGCAGACGGAGTCCTACTACAAGCAGGCCATCATGACGGTGAGGAGCAGGGCTTTGTGGGATCATCCGCACCCAGAGTCCCCCAGCCTCTTCATCCCTCTGTGACCAAGTTGCCTTCTGTTCTGTCCCTGTCGTTTACACCAGGAGGTCCAGCAGCTGACAGAAAGCCGCATCCAGAGCCAGGCCTTTCAGAACCTCTTTGATGTTTTGGAGAGGGACAGGATAAAAGAGGTTGTGCCCAGAGCTCCCACCACAGTACTCCATGTACCTGTAGTGAAGTCAAGAGCTGGTCTATTTGTGCCATTATATTGAAATGCTTATAAACACAATATATCTACAAACGAGAGGAGGCCATTCAGCCCATCAAGCTCGTTTGGGGAAAACTCAATAGTTCATAGTTGTTAAAATCGAGCTCTAATTAAAAGGAACCCAATGTTTTAGCTTTCACTACAGTAACAGGAAGACTATTCCATACTCTTAATACATGCTGTGTAAATAAGTGTTTTCTCAAATCTAGTTTAAAATGTTCTTCTGCTAATTTCCACTTATGAACACACATTCTTGTATTAGAAATAATTTTGAAGTAACTGTATTGTTGAATAGCATCCCAACCTGTTTGAATCTTATATACCTGGATCATGTCCCCCCTTAGTCCACTTTGCTTGAGGGTAAACAGATTCAGCTCAGCTAACCTCTCCTCATAAGACATTCCTCTAAAACCAGGAATAATTCTTATAGCCCTACGGTTGAACACATTCTAAGGCAGCAATGTCCTTTTTATGGTAAGGGGACTAAACCTGCATACATTTTTCAAGGTGGGGTCTTACCAAGGAATCGTATAATCTTAGCATCCCCCCTTGACTTAAACTCCACACACCTAGAGATGTAACCCAACATCTGATTGGCCTTTTTAATTGCTTCCCCACACTAGTGAGAGTGGGACATGGAAGCATCAACATGCACACCGAGGTCTCTCTCATTGTCAGCTACCTTTATTTCAGTGGAACCCATAAAATATCTGCTCCCTGCATGGAGTACCTTACATTTGTCTACATTAAATTTCATCTGGCAGGTATCAGCCCATTCACTAGTTAAATCAGTGGTTCCCAAACTGTCTCTGCAGGGCCCCCCTTTTCTAGATAGGAACATTATTGAGCCCCCCCCCCCCATTCAAACTACACAGGTTCAGAT
>JAODLC010000021.1:19154545-19170141 GCA_026781145.1 Hippopotamyrus pictus
GAAAATTTTCTTATGGTACTGGAAAAGTTTTGGAAAAGTCATGGAAATTTATTCTGCCAGAATTGGGGGAACCCTGTATGGAGTTATTTCTGTTTTTTTCCTAGGCTCTCCAGATATTCATATTAGTTAAGTATGGATTTTCATGCCCGAAGTGGTAGGTGTTTTTTCTCACATAAAATGTATTCATGTACTTTAATTTTCTTGCCAAAACTTGCAGAATATGTACAAGGAACTTTCTGTTTCATTTTGCTTAAAGTTGTATGACTGTACTAAGGCATGAGTAATAATGAAAATAATAATTACTATATACTGGTAATGAATTCAGTTCCTCCAAAGGGTTATGTCAAGCATGTTCATGGTGTTTCTTGACCTATGAAACTGGTTGCATGGACGAGGACTGTAAAAGTCATTACTTACAGAAGTTCTAAATTTGAAGTTGAACATCCATCTTTCCATTTCCAATTGCCACCTACGCAAATTGGGCTGTGGTGACGTTGAGTCTATGCCAGGTTAGAGCGTAAGGTGGGGTTCTGCCTAGGCAGGGTGCCAGTCTGACAGACAGATTCTCACAGAGTCACAAATTAAGACTGATTTATAGTTGAAAAACAATAATAAGTTTACTGCTATTGAAATGCTGATGATTTCATTTGAAATCTGAGTAGATCAACTGATTTCAGAACTCTGGGGCCTGTTGACCCATTAAACGATAAGGGCACCATTTTCTGAGGGGGCACAGACTTCGCCCGCTAAATTCACTTTCCCTCGGACAGGGTTGGTGCGCCACATGGCCTTCGACCGGTTCTACTTAAAATGTGGTTTTGGCCTACAAGTCACATGCCTTCATGGCATCAGCGTGTCTGTTCTTACAGCAGCGCATTAAACTAAGCGTCCGATGTCTGCCAGAGATGTACAGTTTACAGCCCAGTTGTGATGAAATCCCGAGTGCGTTCCTGTAAGCAGCTTGGCATATGCGTTTTATCTCGTGTGAACCAGTGTCCAAATGGCACTGGTGCGTGAGCACCATAAAAGGCCTGTCGCACGTTCGGGTTTCAGGAACCTGCCTCAGCCGGGTTTGGCGTCCCTGTGGGAGATCGTGCGTATGGTGAACATGCTCGTCGTCTTCCGCTGCCTCCGGATCATTCCCAGAATCAAGGTGATCACAGAGCACGGCACAATAGAGGTCCCATTACATCAGCAGTATTAGAAGCCAATCGAGGACACTCGCTAATGACCCAGAGTATTAATTAATTGTATTAACAAAAAAATGTTGACTGTCATCATTTCTCATCAGAAATATTCATCAGTCACTTCATCCCAAATGTAAATGTTGAGATAATTTTTCATTTTGTACATTGCTTTCAACAGGTAATGGCTGTTATGGCCAGTACCTTGGTGGATCTGGTGAGAAACCTTAGGGCCTTTGCTGGAATCTTACTGGTGAGCAATTTCCTTTAGTCATTGATCTATGTGTTAGTGTGAATGATAGTGTAGTAAGTGACAAGTCCTACTATTAAGCATATATATCTTAAAGTGACGCTTTGTTCCTGTGGTATCATCGCCTCCTATTTTATCCTCTCTGTTCTTTCTTCAAGGCTGTGTATTATGTGTACGCTGTTCTTGGTATTTGGTTGTTCCATGAGGCAATAACAGCACCAGCAAATGTGAGGTGAGACTCTGCTTTGCCGTATGTCGATTTAATGTCTAGTTGACCAATCACAGATGACAATGGAAGCATATGCACTTATATATATTATGTGTGTGTGTGTATAATTATATATAATTATATATGTATAGTTCTTTATATTTTACATCTTCACTATTGTCCTTAGAGATGTAATTGCTTTATGTTATGTTCCAAAGGTAATAAAAACATATTAAAACCTTTTTTTCTAAAGCTGCTTTTACTTGCTATTTACTTTTTTCAAAACTGGCCATTTTCAGGCCAAGTTTTAGCTTTTCTTTTGCAGAAAGCATGAACGTATAAATGTTTTCCATGGTTTCCACTAGCTCGTCGTCTAACTCCAGCGCGGAATGCGGGTCATACGAGCAGCTGGGCTACTGGCCGAACAACTTTGACGACTTTGCGGTAAGTGTTGCCACCGAGCGTGAATCACCCAACCTGCGAAAATCCTGCAGCAGGCTGACGGAGACATTGAGTGGAGGGAAGCCACGTCTTCTCATCTGCTCAGCCGCTTCAGGGGGCTGTGTCTCCCGCATGCATTCCTTGTTGCGTGCCGGTAGCTGATGCGTAACCAAAAACGTGAAAAATGCATGTAAACGTTCCTGACGCTACACGTTTCTACGTGTGCGACGCGATAGTGAATGGAATTACTGCAATTACTCTTGTCTGTGTTGACAGAGCTAAATCCTGGGAGGTACCAATAAGATAGATGGGTATTGTAAAAAAACAGTCAAGCTAAGGAATGGTTTATGTAGGTCAAAATCTCAGACAGTAATGTCTGCTTTTCTTCCTCTCCGTCACCATCTGGGGCCCAGTCTGCCCTTGTCCTTCTCTACAACGTCATGGTGGTGAACAACTGGCACGTCTTCTTGGAAGCCTACACAAAATACACCACAGAGTAAGGATGCATAGGTTCTTGGCCTTGAGCAGAAAGAGTGCTTTCATGGTCTTCTCCATCCTGTATGAAACTGTAGGTTTTCCACACATTTTGTGGCCTTCAGTGACATTTGGATTTTTCAGAAGGACAGTTTAGTTTGGCCAGAATATGGAACCAATCTGTGGCCAGCTGCTACTTGTAGCAAATCTGTAACTTCCATCCAGTATGAGAATTATAAAGTCAGTATGTAAATAATGTGAATAAATAAGTTCTGATCTGACCATTTTCTGCCCACAAGATGGTCAAAGATCTACTTCATCGCTTGGTGGCTGACTTCCTCTGTCATGTGGGTGAATCTGTTTGTAGCCCTGATTCTGGAGGTATGTTTTCTGCAAGGTTGACTGAAATGAAGCCAGTCTTGTTACTGCCGTGTGGTTCATTTGTTTTTGAAAACCATCGATGGCTTGTCTCTCTACACGACCAGAACTTTACTTACAAGTGGGATCGGAGTCAAGACTGTTTGGACGTGGAGAGGATCAAGTACGAGAGCTCAGTCCAGCTCATGTTCCGGTCAGTCTGCTTTGGTTTTGGGTCTTCATTAGAGTATCACTAGACTCATATGTTCATACCTTTCATTTGTGCCGTCAGCGGCCTTCGTTTCTGCTTTGTGGACATTGTTTTGGTTGCCTTTTTATCTTTACACTCATCTCCGCAGTTTCACTCACTCTTCAAGAAACACTTGCATTGTATTTAATCATGCATTTCCATCTTATTCCCCATTTTCCCACTGCTTCTCAGAAGAGACATACAAGAACCTACAGAGGAGGAACTTGCAGCCAGGCTGCTCCAGCACCCACACCTACATCTCTTCCAGTGACAGCAGTCGGCCGCGATCTTACAAGCTCGCTTCCTTCGCTTCCACTGGGCGTTCCTCTTGGCCTGTCACTTTCTCAGACGGGTCGGACTTGTTCCATGGAACACAGGCGTCGTGCTGATCCATAGAATAACGGTTGCCTCCCTCTGCATTAGCAGAAGCTAGTGTCAGCACTATGGCAGTCAAGACAGTTGATGTTTAAGGACTTATGTCTTCACATTTGTAACCTTCCACTCATGTAGTATCTGTTCTGGCCTCAAAAAAACCTCCTGAACTGTACAGATTATTTTACGCTTTCACTGTTTCCAAACAAACATTGCAAACCAAAACACATAACAGTCAGTCTGTGGTCCTCCAAAACATTTGTTGGCTGAGCTTTAAACAAGTTAAGGTCTGTTATTTTATTTTTTTATTATTATTATTTTTATCGTTGTGCACGAACAATTGTTTTTGTGCAGTGTGTTTAAACTTCATTAAATATTCTGATAAAATAGGCAAAGTTGTTCATATCATGTATGCCTCTTAATGTTTATACAACAAGCAAGTGATTAAGTTTGAGGTTGTGTGACAGGTTATTTGGTGTTCATTGCGTTTTAGTTTATTGCTACTATTGTTTGTTCTCATATTAAAGAGCGGAAGTGAATGATATTTTCAGTAGAGACAATGACAGCTGATAAGAATGCTTACAGATGCAGGTGGTCATTGCTTGGAGAATGGGTCAACTGCCACAAAGTTAAATAGTGACTAAATAACTAATAATGTGTTAAATGCTTAGTGCGGTGTTTCCCAGCCCAGCCATTGGGGACCCCCAGACAGTCCACATTTTTAAGGGAGTTCAAAGGGAGTAAAAATGTTGACCGTTTGGGGGTCCCGGAAGATCGGGTTGGGAAACACTGGCTTAGTGCAGGGGTAGCCTGACCAGTGATTTAGTCAAACCATGGAGGAATGAGTATGCCAACCACCTATATAAAAAAGTACAGACGTTCCCCTACTTACGAATGAGATACGTTCCAAATGGCCGTTCATAACCTGAAATGTTCGTAAGTCGTTATTCAACATCATTTTAAGGGTATACTGAAGTACAAAGAACTAGGATGCTGGGAGTACGCACGCTACACTGCTGCGTGGCGGGAGTAGCGGCCAGAAGTCGTACTAGGCGGAATTGGCGCATAGAAAAAAAAATTGATGTTGCGGACGGGAAACTGGAGCCCAATGAACACAATTTATACTTACAGTCCTCTTTGTTCATATGTTTGAAAGTTTGTAAGTTGAAAGTTCGTAAGTAGAGGAGCGCGTCTGTATTACAGAACAGCTGGACAGATTCGTAATGCAAATTTACACAAGAGAATGCTAGTTCGACTTTCGTTTGAAACTTGCACGACTCTGCGATTCTCACAGACGTGCTAGTGGAAATTAGCACACAGTAAAAAATAGTAATAACTGCACGTAGTAAATCATGATATATACAGTGTGAACAGTAAATATGCATCCCCTCAGTTTTACGTCACTGTTTTACTCGGTAATGCAGTGGAAAACCAAACGGAGCTGGAACCGCACTGTAACTAGTCTCTTTTTCATGGCCCAGCTCAGGTACCGCTCGGTTCCTGTATACCAGTGGAAAGGCGATTTTATGGAGATGGTGCATACCCCATGAGTATGATAATAATGTGCTTAAACTGTTTTTTTTTTTAATTGTTCTTGGTATCTTTACTTTGTTGCATATTGCATATGACACATATACTGTTCTATGCTAATCTTTCTAAAGATTTATGAAACATGTAAGTACAGGATATCACAATTGCTTCTTGAATCCAGTTCTATATTTAAAATGTCATCAGATAATTACAGAACAGGTTTTGCATTCTTTATAAATATCTGTTTATCCATTAATAGATGCTACGGGCTGCTTTACAAGCTTACTCTCAACTCGAATGGGCTGCGTCGAGTCGTAGCGTTCTGAAAGTGAATTAGTGCCGAGTTTCCCATATGTCTGCCTCTTCTGCAGGTGAGGAAACTGCCCTGTTGAGGTCATTTTTGTAATGCCACTCACAAGCCTTTGCTCTCATAGTTTCATCCTCACTCCAGTTACATTAGTATGTTGACCGTACATCGTCCATTCCCCTTACCCAGCATAGAGTCACAGTGGGCCTGGAGTATTGAGTATAAGGCAGGGGACACTCTGGATGGGAATCCAGTGCATCTCGAGGCACACACTGGCAGGCTATGGGCAATTTAGGGACCAGTTTACCAAACCATATGTTCTTGGACTGTGGGAGATGAACCATAAGGCAGGTGGAGCGCCACACCCAGAGCGGGGGCAGAATTCTAACCCACAATCCCGTGGGTGTGAGCCATCGTCCTGCATACTAGTCAGCTCATCCAGAGTCCCATAGCTCGAAGTGTTAAATTAACCTCATTCCTTTGATGCAGGTGTCTACTGAAATGATTCAAGTTAAAGATTTTGCTCAAGGGAATAACAGTAGGATCCGCCCTAAACTAGTGTTTGGTTAAACCCAGTCTTTGACCGCTAAGCTACCTGCTAGTCCCTGTTAGTCAGGATACTGTCGTTGTATAATACCACTACTATCAAGTAATGCATATTTAATTTTATATACTAAATTCACAAGCCTGTTTTAATACAGGGTCATGGCCGTGGTTTGTTTGACACATAATGTGGATGAATGGTGATAGTGAGCTGGCTATGAGCTGTTCGCATGGATCTACGGTAAGAAGAGTGAAATTATGCCCCCACTTAATTTCATCCTGTTTAGTAGATGGGATTTTATCTATGAGACCCAGAGTTAAAGAGTTAATGGTACCCCCACTATAGTCAAGCTTGGAATGCTGCGGAACCTCGGGTAGACTGACAGTGCATGCTAAGCTAGAGTGTGATGAATGTTTTTATGCTCACCTCTCTCAGGATGGGCTTTTAGCATTGCGGAATCACACCAGGCTGCTGGGTGACCGGTTTTAACATGTGGTATGCCATGGTCAGACTTTCACAAGCAGGAGCCTGATTTCTGCAGCTGGCACGGTAGGGGAGAAAGCAAGAGTCAATAGAAGGCGAGGCAAATAAACATACCACGCGGATGACGGGTGGTGGACACAGAGTGGGCTAGGTGAATAAACTTCAGAGCTGAGCCACATTTCAAAGGGGTGCTTATCTTCTGCTGGTTGTTAACCTTTCCGTTTGATGCAATAAAGTCACTTCCATGTACCACAATGCCAAGCCCAATAGACTCCCATTCAGCCAATCACAAATCAGTATATTTGCTGGTTTTGGGTTTGGATAAAATCGAGTATGCCACCCAATACTACAATTTTTTGGTGTAGCTGTTTCATTTATTCTTATTATTAGAAGATGTGGTAGCACAAGAATGAGCGTAGCTGTGTATGGGCATAATGGGACTTTCCTTCAAACCCCAAGAAGTGTGGAAGCAGAAAGTACGCCAAGCCATAAGACCCCATGTAATTCTTCAATTTAACACTTTAAGTGACAAGAAAATAGGGGCATTTAGGCCAGCAGGTGAACACTGTTTTTAAATATCCATCTATATGTCAGTCTCACTCTGAGTCAATGCCGTGAGCTGTCTGTACCTATGACGCCCTCGATTCACTGGCCCGTTATCACAGTATAAGTGCTGTAGTTGTTATTTGAGACAGGCAAGAGGAATTCTGTGACAATGAAGAGTGACAGAAGAGAAGGTAAGAACAGACCGAGCTGGCTGACAGCACGTTCAGACAGGTTATCCCTGTGAACCGGAATGTGGGCGATGACAGGGATGTCGGTTATGTCATACGGAGGCGATGTGGCAGCGGGAAAGCCTCTAAGGTTTTTCTCACCGTTTATCATGCTTCTCATGGTGCAATTTACACGTCTCTCCCATCGTCTTAAGAAAAAAAAAAAAAGCTTGAAAACAAAGTAAGGAATTCACAAAGTCATTCAATGCAACCAACGTTTCACTCCCACAGAATTCTGAGCATATCAGCTCAGTTCTGGCACGCGGGGATAACCAACTCGCCTAGGAAGAATGTTCCCGGATTGTGGTTTATTTTTGGTGTAAATGAGGACATGCCCTATTAAATGTGCCTTGAAAATATGGGGATTAGGGTTTCAATCCACCTCAACTTAAGAAAACAGTAGAAGAAAGTTTCTTTCAGATTTAACATAGCAGCTTTAAATATGATTTGTAACTTTGATTTTAATTGTTCGTTTCATTGCCGTCTCTTCTGACTTGAGCCACAGTGCTGTCACCTGGTCTCCAGCACTGTTCGTGTGAGAGGAAATGGGAAATCAATCAACAGATGGCTTTCCTGACATACCTGTGCACCTTCTCCTTCCCCTGGTCGCACAAACTGTCACCTGCTTCCACTCTGCCGTTGACCTAACTAGAGTGCAGCTGTCTTGTTGCCCTTGACAACGGCCTGGGTCTGGTATTCCCCTTCAAGGCAGGATCTTATCACGCTCGACACTGGCAGGTATGCTCAACTGATGAACCAGCTGCTGCCCTGACCTTACGAAATGGACAGCTGAAATTCTGAAATCCCTGCCTTTCTCAATTCCTACCTCCTTTTTTTCCTTGTATAATACGACCCAAGAACTCGGTGATAGTTTGGCTTATAAAAGTTTAATAGAGCTTTCACCCCAGATAAGACAAAGTTTTTAGCATAAGTTTTGGCCACTTACAACTTGCTAAACATACACGATATCGAACGTAAATGTGGACTTGGTCCCGCTTCCTTTTAGTTTATTAGGTTATTGGCAGCTGAGAAAAGTCTTTAGTAATGTTTAGTATATCTCACTGCTGCGTGTATTTGTTTTAAGCACTAGATGTCACTAGTGTGTGAACTCAAAGTGTCCTTGCCTATTTCGAAAAGTCATTATTGTAGAAAACACACTACTGATGGTACACCTGACATTTTGTGTCCATATCCATGTTGTGGCTGGTTGCTGAACATGGGAAATACCCCCCCCCCACACCACCTTCTTCTAAATACATTCTGGGGAGCTTGTTCTTGGGTTTCAGCCTTGGAATATCAGGATTTGATTTCTGGATAATTAAAGGGCTGGAGGTAGGTGTAAAATCTCAGCATTAAAAAAGCAAACAATTGTCTTTGAAACTGGGAGGAGGTGGGATGGTCATATTGGTGCTAGTAATCGGGGGGGGGGGGCGTAATTTGTTCTCCAGCAGGAGTGGCAGTAAGGGGAAGGTGTCATGACCCACAACAATACCCCTTTCACATCAAGGCAGGGTCCCAACAGAAGGCATCCAGAGAAGGAACAGGTCAACCCTCCCCGCCCTGCCATCCTGCTCCCCAAAACTTCACTGTAATTACGTGGCCCATCCCTTGCAACCCCCAGCACATATCTACTGTAGAGTAACTCAATCAGAGCCGCCCCCCCCCCCCCCCACATACTCCACCACCTCGATAGAAGAAGCCGCACCTGTCTGTCCGGGTTTGGCCTTTTTACCTGTTGTTAAGGTGGAGCTCATAAGCCGAGCCGTTAAGCCGTCACCCGCAGTCGCTTCGCTGCCGCTGCATGTCCTCCTCTCCCCCAACACCTGTCAGCCAGGTGAGGCTTTATCGGCTGCCCAGCCCTGTTCCGTTTGTTGGTTTTGTTTCAAGGTGCAAGGATAAGAAGTGCTGTAAAAGCCGGGGACTCTGTGGTTCCGCCCAGCCGGCTTGCCTTCCCATGTTCCCATTGTGATCCGCAGCCAGCGAGGTGGCATTCGGGTGGGGGTGGGGGGGAAGCGCTTATTTCTTTGAAATTCTGAACTTAGCCAAAAGCGAGACGGCGGAATTTATAATAAGCAATACTTCAGAGTTCCAGAAGCTGCACTTCGGTCTGAATGATGCACCTGAAGTCCAAAATCACTTTTTCTCTGGACAGCAGCAAAAACGGGATGGGAAGGATTTAATAGCCTCAAATCAGCTGTAGTCATTGTGTAATTTTTTGCCATTTTTTGTTAAGAGAATCTTGCAGCATGCATTATGGTCTCTGTCTATTGCTATGGATAAAGCCTTTTACATTATGTGTAAGACATTTCTTTCCCACTAATAACATATATTTCGCTTTGCTTCAAGGTTTTTGTCATGTAATCATTTGTTAGGTTGTTAACATTCCACAGCTGGGAAGAGCAAAGCTGGAGCGCAGAGCTACAATGAAGAGCCTTCATTTTTATTTTTACTAAAAGCTGCAGTTCAAAGTGTCCCACAGGCCAGGCAAATGAAAGAGATCTGGATCAGCCCAGTTTCCAGTAAAAATTAACTTGTGATCAAAGTACAGTATGTGTGTGTGTGTGTGTGTGTGTGTTTTTTTTCTTGGGGAAGCCAAGCCCCAATAACATCCTAGAGCCATCATCAGCCCTCCCGGATAATGAATCTGTGAACTGATAATTTGCATACAGGTGAGAAGAAAGAAAAGCCCATTGCCAGGAGAACAGAAGGAGAGAGAAACTCTAAAGGAGTTTTGTCTATGTGGGTGGTGAGGTGGGTAGAGTGGGGGGAGGGGGTAGCTAGAATCATTTTATTGGTATATCAATATTGGTATTTCAAGAACTCCCAGCTGCTGGGCTCTATGATTAGCTGAAAGGAAGGGATTAATCATCCTGGGTTCTTTGAACATCTTTAGCAGAGCCAAACAGCAAGATGGACATCTCCACTAGATGGCAGTAGTGTGGCCTTCGTTGCTGCAGGTGGAGCAGAGGAACACTTAATGGCTTTCTCAGCCTAGTGTAGAGACATGTACGGCTACGGTTTGTATTTTGAGAAGCAAGTGAACGGTGGCTGAAAGGGCTCCAGATGAAACTTGTTTTCAAAGTAGCGAAAGAGAATTTACATTTGTTTCCATGTAATTTGCATTCTTCCTGTCGATCCCTTTCAGGTTTCCAAAAAGTCCTTTTTTTTTCTTTTGTGGGAAAGGTGCCTGAAGTGAAAACCAGTAAGTTCTTCACATTTCTGACCCGTAATCCTACGGTGACAAATGACAACATCACAAACACCCTACCCTGCACCCTGCCTTGCAGCAAACACTCCATTCCACAATCCAATCTCCTCATCGAAAACAATGCTTATCTTGTTTATGCACTATCCCTGTTTATTCCAGCCAAATCATGATTTTGTTGTTGTAGGCAGTGTCAAAGTACAGGATTGTATGTCAGCGAGTGGGGCCTTGTGATAAAGCCAGTCAGAGCAGATGCCGTGTCTTCAGGAAAACAAAAGCCGTCCTTCTCTTCACTGCCCCAGCTAAAGACAAAATAAGAGTCCAGCGTACATTTATTACAGGAAAGACATAGCTCAACAGAGACGGTCGTAGGAAGCGGGTGCTCGCCTGAGAAGTCATATCTTATAACAGGACGCAGATTTGTACATATTCTGCTCATGATAGAAGAAGAAAAAAAAAAAAACGAGCAAAGCTGGTGATATGGCATCTTAAGTTTCCTTGTAATCGCTCTTGAAGGAAGTATTCAAAGTTTCCCACAGCACCGGGACAATGTACCCAGTCTTGGCCAGGGAACATGGTTACCTGCACTCTTTTTTAACCTTTCAGTTTTGGAGGGAAGCCAGCATACTTTCTCTTGTCACATGACTGGTCTTGCTCTTAAATGTGCCTGATATGTCTTTGTTCATTTCTGAGTCTTGTTTTCATCATGTGACAATGCGTGTGGAACTTACTGGATTTTTAAATGACTGTGCTCTTCTCCTCACTGACTTCAAAGTTTTGAATTGAAATGGTTATTTCAGTTTTTTTTCCCCCTCATTTAAATATCATCCCATCTTGCAAATTCCTTGTTCCCATGAACAAACCAAACATATCCATTTCCCACACGTGTACTGGAGAGATCTCGTTCCGACTCTGGGTTTCAGTGACCGTGTGAAAGCCCATATCCCTGACAATATGGCCACCTGCCCACAGAGAAGGGTTTTAACTCTGTGCGCTTCATATGCCAACCTGAAGTGGTGGTGGGGGCGGGGGACAAGGGTGGACAAAAGTGTGGATCCCTGTTCCGGAGCTACTGGAAGCATCAGGAGAGACTGGCTGGTGGAGCGGGGGGGGGGGCAGGACACAGGGTGGCGTGCCTGCACTATGACCAGGGACCATCATTAGCATCATTAGCATCATTAGCATGGACGCCTCCGTCACTGGCCAGCTCCCGGGACATTTCCCACATTAGGCGGCCTCTCGCCCTTCACCTGACGGGCTGCCGTGACGTCATGGCACAAACTCCAAGGGCAGCCTGGCCAGGATGTATGCAGAATCCCCCCCAGAAATGACTTTGGCCTAGTAGGAGGGGAGGGCTTTAGCTTGACATGCTTCATTTTCACACCCTTTTGTTCAGTGTGAGGATTAGCGCTTTAGCATCCACGCTATGAATTATCTATTAAAACATTGTTAATTATCTAAATCCTTCTAATATCGGTAATACGCATGGACCACAGTGCGCAGCGCTGGATAAATCTGTTGATCCAAGCATTAATAATGTGAAGTCCCAAATTTTGCCTGTTTCCAAGGTGATTCGTCACAGGTCTGAGTGCAGGAAATACCGACCGCAACAGGGTGTGGTAGTTATTAACCCGCATCCAGATCTTTTCTGTTTTTTTTTTTTTCTTTTCAGGTGAGACTGTGATGCTGTAGCAATGTGGCTATACTTTTTGTATGACTTCTGAGAGTAAATACTAATATTGGACTACTAATACTAAGTTAGGGACAGTTCATTGGTCTAGAAATTATTGGACTCATGATGAGACCAATCAAAGATTCAAGATTCACAAACTAGGTCTGAAATACGGTACCTGGAGTAGGTGCCTTTAAGATACTACAACAAAGGATATGAGGATGGATTAAGAGCTAGAATGTAGGTCCCTACCTGGGTCCTATTTTTGTCTTTAATATTAATTTGTTTGCAATTTACTTGCCCATACAGTATATCTAGTATTTTCTCATTTATTAATTTTTCTTCTCATGTTTTTCAGATGTCAGTAAAATGAGTTTTATGTTTCTTGAGGCTGTCTGCAAAGCTTGTGACAAACTGTGCTATACTAAATAAGCTTTATATTAAGCAGTGATCTATACATTCCTCCTATTATAGCCTGTAGTAACATTCCTGCAAATACTTATGCAAACAACAAAGGAGGCGCTATTACTCAGTGCAGTTTTGGAGTCCTCGTCCAGGATTTTACTACAGGAAGGGAGGCCAAGGTCAGGGGTTGGGGGTCAGGGAGCTGGCTCAACATATTTAGCTGGGGTCATTTCTTTTGGCTGTCTCTTTAAGAGCCAGACTAACCTGGAGCATGCAGGGATATGAAGAAAAGGGAAGGAGGAATGTGGAGGCTCTGTCTCAGAGGGGCCCCGTTCGATTTAACTGCAGCTTTCCGGCTCTATCGAAAGGTGTAGCTTTTATTTTATTGAATTATTTTTTAAGCCGTCTGGCTGCAATTTGTTGACAGGCGAGGGGGTAATGCGGCAAAAAAAGAAGGGAGCAAGAGGAGAACAAAATCTCATAGAAATAAAGCTCAGTGCAGCCTTTCTGCAGGAGGAAAAAAAAAAGCGGAGGGGAGAGTAGAGAAAGGGGGGCTTTGATTAACACTGCCAGCATTTAGCACGCTGATACACATACCTCACACAGTTGCCATCGTTAACAACAACCTGTCAGCTATTCTTGTTTTGGGCGCTGTGCGGCCTTTGTGCCGGGCGGCCAGCGGGCCCTGCAGCTGTCGTGAGGCCTGGCCTAGTGTCCTGTGATCAGCCAGGCATGAAATCTGCCCTGAACAGCTCCATATTCAAGGCCCCGGCGGGTCTTCACCCCACTGCCTCCCCCCGCCACTAAATCTTCCCCAGGCATTTGGGGCTCGGCAGTCGCTGGCGCCAGCTATTTGTTGCCCATTCCCCTCGCTCCCCCCCCCATGCCACCGTCCCTCCGCTCGTCTACTGGATCCATCCGGGCCTGCTCCTCCACCTTCGACCCGAACATACAGCCACATCCATAGAGCGGTCCTCCGTAGATTTTATCCAGTTACTCCAGGGAATAACTTTTATTTCCATTCCTTCTGCAAGAGCGCACAGAATGAATTCATTCATCCATTCGAAAGGGGTTTGCTGGTGAATGTGAGATGCACCCCCCCGCATCGCTGCCCTCCTTTTCTGCAAAGGAATATAAAGTATATGACTCATAACAGAGCATGTAAAAGGTCAACCACATGCAAGCATCTCCGTGTGTTTTTTTTTCCATGTGACATGTAGCCTGTTGCTCTCCACCATTGCAACCCGCAAAAACAAAAATGTTTCTCTGATCTGTAATCCTGTAGGGGGCGCTCTATCAATCAAATTGTGACGTTATGTTTGTTGGCTCCCTAATAAACATAAACACGACGCTCGTGCCCATTTGTCATTCCAATGTTCAGAACGCGGCTTGATATTCTGCATTTCAAGGCCCCGTTACCGAACTGGGAAAAGATACCGGAAATAGGGGGGGGGGCGATTCTAACAGCGCTGACTAGCCTGAAAGAGTTAACGGCACCGGCGTCATTGGAATGCAGACTCAAACAGGCGGAGCACTAAAGTGAACGTTTAACGTTACGCAACGAAGGACGGAAGTCTGTTATGTCTTCGCAGATAGAATTTCATGGAACTGTTTGGAATACAAACAAAACAACGACGGCTTTCAGCTCCCGATTGAACAACGGCCTGATGCAAACCGTGGTACATGGATATGGAATGATATTACAATTCTGACAGGCAAATGTGCTGTTTGCCAAAGGGGGGGGCAGTTTCAGAGGATTTCTAAGAGCGTAGTTCCTATTCCTCTGAGTGGGGAAAACCCAAGTAACTACAGAGTCACCTCACAGGAAAATTTCCCGATTGGATCTAGGAAAATACCCGCTCTTTGGACATGACTGACATAACCTAAACTCAGCAGGACCAGTTGGTGACTCTGTGACCTCAGATCACGTAAAAGTCGATCACATGCAGGAGCCACAGCAGAACAGAAAGTACAGCTGAAATGTTTAAATGATAATGATAACAGTTTGGCTCATCTTCACATTAGCGAGCATTGTCACAAAAATGTGCACCTCCTTTTCTCAATATGAATAGTGAAGACAGTGACTTGGCCATATGAACCCCTGCTGGCACGGAGCGTTTTATTATGAGGGTGAAGTGTATCTGAAATCATTCAGGAGACTTAATTATGAATGACGCATAATGACTTCACACCCTGCCTTTGTGTCAGATGTCAATTGTGGTCACATGGCATTGTCTGTGAGAATAAGACTGAGCCAGACAATGATGTATCTATGGTCCTGTGCATGTGTGGTCCAGTGCATTCCAGAATTATGGGAACTGATTTGTATGCAGTCCTCAATTTGAATGCTTATTACGAGCTGTAGCTACATATTAATGACCCCGGTGGGAAAGGAACGGAGATGTCTGCTTGATGCCTAGGTAGCGTGGTCAGCTGGAGTGTTTGAGATAGCACCCAGCGCCACCTCTGAGCTCTAGAACTATAAGCTTGTCATGGTGATTCATGTGGACAATGGAGTTGGCACTCTGACAATACGCAAAAGATGCTGTTTTCTGCTTCATCAGTTCAAATAGACATTTAAATAAATAATGTTAATGTCTAATATTTTCTTACTCTTACTCTGTAATGTGGTCATTCTTACAATATATGCATTTTGCATTTATTGTCTCCATATTATACCAAGAACACTTTGATGGACAATAGTTCATCATTTTTGAAGTGAGGACTTAAATTTTTTTGTATACATATATGGCTTAAATTTTTTGCACCTATTTCACAAAATAAAATCTTCAGTCAGTGTTTTAGCTGCAATTTTGATATTTTACAGGTTGGGGCAGCGAGGGGGGTGGGGGGAAGTAGGCTTGAGTGACATATACAGCTCCTGATGCCTCTGGGATCGAGGACATAAGGAGGATCTGAATTAGCCCCCCGTGGCCCCCATCACTGCCCCCCCAGACCCGGTGCCCGACCCTTTGGCGCTCTGTCTGCTGTTTGGATGTGCACCCGGCTGGGTGGTGCCCCTACAGCTGTATGCCACCCCCAACCCCCCCTGGCCCTCCCGGTTCACAAGTCTGCCCGGGTTCGTGTACACTGCCTTGGCTTTTCTGCCTTGTTTTTTGTGTCAGACTTCCCCTTCCTCCC
>JAODLC010000021.1:19173077-19190671 GCA_026781145.1 Hippopotamyrus pictus
GAAAAGGAAAAGAAAAGCCCGGCAGAGAAAGTGGGCAGTTTTTTCGCCGAGCAGCTGCTGCCGCGGCTGCTTTTGGGTTACGTGAATGCCAGGCAAGAGAAAGAAGTCTGAGGAATTAAAGAGCGAGGAAGCTGCGGAGCGGGTCTGCAGCCAGGCACACTCCACACAGCTCTGTCCAGGGTTTATGGACTTTTCTTGCCTCTGAAGTTCCTTTCGACAAAGCTGTCATTGTTAATGAGTGGGTGAGCTTGGGGCTGAATAGCGTGCCGATCGCTCCCCCCCCCACCACCCTGTCCCCCCTACCAGCTGCCCCCACTAGCCACTTCAGGGGGGGGGGGAAAAAAAAAGTACAGTACAGGGCCTGGATCTGTCAGCTGCGGGCTCGCGGATTGCGTCTAGCTACGCCGGCTTTGGGTTCCCTGCAAGTCTTCGGGCTCGACGGAGCAAGGAACGAACCTCCAGCAACCGTTACGGCTCTTTCCCTATTAATTACAGCATGTTCACAGGGGCTCTGGTGCTGGTGCTGGTGTTGCTGATTATGGCTCGTCATTTTATATGATACTGCGTCTGTACCCTCGTCGGCAACGTGCTCTTGAAAAGAGATTCTAAAGGCAAGAAGAGTCGATGAAGGGCCATTTGCTATTGTGCGTAATCAGGCCTGTTACTTTCTGTGTGTCTGTCATATAAGCCAAATAGAACAAATGTAAAATGCAAGAAATAAATGGAATTTAAATTCTTTTGTTGTGTGTTTTATGTAGGTGGTGCTGTGCGCCACTTGATAAATTTCACCTTTATCACCCGGGGTGCAATCATTTACAAATACATGTGAAATACAAGCACGTTATAGCACGATAGTGATTTCCCTATAGCAGTCAACTTTCTACAATGAATCCGTCGACGGCTGAAGTCGCGCAGAATAGCCAAAATAACTATTAGAGCGATTTGACCCAAATTTCCAGGTCAAATGACCTGATTAATTGTCTTTGGTTTAATGATCAACTGTGAATAGAATTCTTGGAGGAAGGGAGAGATCAGGACACGCTCATACATGTTCATGTGAGAAAGGGCAGATGAGTCTCTAGTCTCTATATCCTCTCTTTGTTCTAGCTACCATTTTACCATTGTTATTTTATTTCCCTAAACACCAAAATCTGTTCTCTGAAATGCCCTCTGGAGGGTAGAATACTATAGCACTATACACCTGATAACAAAGGAATTACTCCATTTTGTGGTATTTGAAAACATGATCTGAGTCCATTTTATTTATAAACACAAGTCTGGGCAGTTGGGAAAGCACCATCAATTCTCTACGGCCCTTAAGACCAAAGGAACTTACGCTGACCCTATGGTGATTGCTGGGTGTGGAAGTGTTTAGACATTGTGTTTAGACGGTTGATTGATCTGCGTGTGTGTGTGTGTGTGTTTGCACGTGTATCTGTCTGTGTGTAGACCATTAGTTCAGTTTCATGCCACGTGGAAAAAAAGGTCTTTGTGCTTTGAAATCACTTAGGTAGACATGGAGATCATAATTTTAGATTGACACATTTAAGTGATTTTTCTTTTTTCTTTTTAAGTAGATATTCTGGAATGTTTGGACTTTTGTAGCAGAGACTGAATAACAATCCACTTAACAGTAACATTTCATAGCACTTTAAATTCTGCATGTACTTGTAGTGAAACTGTAAACAACACCAAAATAACACCAATTTTGCCCTTGAATTGCTTGGTGAATAGTTCTTACTTTCGTATTATGATAGAATAAGACTGGAAAAAGCTGGACAGATGCTACAATTAAAGGAATAAACCAGCTGTTGCCTAAATGTAATGAATATGGTCTTTGAAAGCCAGCCCTCCTGCTCAAAGGTGAAGATTACGAGGCCCTTCTGTGCTAATGGTCGCTACAAATGGCTGCAGACAATGTTAACAGCCCGAGGAGAAATAGCTTGCTGTGTCACACAAACTCTATTCCAGATGTCCCATGGAAGCTGGGAGCGATGACGGCGTAGGGGTCGACCAATAGTTGAGGGAGCAGAGGAATGTGTAGGGTTCTAGAACCCCATAGTGTTGTGAGTCAACAAAAACACTCTTCCACTGTGCTATAGCTATAAAGTCCTAGCTTTTGATCATGATGGGAAGAAGACTGATGTGTCCCTCGTGTGAGAAGCGAAAAGAAGTTGTGAGAAGCTGAGAAGAACACGTCATTCTCTCATTGGGAAGTTTGGAGAAACAAATTCTAAAATAATACATGTACTGAACTTATGTATTTCAAAATGTTATTTAATTCATGCCTTTATTCCCCAATACAAATTTTATTTAATTAATTATTAAATGGAAACTTAACAAATTTATTTGGATAATTTGACGATAACCTGGTGATAATCGGTTGATAATGTTAATTGGCACAACTATTATGATAATGATGCAATTAATAATTGACAACACAAATAATGACTTCTCAGCCTAAAATTGATTTTAATTGAAAGGGGTAAGTTAATGACAAGCTTTCTCTTCAAAGACAGTCAGAAGCCTCGAGATCCTTAATGCTATATCAAAAAAAATAAATAATAAAATCCACAGATACACTGAACATGATGTCATTTGTGATGTAGCAGTTGAGCTGGCATCATCCACTTTTATGGTGGAACAAGGTCTCCAATGTGAGAAGCTACAGATTTGACTGTATTTGGTACATCTACATTTTTATAGAGTATGTGGTGGTACTTTGTGATGTATCAGTGCTTGTGATCCATATTTAAATCTGCCTTTTGTACTGGGGCTGTTTCTGTACCAGGAAGCCACTGAAACGTGGACCTCCCCAAACATCTTCAACTATGCTGGAGAGTTTCCAAAGGCACGATTATCTTCAGTCATGGGTTAAGCCTTGGGTCAACCAGGATGCCAAACTCCTTAAAAACACCAATAAATCTAATGAGCCTTAATAGGACCACCTGTAACGGTAAAATTCCTTACAACAAGGCTAACCTATAAACTCTACTTTCGCTTTACTCTCAGCCAGGGAGACCTGTAAAATGTGTAAAATTCTACTGGCGGAACCATAAAGAAAGCATGCATTGCCATGGTCTTTTCTTGGAATGTCCACAAAAAGCATTTCCTAGAATTATATTCTGACAACATCCGCAAGCCCATCTGTTCATGCTCATTAGGTCAAAGGATCGAAGAGGGCTTACTGAACTGAGGTCATCTGTAGCCCATCCACATTCATCATTTTTAAGCTTTAAATGACATCAATACTACTGCTAAAACAGTCATGGCAAGTTCAACTGTATACTTTTAGTAGAAGTCTCATCTTTAATTAAATACTCTGATTATGCAGTAATAATTGGGTGCTGGAGTAGAGTCTTCTAATGTTACACTTCCAGTATCTCCTACAGCATCTCTCTTATCTTGGTCCAGAGCCATCTCTGATTTGGAGGGTTCGGCCAGCTGTGGAGTACTAGGTTATCTGGCCTATCAGGATTTCAGAGTGACACTGTGAGCGACCACAAGTGAACCAGGGAGTGCGTTATGAGTCAGGGAGTGCGTTATGAGTCAGGGAGTGCGTTATGAATCAGGGAGTGCGTTATGAATCAGGGAGTGAGTTATGAATCAGGCAGTGCATCATGAATCAGGGAGTGCGTCATGAATCAGGGAGTGCGTCATGAATCTGGGAGTGCGTCATGAATCTGGGAGTGCGTCATGAATCTGGGAGTGCGTTATCTGCTATGAGGGAGAGGCACAGGAGGCGGTAGGGTGGGCGCATGCAGAAAGACCAAGAGGTCATGTTCAGCTAATAAACCAAATCATCCTCAGTCCAGCCCCACTGACCTGGAGCGGGCAATTTAAATGCTATAACACTGTAATCCTAGTTTTCTGGCGATATGACAATGATTGATTCAACCTAGCACTTTTGCATGAGTAATGTTTTATCGTAATACTATGCCAATAACAAACAACCTGGTTAAATGTAACTGTAACATGTGAAAGTGGAATCTAAGTTTAGTATTTCTAAATTTGTTACACGGCATATTCCAATACGAATTAGTCTCATATGTAAAGAGTGGGTCCCACTGCTTTGGGCTAATTGACGTCAACATTGCAATGCCTTTCTGTTTAAGCCCTAGAAGGGGGGCCACTTTGTTCCGTGCCCCCGGATTTTGCACGGAGACTCTGCTCTAGCAGCATGCATATGTTTCCATTTGGCTGCTCGAGGCATGTGCCACCATGTGTCTGCTGGGAGGGGGGAGAGCAAGGTCTCTGCAGGATCCGCGAATGGCCGTTAAAAGCAAATCACAGGCGTAAAAAAAAGAGGAAGGGCTGTTACACCAGAACAGACCCGGGCGGTGACCTCTGACCCCAGGGGCCAGCAGGTATCAGCGACACAGATGGGGGGCCGCATATGTTAGGGTTCAGGGGGAGTGCTGGCCCGGGTGTTTATGTTTCTGTGCTCGCATGGTTTCAGGAAGTTGGGAGATGTACACGCTTCCACTAAAAGTCCCTCTTCTTCTGTTTATGGATAGAGAGTCTCAAGCCCAATGACCCAGAAGACCGTCTTCTTTCAGCTTGCTTTCGGAGATAATATGGTAGCTTGCAGAAATAAATTACACCTGTGAAGTTGCACAAACTGCTGTCGATTCCCTTCATTTCCACAAAAACTACCACCCGTGACATTTTATGGCAAGAATTATTTATACGGTAATTAGAGAATAAAGAGAAATTGTGAAATCCGATAATTACATAATACTTTTAAAAATACATTTAGTGTTATGTATATTAAGTAAAATGGCTATTGCCAGAGATGTTCCAGTAGTGACTATAAAGGAATTACGGCAAAGGAGTCCGCGAGCTAGGGGGCAGAAGCAGTGTGGCTTTTTCATGAATGGGGATTCCTTACCTCAAGTTATCTGAGCTGCGACGGGGAGGCTCAGGCGAGAGGAAGACTGAGGCCAAGCCTGTTTGTTTAACTTGCACTACTTCCTGCTCCAGTTGGAGGTTTACGGAGAGGTTACTCACTCTCTCTCTCTCTCTCTCTCTTTTTTTTTCTTTTAGAGGTTTGGCGAGCTCATTTTGTCCCACATGGCTTCATCTGGGAATGCGGTGTGATTCACTTACTCGGCCTGCTAAAGAGATTTGGGTTCTCTTTACGTAAAAGAAACACTCTGGGCCGCAGGCTGCGATGCTACCGTGAACCCTGAGCTTGTTTATTGCTCTTGCCACTGGTATTAGACAAGGACGCATCACAAGGGACCGCCTCGATAATTTGTGATCATTTGACATCATTTCTGTATGTTTGTAATGTCCTAGCCAGTGATGTAACTCCCTGCTGGCGTGTTGGGATGCCCCTAAGCACTGCACACCGGATGCTCATGACAAGTCATTTAAAAATTAATTTTTCCCTCATTTTCTCTCAATGTGTTTGGTTCCCCTTCAAAGCGACTTGCTGTCTGCCAAGAGGCAGATGACAGCTGATGTGTGCTCAGCTGATTCATGTCCCTGTAAAGACCCCACCTTCTTTCACGCTACAAATCGCTTTGGCACTGGGCAGGAGAGCCGCGCACTGATTGAAAGAGTAACACAAGATTCCCACTGCTGGCAACCGACATCTCGCAGGCGCCTGACAGGTCAACAAAGCCGCTTATACAGTGGCCGGCCAAGCTACCCCGGCCGATTTAAACCCTCCTTTCCATGGATTGTTTGTTCCCCTGCCAAAGGGCTCCTGGTCACAGTCAACAAATGACACAGCTCAGTTTCGACGCGCGATCTGAGCTGCAGGGTTCAAGTGCATTTTAACATCGTTGGTGTGCTTGTAACGTTTACATATTTTAACTCAACCACTGGGCAATATCAAAGGGCTTGTGGATTCTACTGACGAACAACTACCGTGATAGATGGCAAAACTTAGCTGCATGATACCAGCCTAGAATCCAGAATCCTAGGGGACACAGTTAGCCCAATAAGCCAAGGCCATACTGAACTACATGGAACACGTATCTCCTCAGATGAGAGCACCACTTCATACTACACAAACAATGGACCTGGGGTCAAGGTGAAGATCAGGTCCATCCCCTGCCTATTGTTTGCTTTATGCTCAGGGACCAAAAATAGAGTTGTTTCCTAGCAAGGGCTCTGTGGAGAAGGAGCAGTGTGTGGAGGCTGGGTACCAGTTCCCTTTTTGGAATCTGGACGCCATCTGGGTAATGTGTCTAGTTCCTTAATCAGAATTAGTTATTTAACCCTTAGCAACTGCCCATAACTGCATGTTCCCAATAAAGAGAAGAGAGAAAGAAAATAGATGGTCACATGATCAGTAACCATCAGCTAGTATAATGGGGGTAGTGTCTGCCTCAGTTAGTTACCATGCTGTGCCTGTGATTGGATGGCGGCTGGTTCAAACCCCCGGGATGGGATGGCCTGAACTTGTTTTGACTGCATGTCGCTTTACATAAAAGCATTTACTAAATAAATAAATTGTAATTGTATAATTCAAGAAGATGCTTTAACGTCCTATGATCTCTAAGGTACAGAACACGACCTTACTTCTAACTATTCCATAAGATTCATTTTCAAACCTGCCCCGCAATCCTGTCCAGCTGTACTCAAACTTACCGTAGTAACCCGACATCAAACATCATACGAAAGGACAGCGATGCCTATGTGCTGGCTTTTCATCCATTGTTCCCCACGGATGACATTCCGAGATCCGTTAGGTTCTATCTGAGCGACAATGACCTTACGGCCTGTGCTCTGTGATTTCTTAAGCAGCAAAAGCAAAGCGCTTCACTCTTTAGATGCAGAACAAAAGCCGGCCACAGAATTACGCAGGTCTGCTGTGTATATATAGGCACCACTTTTAAATCTTACTGCTGACCTTTGTATATATATCTTTTTTTTAAAAAAAAAAAAAAAAAAAAAAAAAAAACAGACAGTCTGACTTAGACATTTTTCCAAACTCTCACCTATTCAGCAAGTGCAGAGAGCTCATCTCAGATCTACAAGACTGGTGCAGATATTTGTGCAAATGGGTCTCAAAAGGTCCATCCCAGTCTATTTAGTGTATTAAAGCCTGTATTTCTTTTATCCATACATTTAAATGCTTGCATTTTGTGAATAAGTAATCACGCTGCATTGTGTCTGCGGGCTATAGTATACTGATTGCCTGTCGACTTGGATTAGGGTAACTTGATTGTTTGGGCATCTTAAGTCCACATTCATTCAATTTTAACTGTGCAGTCCAGCCTTGTGTTTGCCTGTTGGGGTGGGGGGGGGGCAGTCTTCGTGTCTTTTGTGGTTTTACAGGATCGTTCTGAATTAATGCCCTATCAAAGAAAGCACAGGGGGTTTACATATTCAGAAACTCCCCCTAAAAAGTGTGTTTGTCTACTCTACCAGAGCCTTCATTGACCTTTCACATTAGAATACCGTCTCTTTAAAATGGTCCGTCAGAGGTGAAACCATTAAGGGTCCCCGTTAGATGCGTGACCGACAGAGTGAAACAAAACTTAATTAACCACGCTTTCTTGCCGTTTAATGTGGAAGCTTCACACTTATCCTATCACACTTCTGCGTGCATAAAAGGACGGAAAGTGCAGCTTTGTGCTCTGTGCATTTTCTTGCACAGTAATGGCTTCGCTGTGTATTGTATGTTTAGTAAGGTTGTACTTCACTTGTGTCCCCGATCAGCAAGTACAGCAGTAATGTCTCTTAAGTACTCTGCTGATACCCTATAGGAGCCAGAGAGGACCAGTACCTCAGTAAACCATTAGGTGGTGCTCATTTGCAGATGAATGCTGACCTGGCATCCTGCCAGCCCGTCTCTCTCATTTCCGCCCTCCCTGTTTATTATTTAATATTTTGCACAATGAGCTACAGTTTCTTATAACCATTTATTTAATTATCTTAACTGTGATCTCAACAATGGCAAATTAACAGTCATGGAATTGCACTCAGGATGCAAGTAGCCTGTAGTGACTCATCTGTACCTTTGTCTCCCCTTCGGAATGCGACTCTCTTTACTTTTATTTACAAAAGGTTTGCACAATGGATAATGAAATGTTGGACCTCGGGTGCCACTCAAACCGTTTCCATTGGCAGTACTCGTTTCTTTTCTCCGTAATCGCTCCTGTCCTCTAAAACGAAACGATTGGGAAAGAAGCTGTAAAGTAGCCATGTGAAAAACACACCAAATAATGTAGTAAAACTACATCTGGACTGAATCAGGGCAAGAACTGAACACCTAAAGTGATTCCGTCTCTAAGCTTGTGCATGAGGATCTTACCTTCTCACCCCATTACACAACTCTGTCTGCATTTTTGCATATGAATGTATCTCAGGACAGTGGGGTGGCTCACCAGGTACTGATACTGTTATCTCCAGGGCTGTGGGCTTTAATCTGACCGTGGAGTTCCCGTGGGTTTATTCCAGGGTACAACAGCTTCCCCCCCAAAAAACCCAATAGTTTTTTAAGACACACCAATCTTACAAAGATAACAGAATACAGTTTTTTTTTTTTAAATATATTTTTAAAAATGGCAAAAAATAATTGCATTTAAAAGTTATCAGGCCTTAAAACTCACAAATAGTGCATTTTTACATTTGTTCTGCCATGTTTATGTTCATGTGATGTATTGATTTTCCAGTGTAAAGTTCATTTTACTAAGGTAGCTACATTGCTTGATGGTTTTTCACCTCTGCCCGTGTTGTAGGCCACTTTGGGAGTTTGTTTGATGTTAATGGTGGTATCTAGAGTACATGGTGACCTGCTTAGTGCCCTGGCCCCCTCTGATTCCAGCCGTTATCAGTTTATGTGTCTTATCCTGAATTCAAAGTTGCAGCAACCATGGTTTTCACCAGTGTGTTGCGGTAGATGCACTTCAGATTACTCTCCTCCTACATCCCTGTGACATCCGCAGGAGATAACCCGCGCATTTTAGGGTGATTCCTTTTCCAGGAAATTGTTTTGCATGCTATGTTGCGGCCAACTAAAAGCTTGCCCTAAGTTTCAATTCATTCAGATCAAATTTGGAAAATTCTAGGTAGAAGGAGAAGAAAGCTGGGCGAGGCTGGCTTCTGCAGCCCATGCAGTTTCTACATTCTCACAGCGTGACTTGTATAGATCCTTAAAAATTCAGTCCGTTTAATGTGAGACACAGCCACTCTATACAGGATCACAACGTTTACTGAACAATAATAGGTCCTGTTTCTCTGGATGAACTTGATTGTCATGTCCAATTATTGAAAAAAATTGTTGAATGAGTGTGTTTTTACAACAAATGTGGTGAAATGATTCATGAACTAAACCACGATGCTGCAAATCCCACCATGGAAGTGTAGTATACACTCATGTCTTCACATTCTATATGGCAGAGAAAAGTTAAAACTAGGTAATTAGTTAATAATGTACTTTTTTTAGAAAAAGATAATGCCCAGCATTTAGCATTTCTTAAGGTCCCAGATCTGTTGGAACAATGGTAAACTTATTAACATTTTAATCAGAGACTTAATTAATCTGCGGGTGCAAAAAAAAAAAATATGAATTTGCAATTTAACATTTATTGTTGATGAAAATGTAACTTTGTAAAACTTACCCGCATAGGCTGCAGCTTTTTGTTTTTCCACCTACAACCTTTGAGACATGCCAGGATTTCACAGGAAGAGCACAAATATTCTTCCAGAACAGCAAGACTGTATATATGATAAGGAGACGTATTGTGGTGATGCTCAGAGTAAATTTCTGGATGCAGAACTGAACTCCATGTGTCACCCTGTTGGTGCTGCTGAACTTTGGCGTTGTTCCCGAAAAATGACACCTGCACACCCTGCTCTGCCCACCCAGATAGAGGGGAAAAAAAATCACACTGATTTGCTAGACAAAAGAGAATGGACACACGTTCATATGTAGTCAGTTTAGCCCTTGCAAGATGCATGTTGATGTAATGTGGCCTCATAACAATGGGGACAGATTGGTTTTATGCCCCCTCCCTGTTTTTTAGCAGAGGGATGGACGGGAGGAAAGCATACGTCCGGGGGTACGTCAGTCCCAGTTCACCGGCAGCCACTCGCCCCCTTGGCTCGTATAGAACTGAACACAACAGATGCGTGATCATGCAAGTGGGTCTGCATCCTGTCCACCAACATGACCCGGGGGTGTGCCACTGAACCCCTGGAGGATTTGGCCTATTAAAAAAAGGAGGGGGGGATGGTGATTGGGGGTGGAATTTACAACAAGAGCCTTGTGCCCGACACGTGGCAGGACAGGGCAGGGGCTGGGGTTGAATTTATCGGGGTGCTGTGGTGGTGGTGGGGGGGGGGGGTATTGCTGGCAGGTGTTGTCTTTGTCTCAAAACTGAGGCTGTCGGACAATGGGCACACTGACAAGCCCTGCGACATTGTCCCTCCATTACAGTGCAGTTCGGGGACTGTAGCCAGAAGGGGGACAACCCCCCCCCCCCTTTGACCCTCGCCTGTCTGGACAGGGTCTCCTTGGCAGAGGTCAGGTTGACGCTTTATGAGCGCAGGCCCTGGTCAGCTCACAAAATTACAAAAAACGACTTGGGCATCTTAGATCGCAGCTGTGGGCCCAGGCGTCGAGATGCCAGTGTGGATGTGGACTGTTCCCGGACTATGGTTTTACGAAGGCCAATTTCAGTCTGTTAAGGATTTTTGAAGACCACTTCCCCTCGCCTCCCTCTAAGGACTCGGGGACAAAGAGAGGAGCCCAGCCTGGTGTGTGGTGGACCTGGCTAGACTCTACTAAAGTCACTGCTGTTATAATTGCCGTTTTGTTTCAGGGGAATGTTAGCAGCAGTGTGCTGAGACTTGCTTTGTCTGGTTATGGCTGTTTTACACATGTTAAAACAGTGGGCCTTTATGAAACGGGACTGCAGCATCCAGGAGCCCACTGATTTGCACCATAAAAAGCCCCATTGGATTCCTTGGGCTTTTCCTGATCCTTATGTTCCTTAGTGCCTGCTTAATTTCCATGTCTTTTGAAGGTTTGAGGAAAGAGACGGCTATGCAATGAGAACTTATCCTTGATTGTTAATTAGGCACGGCAGGGACACCCCGTAAGTGCTCAGCTCGCCAAGGAATGAAGCTGCAAAGGCGTTTTATACCTTTTTGGGGATATTATACCACTTTCATTACAGCGTTAGAATGCTAAACTTTGATGGATACTTTGGATTGATGAATGAATAAATATATTTATTTTTCCTTTGCTTTGAATGACATTTAAATGTTTTTAACAATGTATGTGCAAAACAATGAGGCTGTTTTGCACATATGGGATACAGTTTATCTTAGAAAAAAAAAGGACTACAAACAGAGGAAATGATCATTTTGACAACGTCTAGCTATGCTGTTAAAATGTTACAACTTTCCTTCTGTGATGCTAAGCTAGACAGGTAGCATAGAACACTTTATTTTATCGAGATAATGAGTCTCCTAACCACTATAAACTGTACAGTATATTGTGTTTATATGCTTGTATCCTGTCCTGTTGGCTACATAATATTTCTTTGTGTGCTTTACAGTCAACATTCAGTATATTAACCATAGATTAATTTGATTTGTGCATGTATAAATGTTGTCCCATGATCTACCGGCATCCCATCCAGGGTGGCCCCTGCCCCCTGCTTCCTAGGATAGACTCGGGGCCCCCTGCAACTCTCTACTGAATAAGCAGTATGGAAGATGGACGGGCGCATGTATGAGTGAACCACAGTTGACCTACTAATGGGTCTCTGGTGCCGAAAAGTAAGATTGTCAAAAGTTTAAGGTACGTGAGGCCTAACTGTAACAACAGTGGAGCTGGTAATGTGATGGGTGCTAACAAAATGTCTTTAGTGTGGCTAAAGACACACCAGGCCTTTAGTCTGTCTTGATCCCAGGTGGGATGCATGCATGGATGAAAACCGAAAAAGACGAGAAGAAAACCAGGGACTCTTTGTTCCTCTTCCTTCTCTCCTTCCAGGGCTACCCTTGGTTATCTGAAACATTTCCTACACTGCACAGTCATCCTGCTTCCCACACCAAACATTCATTAGTTACTTTGCACTGACCAAGTGAGAGCACACGTATACAAAAATAAAGTTTGGATTGAAATAAAAGAGTAAGGAAGTTGTGGGTGGATGTGTTGGGGGGAGAACGATCAGTTGCTTTTGTTTGGTTTCCTTGTCGCCCCACCCTTGGTCTCAGAGGAAACGCTAAGATTGCCTAGGATGACCACATCGTGCTACTGCTCCAGACGCAGCAGTAGGTAAAACGATTAAATATGATGAGTTGGATAAACGCCTTAATATACCTACGTGACGTCCCACTGCTCTTCTGTGCGTCGGCATGACTGATGTTCAAGGTTGAGGAACTCAATCATTTCTGAGGCTAGAACTCCTGGCTTTTCACAGTTTCAGTTATGCCGTCAGGATAATTAAGCAGCTTATAAGTCGAATTGCTGATCAGGGAAATGCTATTTTTTAAATTGTCTTTTTGAGCTGGGTATTTATCTTTGACAGATTTTTCAACTACTCCTTGCACTCCCAGGTTTTTAACGCACATCCTGTTTTCCCAGATTCCTCATGCACTGTTTCTCTTTAATCTCAGGCAAACATGTTTTCCCCAAAGGTACACATGCCTCTCCTCCCCACCCACAGTTTAATCCTTGGACCCACAACCTTGCATTGCAGCCCCTAAGTTTTACTTCCCCACCTCCCCCTAAAAAAAGTATTAGTCATGATTGTAAAGCATTGATTCGAATTGCTGTCCTGGGGGCAATATTCAGGTTCTGAAAGGGTTTCACTGAAAGGCTCGAGAAAGCACAATCAAAACACAAATTTAGAAAAGAAAAGTAGGCTATAGTTAGGCCCAGAATCAGCCGTCTCTTTCTGGCATTGTCCCCAGCCTTTCAGGACTCGTCCAGACCCAGATGTGACCCTGGGGCCTTTGTCCTTATGAGCGCGGCCCAAAAAACAGCAGCTTCCCTCCGGGGGCCTGCAGTCTGGCTGGCCCTGAATTCAGTGCACCGCATGACACAATTTGGTCATATTATAGTATACAGTATTTTTAACTGCCATCAGTTAAAATAACTATAAAAACACACCCCCTAGGTTGTTCTTCATGCATTGTTGCCTGAAGGCTCCTGACTTATTGAACTGCTTGATTTACCATTATAGAAACATGACATAATAATATAGAAATAAAATTGTTCATATGTTATATGAAAGACACAAACTCATGTGGCAAAATGTGGCAGGATTATGTCATGTGAAACGAGATTTTCTTGTCTATTGCCATAGTGCATAAATTCCCCAGCAGTTGCCTTCTTCCTTCCCCAGAGCAAACCTCCTTTGACCTCTTGTGCGCTAATGATCATCACTGTCAAAAACAAACAGACAAAGCAGAACTGATCATCTGGTCCAACAGCTCCGTTTAGGGCAGACACAGCTTTTCAACTGTCCATGAAAGAACCAATTATAGAGGGACAGCTTTAGGGGAAGGCCGTAACAATGGCTGAACAAAGATGGACTCCTGGATGTCAAGAACAAGGGGCGCGCGATACAGTCAAGGGCTGGTAAACAAGTGCTATGGAGTCAAACGGCAGGGCTCCTCCCCTCGAGTGATGTAACAAGGGCCCTCTCTTTGCCAGAGCCGCATGGCAGGCCGCCGTACTGTCAGCATCGGCTGAGTGGGTGGAAGCCGGTGTTCGTGAATGGAGATGGAGCGCAGAGAGGGAGTGACAGATGGGAGGCTGGAGGACGGCGCCGCAGACACGAGGGCTGCTAGCGAGAGGGACAGACGCCACGTAAGGCCGGCTCGTGGCCCGCGTTTCCGAGGCCCGCCAGCAGAGATTGTCTGAAGACCTTTAATTAGTTGGAGGGTCGGCCTTTTGTGCGTGGAAGAGTGTCCCTAATATGAGGCTGTCACAATGAATTGCACTATCACTCAAGTGAGATGATGAGACATGTGACCACAACAAAAAGCAGCAAACCACCAGAGTAACTGGACTGTAAACTGAACACATGTTTCTCACTAATGAGCCTCCAGCAACACCTGCCTGGTTTCGTAAAAAAAATGGGAATCCAAGCCTAATTTTGACCAGAAAGTGCTGTGGAATAAGTTTGCATCAGTGAACTCGTCTACGGCCACAAAGTCATTGGGATTGTACAACTGCTGTTTCTAGTCCAAGCAAACAGTTTTGCTTGTTCTGGGTGCAGGTCAGTTTGTCCAACATCCACATTAATTCTACTGGAAATTTCCAGTAGGGTTTAAACCCAAATCCCTGTATGTAGGGTAAATGGATGGACCCTATGGATGTGAATATCAATTTAAATACATTTCCTCACTTACAAAAGCCTCTCTTAGAAGCAGTGATTGTAAGATAATGGGCTGCAATGTGAAATGACCCAACCCAGTGACTTCAATCGACTGCTATCCATGCCCAGAGTTACAAAGTATCCGGTGGGAGAGCATTCTTAGGGATCATGTTAGCAGGTGAAGAGTGATCACTCTGCTAGGGAGGAAATTCACCCAAGGACTTGTCCAGCTCTTGTTTTTTTTTTGTTTTTTTCTTATCCCAGTCTTCGTGAACATGTGCAGTTTGTTGCAAAAAAAAAAATGGGTCAGCATAAGTGGACCTTTTGGAGTACCGTTACACAAAGGAGAGTCCGATATGGAAGACTGGAGTCTTGCTGTTGACAAGATACCAGAAACATCCAGGCTCACTTTAACCACTGAGGCAAGGAGACTTTTGTAAGTCTGTCCTCTTTTATCAGGGCACAAAGACGGCAGATTGTGACTTTGATGATGGGGCGAGTGGTTCCAAGAGGATAGTACTATATGTACCCCTATTGGGGTCGGATATTCATCATCAGGGCTTTGACAAAATAAATGATCATACATAAATAAATGTAGGACTGATTTTAATACATGCAAGAGAGGATGGAAGCTCGAGGGAGCTGCAAAAAGTCTTTGGAAGGCATCTTTTTTTTTGGATGCTTGACCATGAAACTTCATGAATGAAGACCATGTCTTTTTACATTTAAAATGAAAAAATGTGGCCCCCACATCCAGTCATAACTAGAACAGTGTCTCTTCCCTTCCCCAGCATCCACTGAGTTTATGGGTACAAAGAACGTCCATACCATAAACCCAACCCTAATCTTTTTGACAGCTAGTATTAAGCATGTCGATCCAGCCACCAACAGGGTCACCATTGTTCGGTAATATCTGTCCGCCTGGCATTGTTCGAGTCATCGGAGATGCCAATCAATGGCTGCATCTGCACTCTGAGAATGGGGCTGTCTAGCTATAGAACTAACGTCTACTTACTGCGGGGACGCACATCCATGCTCAAGCACGGGAAAAAAATGCAGAAGGTCCCAACGAAGGATACCACCCACTGGCAATGTGCCGCATCCTATTAAACATATTCAGCAGGACTCGGAATAACAGAATGCAACAAATTCTCCAAAATTATTAGTGCCAATTTTAATTGCTTTGCCATGCTGATAAGTATTGTCACTTAATTACAACTTCTAAATTGGCAACTGGTCAAACTGAATGGGGGATAGCCTAGCACTGACTCACATCCACATGTTTGCTATTTAATATGATTTAAAAGAATAAGGATTTGAAGAATTATTGCAGGACCTTTATTAGATTTATAGAAACTCTTCACGGTTGATATATTTGGCATGGTTCATGACTCAACTCCTTAAGTTGGTGCAATATATGTTTTTTTGAGATGGGAACTTTTGCACACAGGTTGTCCATAATGATTCTTCATAATGTTTCAGTCGGTAGCCATAATTCTTTTTCCCTTTGATACTGTGTCAGTTCAGACAGTTATCCCCTTAGTTTGGTGTCAACACAACTGTTAAAACCTGAATGTCAATAAATGACTTCCTTCTGAGATACACCTGCCTTCTTAGGGAACCTCACCCAGGAGATGTGTTTAGTGACGATTCAGTAAACAGTGACAGGGCTGTACAAGAGATGCACCACAAATGGCGGCTGGATCGCTACACGCAGTTTCACAAGCAACATTTTTGCGCACTAATTTTTGTGAATTTATAAGGGTTTTAATTGACTTCATTCAGATGCATTAAGCCATTTCTTAATTCAGATTGTAAGCAAGTACTTTCGATTTCATTAAATTGCAACGAATTCTTAAAATTGCTTAATTTGCCTTCACAGTCCTTACAACAGCTAAGACTTAAAAATGTTTCAAAATAAGAACATTTTGTAATATTCAAATTCAATTACTCTTATTTTACCCTGTTTTTATCCTGTTTCTCGGCCTTGTGAACACACGAAAAAATGCTCCCTCCTGCTGTTTAGAGTTAACACATGCAAGCATATCTCCTTTATTACCGCAGATTCTCCCAAGTATTTCAGGACCCCCTGGGGCGGCTGATCTCCATCCATATGGAGAAGACATTAGTCAAGATGGAGTACTCCCCTCCCACAGCAAATAGCTCTTCAAGGTTCAGCTGAAGTTGATGATTCAAGCCTGGTGCTTCTTGTTTCGTGAATGACCCCACCCCGCTCTTGACGAGAGCTGTCTGACAGAAGCCTTTAGACAGCTGAGTCCATTTCACAGGCACTAATGTTGGGTTTTTGAGGTGTTACAAAGGAGCAGGTTACCTTCAGAACGTTTAAAGCCTCACATTATTTCCAGAAGGACTTAAGCTGAGCATCAGTTGTGGATATGTTGATCTCTAACAGGTGCAACATGCAACTTTAAATCAGGAAAAGGTTTGAGGTGACCTCGCCAAATGGGTGGCACTAACGACCCTTAAACTGACCTATTATTGCACACCCATGACCTTAGAAATGAGTACAAATTAAACCCTGCTGTAGGTGTACTTTTTGCCTGATCTAATTACACTCATTTATCCTAAATCATATGCACATTTGTACATTTTGATATTTCCTAGTATAATACTTGCATGAGACAATAGTGAAGAAAGTTAATATTCAATGACTTTTGTGTATGAAATATCCATTTATTGCAGTGCTTATTCCATAAACTGAGGTGCTAGAGCTCATAAAGACCAGAGACCTACTGCAACTCATCATACGAAAGCACGCTGACTTTGAATGATGCCACATACACAACGGTATGCTGTTAATTACTTAAAAATATTGCATTATTACATGTTTATCGACACCTGTTAGATAAATCAAACTGTAAGACAGACTTACCCTATTAGATGAGTTTAATGGTTCAGAAGGTACCCTCATCTGTTTTAGTTTCTGCATGTCCGTAGTGCAGTTTTTCCTTCAAATCAAAAGTAGGGTAATGCTTTACATTAACATTAGAACATTATATGATTATATGATTGTAATGTTTACTATCATGTAATGTTTGTTATTAAATGTTTATTAAAGCTAAGGTATGTTAGGTTGTTATGGTATGCTTACATGCTGCTTATGAATGTTCTATGAAGACATTATGAATGCACTATGAAGGTGCACTGAATGTTCATTGAATGCACAATGAATGCATTATGAAGGTGCAGGTAACGTAAAGCACTATCCAAAAGTCAGGTAAGTGAAACATATTAATGTAGGTGGATGTCATATGATACAAATCATACAACCTT
>JAODLC010000021.1:19211239-19279116 GCA_026781145.1 Hippopotamyrus pictus
TGTGTTATGCCTTTTTATGAATAGTTATAGCCATGTTTATAATACTTTATGAATGCATTATAATGCATTATGAAGGTGTCTATAATGCGTTACACACACGTACCTTAAGTAAAGTGTTACCGACCTTGCGACAACAAGCACGAGTGAAACTGCGAAGCGGCAGACCAGATGTTGAGATATAAACAGGTTTTTTTTTGGATGAGATCTAAGATGCAGAAAGCGGCTGGGGACGACTCTGCCGGGGCTGGAGGCATCTTCCAGATGTTACGTGACTCACAGCGAATTATGGCGCTTGTTCTTTTCCATGGGTTACAGCCGTTTTACTGTGCTTGACCTCGATGTGGACCGGACAATACATTTGTTTCTGTTTCAGGATTGGCAACTGAAATTCCATCCCACCGACTAGATTATGAGATGAGATCTAGCATTGTTGCTAATAAAACAAGGTCATTAT
The DNA here is from genome assembly GCA_026781145.1 of Hippopotamyrus pictus. NCBI lineage: Eukaryota > Metazoa > Chordata > Actinopteri > Osteoglossiformes > Mormyridae > Hippopotamyrus > Hippopotamyrus pictus. The sequence continues at coordinate 19,211,694 of JAODLC010000021.1, forward strand.
ATGACTCTTAAGAAAAGCACACAATAAGAATGGCTTTTGAACAGTAAAAGATGCAGTTTTGGAATGAAAGGACTAACATGATCCACTATAGGAATTTTAAAACATTTGTATAAGTTTGCACTAAATGGATTAGGAAAAAATGCAGATGAGCAAACGATGCAAAGAAGGAATATTTTGTAAGATAAAGAAGCATAAGAATGGTACAGATATTGTAAGCTAAAGCTAAACACCCTAATGTGCTATAAGGCTAATGCAGGTTAATTGGTGCTGATCAAGCAAGACGTTTGCGGTTCAGAGGTTGTGAGTTACTCCTGGCAAAAACGAACCGAACCATCTGGCTAAAAAAGTGAGTGAGTTTAAGCAACAGGAGGAAAGATCTTTCGCTCAACAAATGGTAACTTCTGCTTTCAGTATTTTCACTTACAGTAACACTCCTAAAATGTTGCCTTCAGCATAAACAGAGTAGCATGTTCTGGATCTTTATTTTGGCTAAGTGTGTGTTCCATTTTTACAATACATAACATTTTGGGAGCTATTTTCCACTTGCTGATCCTTCTGGTATTTTACAAGGGGATAATTAGCTAAACATCACTATTTGTAGCAAGAAGGTATTCATTATAAGCTTTATTTAGTGTTTGCATCCATAAAGTCTGAGGGGGGTTTGTGTCAGCCTGCTTTTGATGCTCCCGCCAACCTCCTTGATCTGAAATGTGAACTGACTGAGGAGCCATAACACCAAGCTGACTGTCATTCCTCAGGCTTCCTATCTGACCAGGGTGGAACTTACTGTAAGCTCAGTTATGTTTGGGACAACCGTAATTACAGCGTATCTCATTTTCTCAAAAGGCACTGAATCTTTTATAATTTGTAGGTCCTCTTGCCGCAGGAGAGAGTGCTTTTTTGTAGATTAATCCCAGAATGCATTGAAAGCATGTTTGCATTCTTTAAACTCAAAACTGAATGTTATTACAGCTGGTTAATTCAATGATTGTAACACAGATGATCACAATGTGCATGTGAATAGAAACAGAAATCCCTGCAGACGGAATTCTTTCTCCCATGGATTGTCCACAACAAACACCATGTTCGAGAAGATGTTCACAAGTGTAGATGGTACCTGAGCACCCTAGGCTAAAGGTCAAGCAAAGTCTTTATAGTTGGGCCATCTGATTTGATAGTAAGGCCATGTGTTATGTATTCTTGGTTGAAATGAAGGGCATAGCTATCAAACGGCAAGCGGTTTTGGGGAGTGGGATGCGGTCCATGGGGAGGAGGCTGGATAGATGAGGATGACCCAAATGGGCAATCAGAGTTTGCTGGGAACATCTGGCTGAATCTTCAGTGCAAGATGAATGATCTCACACCTTCAGAGAAACTTCTCCCTACACCAAAAGAAGATGGGTAGGTGAAGGGACTGTTCAAAGTTCACCAAGAAAAGCTGAAGAGGAGCTTTTTCCCCTCAGGCAATTCGATCCTTAATAAGTCCATCATCTAAGATATTGTGCAACCAATATCCGACCAGCCTACTAAACTCCAAATGTACATATTCAGCGGACATGTAACTTATTTACTATTTAGATTCTTTGCACATACTCACCTGTCACCCATCCACTCACCCAACTGCACGCTATTTATGATTACTGTTTAATGTATATTCTTAATTTTTTTTTTTGGCTCTTTTTACTTATGTTCCATTCCACAGTTTTGTTTTGTGACAATATTTTGATTGATCGATTGAATCACCAGTCTATGGAACGCTGGATCATGCACCTGTTCCCCCTTCACACAGCTGTGTGCCAGTTCATTGGGGTTGCCAGATCTCATGCATTTGGCTTGACCCTCATGCTTTCGGACTCTCGTGCTTACGCCAGAAATCTTAAGGAAACCTACAAACCCTACAGACTATTTACAAGTTAATAAAACTGTTATATACATTTAAATGCATGTGCATGCGTGGGCAGTCTTGTCTCGAACATCTCACTCCTCCCAGCTGACCAAAGTTGGCAACCCTGGTTCATGGGAGTATCCTAATACAGTTAACATGTGCTTTATCAACACAGAGAAGGTGTACAACCACGGCCATATTAGGGGTGGTGCTACAGGAGTATGGAGTACTGAGGCTGCTACTGCATGGTGTTTGGTCCCTATATGAATGCAGTAAGAGTGATGTGCACGTCTTTGGCACAAGATCAGAGTCATTTAAGAGTGGGTGTTGGCCTGGGGTGAGGGTGCATCTCGTCTCCTTTCTTGTTTGCGAGCAGGATAGGAAGGTGCAGCCTTAGCTGGAGGTGTGTCCAGTATAGGAGGCTAGAAGTGACATCCCTGTTATTTGCAGATGATGTTCAGACCTGATCTGACCAGGACCTCCATTACACATCTGAGCGAATCAGTGCTGAATGAGAAACAGAGCAATGAGAACCTCAGCATCTCTGAATCAGAGGACGTGGAAATCTCTAGGAAAAGGGCGGATTGTTACTTTTCATTTTGTTGAGGCTCTGCTCTGGGTGCAGGTGTTTAAGTACCTCAGGATCTTGGTTATGTGTGATGTTAAGATGGAATGTGAGAATCGCGCACGCATCGATTCAGTGACTGCAGTTTGACGAGCCCTAAGGCAGTCCTTGGTGGTAAAGTAGGAGTTAACCTGTAAGATGAGGCTCATCATTTGCAAGTCAATCTACATCCCTACAGAAAAAAGCCCTAGTCTGACCTGCTCGGCACGTAACCGCTGCAGACCTCCCCACGTGAAGCAACAGGAAAATTAGCCGGAAATCACAAGATGCTCAGTGAGATGCAATGACAGCCACCTCAGTAACAGAAATGAGAAGGGAAGTTTGGACAAAAAATAACCATTGCCATACCACTTCCTGCTAGGGCAATTTTTTGAATGAGACTTCCCCATTCATGAGCAGGTCATTCACAGTTACTTTAAGCACAGCCATTCAGCTGTATGCTGAAACGCCACTAGCTACACATACTGTAGATCTTGTAGACCCTTCTATGTTCTTTAGTTTAATAGTGTTTGTTGTGTGCATGGCGGTATACACCCTTGAAAGGGAAATAGACTTGTGAAACTTACAGTAGGAAACTACACCGACAAACACATTCATGCCTGTTACTTTGTGTTAATCTGCCGTCAGTGCTAATCTCCTTTCTCTTTCATTTTTTTCTGCTTTTCCGTTGATGCCTTTCAAACCAAATCGACTGTTTTAATTTACTAAAAATTAGACAATGAATGAAAAAGAACATGTTACAGATTATAACCCGATCTAGTCCCATAATTATGTGTGTTTTGCAGGACGTTGAATTTCCTCCTGGGTATAAACATCCAAAACATAAACAAGAAAAGAATGTTTTGTTGTTTTTCAGAAGTCAAGTGTAGGCACAGAATTGTGGGTGGTATTTATGCTCGAATGATTTAGATTAGGGTTCATTTTGGCAATATGAAGTTGCTGTACCTGTTTCTTTCAGTTGTAGGCTTCAAATAATTTCCTATTTGTGGTTCTAAAACTTGGGGGGAAAAGTCTCATAAAGCGGATATTTCAAATGGTTTAAAGGGCAAAACCCCTTGAGCACTAAATCTTTTCTTTCTTCTGGAGATGACTGAGATTTCAACCTCACAAAACCCTATAATTTCGAGTACTCACTAAAACAAGGCAGGCTGACATGTTTGGAGTCATAAAATGGAAGTTTTCATGCATAGATTTGGAAGGAAGACATTTTTATGACTAATCTGTTGGTCCCTTCATGCATCATTTCCTTTTTATGCTGTATTCAGTGACAATAAGAGCCTTTTTGAGTTAGAAAATGCACATGTGCCAGCACGTTCATGTTTTCTGACAGAGAAGAATTTATATTTATATTTTAATTGAATGAAATCAAAGTAAAATAAAATTAAGAGCAGGCATTAGCATGTTCTTCGCTTGCTTGGCATGTGTTAAAGTGAGCTTCTAAGCAATGCGGTTTCAACATAATGGATATGAAGGGGAACTGCCTAACAGACAGTATTAACCTGAAATGTATCAGGAAATGTTGGACTATAATCCGACATGACTACGAAACTACAATCTTGTAAAAATAAAAACCTGAATATTTTAATATAAAGCCTAATGCAATGTTTGCCAACCTGGTCCTCGGGCACCTAGACAGTCCATGTTTTTGAGCAAAAATGTGTACTGTCCTCAGGGAGGTCAGAGGGAGCAAAAATGTGTACTGTCCAGCAGGGAGGTCAGAGGGAGCAAAAACATGGACCGACTCTGGGTACCTGAGGACCGGATTGGGAAACACTGACCTAATATAAGGGACATAATTATTGTTGATGTCTTTATGAGTGTAATTTGAGATATGAATTCATAATCCACCAAAATTAAATCACAACTATGAAAGACGTGAAAATAACAAAATAAATTTGAACATAATAAACTGTATGAAAGTATATGATTTAATTATAAAATAACATAGAACAAGGATAGACACAACAAGATTATGAAATAAATTCACACAAAATGAATAAATATATATCAAGAATGTGTCTAGAAGGGTGGTACATGTGAGGTAGAAGCACTTCCTGTAAACACAAAAGATGCATAATTTAGTGCAGGCGGAACAGGTTAGAGATGACCTGGGTTAGTGTCCCCTGAGCTGGGTGGGTTTGGGACGTGGAGACTGGAAGCACTGAACAAGCAAATGACAGGTGGCCAGGTCAAGGGAGTTAAAATCCGGACCAAGATGTTGTTCCAAACAACCAGCTGAGTATAAAAAGTCACAGTCACAGAGTATTCAACTGTGGCTGAAACAAAATTATGGTCTGGATTTTTACCTTCTGGACCTGAAATATCCACTTCTGCAGATGGAACATCTGAACTGCTCAGCTGTCCAACTGTCCCAGCTCCTTGCTGAGAGGATGGGCTTAGTAGATGGGCTGAGTAGAGTTTGGACACCTTTGTTCCTGCCATTACAGCTTCCAAGAAGTTTAGTCTCAGTTCTAAGATAGAGCTAGCTTTCCTTCAAAGTTTGTTCAGTCTACCCCCATGCAGTGATATCTCCCCAGCCCCAAGAAAGAACATGACATTTTGATCAGCAGCTCCTTTCCTGCCTGAACTCTACCTCCAGCACATTTTTCTTTCAGACAATGAACTGAAGCTGGTTCTTCTCCCACCACCCATCAAATACTCTCCAGAACACTGTACTCCTCTTCCTTCATTGAAACATCCCAAAATCGCAGAGAACCTCTGAAGACTGCATGGAGTAGTGTTCTCCCTGATGTCTATGGTATAAATGGCCAACAGAAATAGTGACACTACTGTCCCTTGGGGAGCCTCTTTGTTTGTTAGGACCATATAAGATCTGCAGGGAATGATGCAGCCAAACTGAGGGTCCTTTGTGATCTATGCCACCACAGACCTGCACCACCTTCAGCTTCCTCCCCAGCAGGGACGGCTGCATGATGCTAAATGCACTAGAGTACTCAAAGATGAGAATTCTCAGGATGTAGTTCAACGGCCCAGCTGAAGCTGTTCTGGTAAAGAATCTCACGTGTGCCTCATATGCAAACCATAGATAAAGGAAGACCTTCATAGCATAGCAAATATCTTTATTATATGGAATGTCAGTACCATTGGTCTGTAGTTATTAGGAACACTGATGAATCATTTCTTGGGCACAGGGACTGTGCATGAGGTTTTCCAGAGGGGAGGGACCTTTTACAGTTAATGGGGCAGGTTAAACGTGTTGCAGAACCTCTCCCACGCAAGTTTTAAGCACTCTAGGGCACATTCCATTAGGTTCTACTGCCTATCCCATGCAAAGCCATCCTGCATATTCTCTTTCCTGAGAAGGAGAGATGACAGACCTGGGACAGAGGGAGAGGCTGGAATGGGGAGATCAAGGTGAATGGGACGTTTGACACATTTGCTTTCTCCTGATTCTTGACATCCCTAGGGATATCCATCTTGCTGTAGATTCTGATCTTCCTACCCTTTTCCATTACTTCTTCATGTTACATTCTCTAGATTTTAATTTTATGATATTATGAGCGAATTCTTATTGTAGTTTTTAGCGCTAAACAGCTTCCTCTGGTAAATTGTCACTATAATTAAAACAGACTTGGCTACCATCTGCTCATCAAGGGGAAAAAATAGTTCCTGAATGCCATTTTTTTTTTTAGAATAAAGTGAAATGTTCCTTCTTCATTTTTAAATAAATGAGTTTCTGAACTGTTAAAAAAAAAAATCTGTTTTTTTAGCTAGAGTGGCATTCAGTTATGAAAGAGCAAAGGTAGTACCGGTGAAATCAAGGGCCCAACAGTGAGATCATGCTGCTGATCCTGGGATTTGAGCCAGTGACCTTCTGATCACAAACATAGCATCCCAACCCACCAATCCACATGCCTTCCAAAGAATACTGGATGTTTGTTTCACTGTGCCATAGCTTTTGATGGGAAATAGATTTGAAGCTTCCCAGTCCCCATGCAGACAAATGATAAAATGGTCTTATGACAAGTATAAATATATTATGAAACAGTATGATGGACTGACGTCCCATCCACGGTGAACGCCTACCTCATGTCCAAAGCTTCTTGGCAAAGGCACACTACTGAACCATGATTCTTGAGTCCCAGACAAATATCACATATGGCCACAGTACCAAGACAGCTAGAGTCACCTCAAGTACATTGAAACTTGTGATCTGCAACCGAAACCAGCTGAACACCAGAATCGCACTTCTTCAAGCTCCAGGAGGAACACAGCCATTCTGCCCTTAGATAAGGAACTAAACCTGAACTGCTTGACATAGCTTTTAAATAAACTTCACCATCAGTTCCTATATGCTCATATGCACCATTAAAGTGTAAATGAATATATAAAAAAGCTAGATCTGAAATAACATCCCAATAACACTCTATTCTTTTGTCTTCGGTACAAGGTTTATTTTTAGTAATTTTAATTAGGAAAAAAATTGAATCCCAACATGAATCATCACAAGAAACATGAGACAATCAGCCTTTGGGTTTTCTTACAACAAGGCTAAATTTGCTCCTCTTGATTTTTTTAACCCTCATTATTTTGTCATTGAGAATCTGTGCGGGCATTTTTGTGGGATTTTTCGCTGTTTATTTCACTTCATTGTGTATTTCCGCTCCTGTCTGGGTGAAATAATTGTAGCTACATGCAACAGTCGTCTTCCTTGTTAAAGCACAGGTCTGTTATTTTTTTACTGCATATTTTGTGGTTACCCTGAAGCCTTTCATAGGCTGGACTGTCTTGTTACAACATAGCTTAGACGCCATGTATACTGTATAGATGCCAGCAATGGTGTGCTATTTCATTACAGATGTGAAAAGCAATGCAAAAACATGCAGATCCAATGGTATAATGTCAAAAAGGACAGGTTTATGGTAATTGGCTAAATTTAGGTCACGGAGGCACACAGTCGATGGGTGTGTAACGAATGTGGTTCAGCGTAAATCTAAGATGAATTTTCAATTTTCAACTATGTGAAAGCTGACACTGCACATCAGGGTGTGTGTCTTCAGAGAAGCACAATGCAAGTGAGGCTGAACAAAGATTCCTGCATTGACAGTTTGTTGGTGGTACTGATGGCTCACAGCAGCAGGACGACTGTCCCACATCTGGTGTATGCATGTGGAGGATGTTCTCTCTACGACTCTGTCCTCTGTAATTGGTTGGATGACAGACAGACAGACAGACAGACAGACAGACAGACATACAGACAGACAGACAGACAGACAGACAGACAGATAGATAGATAGATAGATAGATAGATAGATAGATAGATAGATAGATAGATCGATCGATCGATCGATCAAATTTTAACTTCATTGATTGGTTGACTGACTTATCCCCAAGGGGACAGATGTACTTAAGATTCTTGTGTCCCAGACAAATATTGTGATACAATCAGTAACAGTACTAGTCACCTCGGGTACATTGAAACATGTGATCTGCAACCGAAACCGGCTGAGAACCAGACATGTCGAGTCGCACTTCTTCAAGCTCCAAGAGGAACACTGCTGTTGTGCCCTTAGATGAGGAACTAAACCTGAACTGCTTGCAACAGCTTTAAAATAAACTGTATCCTTTTTGCAATGTTATATACACCATTACCATACACTGTTCTCACACGTGTGTAAAACTTATTATTCTGCAACCCTAACGACTGTGGTAAGTGTAACATTACTAGCAGGGCAAAATACCTGAATGATGAGCACAGATTTCTCTTGCTAAATAAAAGAGTATTGCTATCTTTTAAAGATACATCATGCCGATAATTAATGTTGCTAATCGGACTGTGAAATCTATGCATTGTAATCGTTTTAACACTTCAGAATTCATTGACTAGCTACATTGCTTAATCCAGATACAATGTTTTTGAGGCTTTTAGACTTCATACAAATTCATTTAATTATGACCTTAAAAGTACTGCTTACTATATAACATTACTAACATATTATAAGCATTATTTGTATGCATGTTGCGATTAACTCTCTTACTAACATTTTCGCGACAGTTCCCAGATGTCATAGGAGAGGCGTACTAATATGTATGTTTTCTTGCATAAACACGAACGCAAAAATTTTGGTTTTTCCACACATTTGTGTTGTTTTTGTCTTTATTAGTTTCATGCCAAAATCATCATTGTTTGAATGGCATGCAATTAAGGTAATCAAATATATTTCTTTTGAGTATTTTCTTTGACCACCTTTGGTATTGCTGGTTATTCAGCCTCTGCTTCGCAAACATGAAATATTTTCATACGACAATAGGAAACACAAGCAGCTTTTGAAACATCTCTTTTTGCCTTTCATGTGGAAGACTGCTAACAGTGGGTACTATAAAAGGTCTCTGTATATTAAAACTCTACCCCTGAGTTTTACAGGGTTCTGTTCTACATCAGTGACTAACTTCTTACATGGATAAATGTTTTAATGTATATACAATGTGCATTTTTCAAAGGCGCTAAAATGAGGACTCCTGAATAGGCTTTATGAGGCCTCTGGGATATATAATGCCAACTTCTTAATACACAAAGTGTATGAGTCACTTTTGATGTGCTTTGTTAATCAAACAGTCTCAAAGATTACCCCAAAGTGAACTAAGATTAGTCATTGGACATTACTGTAGACATGTTTTGACAGATGATTTATTTGTGTTCTTTATTTTAAACCGAGTTGTATGCAACTCTTTCTCATTGCCAGATTCAGCTTTTAACTGGGGAAGCCTTGTATGTACATGGGAAAGAATGAGTACAATGCATTTCCAGGTTTTATACGAAAGAGACAAAAACATTTTTTACCCATGAAGAGGAGGTGAATGACAGTGTGCTTCTTTTCTCAAGTTGAACATGACACTTCTGATTTGTTATCAAGCAATCTCACGACGCCTTGAAGGAGCTCTTTGAAAATCGACACGCTAACAATGACTGGAATCCTAGTTTCTTCCCATCGGATGAAGGACTTGAAATTTGAGCGTCTGATTAAAAGGGAAAAAGAAGAGAGACAGAATACCGCCTTCCTTAGCAATAAGTCACGATGATGAGTTCATGCAAATTCCATGGAAAATCATGCAAATCTATGAAAAGCAGAGGTTAAAGAAGGAGTCGTGTAAAACTTAACACTTTCTTCTCAGAATATGGTCTTAAAGTTCTTGAAATGCAAATATTTCTGTTACCTGAAGTCAGCCATGCTTGGCCCTGTTAATCTTGGGCACAGCATGGCATGCGGTACCCATTTTTACACATTTGGTTTCACTCAAACGCTCAGCAGTTAAAAGAACAAATGTGGTCTGCTCTTATGTGTTGTTTCACTTCAGACCTCTGAGTCTTTTGTTTTTGGACCTAAAAAGGAATGTCACACCATACAAAAACAGGAACATGATTAAAAGTTCGAAAATGACGTAAGCAATAAACAGTACTTATTGCAGATTACCTCTGATAAGATGAATTCAGAAATATGCTGGACCAATGACTGTGATGGGCTGGCCCCCCCTTCAGAGTTGTTCCCTGCCTCGTGCCCGTTGCTTCCGGGATAGGTTCCGGACCCCCCCGCGACCCATTAAGGATACAGCGGGTTGGAAAATGGATGGATGGATGGACCAATGCGTATTTCAGTGAAGGTCACTTTTGTATTTATTACTTAGTGAGTTAGTAATAACAGTATTTTTGTGGAATTAGTATGGTATTAATTATTTGGATATCCAGTATTTGTGGCACCCACCAGAATTGCTGACAAAAAAGATTTATATGATAAACAATGAGAGACAGGAAATTTTCTATTTCTTGAAACAAGTATTCAAACAAAAACAAGAAATAGTATAAAAATTGTATTTAAAAAAAAAAAACCTGTAAACATACATTCTAAAATCACATTCTCAACCACATGTAGGTCTTAATCACTTCCAAGAATGAACTCTGGCTTTCTTCTGAAAGCTAATGAGGCATATCAACTGAAAAAAAAAATATTAAGAGAAAGAAGGGTGTTTTTGTAACACACCTCTGCTGTCATTTAGTGTCAGAGTGTTTGTGGTTTAATACCCGGTTTTGGCTTCAGTCCCCTCCATCATCTGCTTGCCAGTGTGTGTCTCCAGCTACTGGGTGCCTAGGCCATGGGTCTGCCCCCCTGCCATCCAAGGAGATGACAAAGGTGGCACAGGTGACAATGGGAAGTGGACCATGTGCCCTAACTATACTCTGCTGGCTGCTGGCGGGTGGCATGCACTAGACTGACCTCTGTGCGACCCTCAATGCTTCCCAAAAAAGGACACACCATTTCCACACCAGTGCCAGACCGATTCCACACCAGTGCCAGACCGATTCCACACCAATGTCAGACCGATTCCACACCAGTGCCAGACCGATTCCACACCAGTGCCAGACCGATTCCATACTGATTACACACGATGCCACACCAATGCACAGCCATAAGGAAGAAGAAAATTATTAGATGACCTTTTAGTTGCCATTTGTACAGTAACAAGTGTTTTTTTACATGAACCATCTTACCCTTTTTTTGACATAGACGCATATTGGATTGAGGGTGAAGATGGGCGTATGAGCACATTGTAAATCATCCTCTCCTCCTGAAGTTTTTTTTATGGGTTCTTGCTCAGGATGCCAGTGCATGTGGGTACTCCATCCTAATGGGCAGAACTGTCCCATGATTAACCAGAACCGATACCAGTATGACTGACAACCGGCTGGCCGTCAGAATCTGTGGGATGGTTTAGATTTGTATGAAGAGGTAATCTCAGCACCTTTTCACTCACTAAATCAGTATTCTATCCTGTTTCTGACTTTGGATGAATGTGCAATTTATATCGAAAGCCCCATTTCTGTCCCTTCTTTAACAATGCCCTTATTTAAATGGTAGGAGCAGTAGTCATAAATATTCATACATTGTACTTTATTGTCAATAGTTACTGCTGAATGAATCTGTAATATTTTGTGTGTATTGAAATACAATGGCACCATTTCAAATTCTAGGTAAATAATAGTTCTTGTGGTTGTTCTCCAGATGCTGTTAAATTGGTCCCAGTGAGGTTGGTTGTCCAAAATGACAACATTTTTAGGAAAAACAATCTAGTTTGTAACTCATGTACTGTGTTATTTGTTGTCTCCTGGATATTTTGCAGATATGAATGTGTTACAGATACACTGAGAATTGCATGAATAGATTTGATATCTCAAAATTTAACACACTCCCCATTTCTTGTGTCAGATAACTATTTTGAAATTTTCTGGGGATAATAAACAATAAAACTTTATGCAAGTTATAAAACTTTTTTTATGCAGCTTTGTGACCAAAATAATCAAGTACTCGGGTACATTCATGCTCCTGCAGTTCACACTAGGTAATCCAGTGTTAGGAGAAGAGTCCAGTTAACTAGGTAAGCTGGGTTGCTGCTGGAAGAGGTGTTGGTGTGGTCGGCAGGTTAGCCTGTCCTGTGGTCTGGGTGGATCCCAGTGCCCCCACTGCAGTGACGAGGACACTGCGCTGAAAAATGGTGCTGTGTTTTGGATGAGAAGTAAAACCAAGGTTCTGATTCTCTGAGGTCATAAAAGATTTCTGGACACTGGAATGAGTAGGTGTGGTAGCCTGATGTCCTGGCTAAATTGCCCGTTGTGGTCCTTTCAAATCTGGTCTCTTAATCATCCCCTATATCTAACTGGTGAATTCCCACCTGCCCCTTCACCACCTTAGCCACAGTGTGGTGGGCGTACTGGTGCAGAATGGCTGCCATTGCATCATCCAGGTGGGGGCTACACGGGGGTGGTGGTTGAAGTGGCTCCCCATTGGTTCTGTAAAGCACTTTGGGTTTCTTGAACAGTGCTATATAAATGTAACATTCATTCACTCATTCATTCATTCATTCATTCATTCATAATCAGGCAAGATTATTCAGGTGCATGGTTTGAAAAACCTAAATTATTTGTCATCAGGAGAATGTCTAAATTGTCCTGCTACACTGTTAGATATATATCCAGGATTGTTTTCTTTTTTTCTTCTTGTTTGGCCCTGGGAGAACCACCTGACCCCTTCAGTGGAAGAAGCGACAGCCTAGAAAAAGAAAGTAAACTGCTGTTCTGCCTGCAGTCTGGGAAGGATTCCGCTCTCGTGCCCCAAAGTAAACTGCCTGGTGCTTTGATGGAGTTGTTCACATTACTCAATTACATATAATGTGGAGTAATAGCTCTGAGAGCGTAGTGTTTGCAGTGGCCAAACAGGAAGGCCCCCAGTGCTGCTGTGTGGCAGGGGCACTACGTGATCCTGGGGGCTGCAATTATGCTCGCGATATGCCCATTAACTTGTTCGACATCCTCTCTGAGCCCGATGTTTTTGTTAGGAAAACAAAGGGACGGGAGGAAAAAACTGCACACAGCGCTCACTCCCTCTCTCTCCCTCTCTCTCTGTTTCCCTCGTTCTCCCTCGCTCTCTCCCTGCATCCCGCGCTCTGTGTTTCGCAGAGTCGTGGAGTGGTCTAAGTACGCTCGCTATTCTTCCCGCCCTCATGTTCGATTGCTCTCTGCCACCCAGGCCGACAGCTGCCCACTTGGCAAGTACCCTGGCATGTGGTAATGAGTGGCGGGGAAGGGAGGAGTGCAGGAGGCGAGGCGGGGGAGGAGGGATGGGGGCTGTTTCTCTGGAGCTGGGACTGGCGGGGGGGGGTTAGGGGGGCACTTGGTCCAGCTGGCACTTCCTTATCTAACAGGCCGGGCTTTGTGCTGGCAGACAGCTGCACTGGGAGACGCTGGCGGTGTGTGTGTCTTTCAGATTTGTCAGGTCAGCGGCAGCCCACGAGTCGCCTCTCTTGGGATTTCCTCTCCACATTAATAACGGGAGGAGGCCCGCCGGATGAAAGGCAGCCGCCGCCGTCACTCGGCTCCCGAGCACGTGGAGGGCCGAGCGGGGGATCGTGGGCCCCACCGGCCGCCCACACCTGATTGGGCAGATTCTGTGCGCGCGCGGCCCCACTAACACCTCAAAGGCTGCCCGATGTATGTCCTGAAAAGTCTGCTATTTCCATCCTGAATCTGTATAGAATATTCAGTAAGGCCACGTTTTCCACACAAGAGAGTGGAACAGATTACGGTCGTTATGATTATTTAACGTTCAAAATGAAGCAATTTAAGCGAAGACGATAAAGTGAGTCAGGTGTTTCAATGAAAGACGGACAGTAAAATTGCACATTAAGTCCAAGTTAGAGCATTTATTGTCTCTTATTTATCTCTAGTTATATGACACATGGGGCATGCGGTGAAGTGAAATTTCCGTCTCGTTGGCCGTAGTGAAAACGAAAAGTAATAAACTAAATGCAAGTATGTAAGACGTTTAAAGACGACATATTGAGACAAGGCCATAAGACATAGGATAGAGAAATACAGTTTTTGAAAAATGCATGGGAAGTTAGATAGATGGCAGTCTACAGGGAGAGGAATAACTCAAGGGCTTGACAGAAGAACGAGGAACTGAAGAATCTTTGATACCACACAAGTCGATGATCTTTTCAGGGTTTGTACTCAACGTCTCCCTGTCACTCCGCTCCCAGCCTGTCGACATGCTCAATTTGGAAGCACAAGACACTCTAAAACTTGGCTATTTTTCTGTGGACAATCCGCGCTTTGTGGAGAGCGCTATACACCAATAGTGGAGAATGGGAGTGTGTACAGCGCTGTAAGTTACCATGAAAGGGAACTGTGTACACTAATTACTCATCTGGTGATCCTGCAAAATCCATCACCTTTCTGTATACACAGCTGTATACAAACTGGGTTTTTGCATGTTTATGTATATGTTTCTTTGTATAGAAGTTCTGCCCAAAGAATTTGGTATTACTTGTATGAAATAAGAATCTATTTAGCTGCTGTGCTCTTTCTAGAGAATGCAATGATTGCAATCACTTTCGCTATGGTCCATAGAGTGCATGGAACCATGACAGAAGGAATGAGCTAGGTATATGTGAGTTTCTTGTTTATTACAGATATGTAAGAAGGCTCTTCCTGAGAAAGCCTGCTCCTGCCTTTAAGCATATTCATACATTTAACTTTAAAAATGCTAAATTACTGCTCTCTTCCCAAACTTGGCTCATTTCCCTTTTATCCTTTTAAAATGCAACCTTTGGCCCTTGACACTCTGCCAACCATAAGGAGGTGATTTGGATTCTCTGTCAATCCAGATTGCACTTTTTATAAACTTCAATCAAAAGTCCTTTGAAACCCTCTTCATTACTAAATAGAGCTTTGGTTGCCTGCCACTGGCTATGTAAATTACACTCACAAACTGGATTGCCGCAATGACTATGCAACGAACATGACTCGTCGAATCATTAATATGATTGTTCAAAAAATATAATTCAAAGCAACGGCATTTTATGCTCTTTCCTGACTGAATGAAATCAGTTTGGGTAAAAAATATTTCCCTGCTTATGACACATCGTTTACTTCTGGGATAGTTCTAATATTTTGAATACTGCCATAATGAGTCAACATTTGCACAGGCTAGCATAAATACCTCCTTTGCACTGACAAGCTTCAGCACAAGACGATTAAATTCAAAGGAGATTTGAACAGCCCATCTGTTGAATCTGGTAAATCGACCAGGGCCGAGTTTCGGACATTGTGCCCGGTGTACAATCAGCGGTGTTCAGTAAGCCGAGCATCAGCGGCGATACTCCCAAAATAATTATTAGAGAATTCCGGAAAGTTTCTCCCGACCTCATCCCTCACCCTCCGCGCCATTGTCGCCCCCTCAGCGACGGCTTTCAAACGACACTGTAAAAAGACGGACCCACGACTGTAACACTGATCAAAGTGTAAATTATTTATGTGCTGAGGGCTGGAAAAAGAAAGAAAGGAAAAAAATAAAAAAAACGAAAAACTAAGACAAAACTGGAAAAAAAAAACAATGTAGGTTTATGAATGTTTCTCTCCTCATTAGGGGAACAGAACTCACACTTCGGCTTGATCCAGAACAAAGGAGGGAAGGTGCAAAGCTCTATTGAGGGGCGCATAAAGAGGCAGGCAGACAGGCCGGCCACTACGGCATAGCTAGGCATCAGCAAGTGCATGTGATTGATAGCTTTAACTGCGGACCGAGGCTCAGCAGGCTACACTGGGGGGACATTCATCCCCACTTCCTGGGGCCTTTGTGCGAGGCGCGGGGGGCATCTGACCTGGAATGTTGGCACAGTGCGGGGCTGAATGAGGCCCTGCCATCTGCCGCCGTAATTCAGTGCTCGCATGCCAGAGCAGCGCAGCCCTTACGTAACGCATTCAGAGCCGCACAATGCGCAGAAACAAATAACACAAGCTGACTTGTTAAAAAAGGGGAGGGGGGGGGGCTCCTTTAGCCGCGATGCGGAGGCTCCGGACCACTTGTGTTTGCCCATGGCCTCGGGATGGTGTGTGTACAGAGAGGGGTGTGCGGTGGGCTGATGGCAGGCGGGGGGGGGTTGCGTTGGGGCCCTGTTTGCTTCCATAGACATCAAACACGACAGTTGGCTTCTGGAGCTGGGAGAGACGGGGCACCTGACGATTTCGCTTCTGCTTTGCGCCACTCATTGTCCATGGACTGATTCACCCGCAGGTGTCTGTCGACGCTGACCTCATTTTTTTTTTTTTGTATTCGAATGTTAAATTCCTGCCCGTGCAAGTCACTGTCCTTCTGCAAGAACATAAAATGCCACACCTAGTCGCATAGGGTGTACGAAATGTGAAAACACGTCATCTTTATGGGGTCCGTGCTCTCTGAGTTTGGATGCTGTACCTGTGATCTGATGGTCGTAGGTTCAAATCCCCCCAGTCAATAGTTCGTTTTCATTGTTGGACCCTTGAGCAAAGGCCCGTTACCCCAACTGCCCCAGGGTTTGCTTGGCCTAGTTTTCTCAAAAATTTACGTCACTTTGGATAAAAGCGTCTGCCAAATACAATAATGGGATGACTATGTTGGATTGTAGTAATAATCCTAGAGTCAAAGTAATATGGAATGGCCAGTGAGGGCTCACTTGGGTTGACTTCCCTTACAGTACAGCTACATGGTCACATGGTGGAAACACCTGCTGGGTGGACTGGGCTCCTTTTCCTCCAGCTGCCACTGCTGCCACAGATTCCCCAGAGGAAGTGACAGACATTCCTGGAGCTCCCGGTGCAGATCTCCAGCCAAGTCTCCCTCACTCGTGGCCTGCCAGACCGGAGCGGGTCCTGCCAGGACTAGTGTGCCTAGAGGCGAGCCAGGGTGACAGAGACGGCGAGTCACGTGTGTCATGGGGAAGCCGGGCTGTAAATATGCATTTACATATCGGAACGTGGTCCCGAGATCCTGTGTTATCATTCCGTCTTGACGTTGGCTGCTTTGTGGTCCCGGAGGAGAACTTACACATTTCCTAATAGGGATTCGCCCAGGTCCAAATGAGGTCACCGTCGCCCTGTTTGTCCTGCTGGCGTGCAATGCTACTCTTCTTTTTAAACACCTCCGTTGGCTTTAAGATTGATCTTGTTAACACTGTTTAGGAGTGAGATGGGTCGCTTAAACGGGGTGTGGGGGCCCGTTGGCGTGAGGCCGCTTGCTTTTGTGCGTTTTTCTGCCTTTGAAGGCCGCACGCTCGACGCCCCTGTAAAGTGTTTATACGGATGACAATGTGTTTTTCATCTTTGGCCTTTTACGGGGGGGTGGGAATAGGGGGCGGGAATCGTGCCGGAGTGGGAGCGCGTTTCAGTTCGAGGGCCTCCGCCCTGGATTCCAAACACCTACACACTTTTTCCCCTCCGCCACTTAAATCCACCCACCCGCGCTGGGTTTCTGCCTCTGAGCGCAGACCTACTGCCACGATGCTCAGAGCTACCGGAATGTTTGACACCCTGAAACAGATAAGCAGATGGGCTTATTATTACTCTCAATTAAGCTGATGCACGGTATTTGAGCAACAAAAGAAGATCCCCATTTAAAAAAAAAAAAAAACAGTTCATTATTCCTGCCATGAGAAGTAGACCATAATGCAGTCTCTGTGTGACTGTGCTTGGAAATGATTTTGACACATGCATTTGGCGCTTCGTGCTGAATTACTACAAATGAAAAGCCTTCATTGTCTTCTGGAATATGCATATCCAATATCAAAAAGCCATTGGCCGCTGTGCATGTCTCTAAATGAGGTAATGGGGGGCAGCATTGTCCTCACCCCCCAGTCCACCCCCGTTGGGAACCCTGGTATTTTTTCACTTTGCTTCAGGGGGGAGGAAAATAGACCCAGACCCATGATTTTATTTTTTTCAGGGGGGGTGGATGTGTGACAGAAGACTAAAAGGAAACACGTGTTTTCCTGTGGTCTCTGCATTTAGCCAGGTCACGGCCATTCGCTGGGGTCATTGCCGGATTTCACCAAAGATTTCGGAGCTTTTGGAGTTCTGAAGATCTTCAAGACACAGTATTACTGGTAATTAAGACAATTTGCAAGTCTGGACTTGAGTATATGTGTTGATGTACGTGTGTTTTGTTTGTGGCTGAGGTACACCGTACAGAGAGCTAAGGAACAGTATGGGAACACAAAGACTGAAACATTAAAGCTGAGGTCGCTTACCCCACAAGTCGTGGCGTTAAACATCACTTAGAATGTCATCGTCATCTTCCCCTTCATGTGGCCCAAATGATGACTGAGAAATTACAGGGGTTTCCAAACGCGTGCATGAATGGCGGCCAGAGGGGCTCGAGGGACCTGATTACCCACAATTCACTGTCATGACCTCGGTAATCGGCAAGCTGACCCAAGCCGTGGGAAGTCCTAACAGACACGCCTGCATGCTCATGGGCTCAGTAGCGACTCTGTGCATCTGGATGATATTACCATCTGGCTGCACAATAAGACTGTGAGGTCCATGATCAAGAGGACTGGCAGGGTTTACAGGGGCCTGGTCTGGATCATTCGCTCATATATCCGAAGATCGCTACATCGGAAATTGAAACACCGGGGTATTTTGATTACTTAGTGCCGGAAGCGTGCGCCAAGGCAGGGTCTGAAAGACCAATTTCAAATTCTTTCGCGTTTGTAAAGACCTAATGAAGAGGTTGCTTTTGAAAGCTCTTGATGCCACCGTGGATGAAATGTTTCAGGAATAAACCTCGTTACCTATGTGTCAAGTTATGCAACCGCTCATCCTGACGTTCGTTCCATTAAGATAAGATCCTCATCCTCTGCCCTCTTCATGTAGTGAGTTGTCTTTGATTTCACATGGAGATAGCAAAAAATATTGAGTCTGTCCTTTCCGTGACCTATACCCATAATGCGCAGTAACCCCTTCGTATTTGCATGTTTGCACATTCAGGGTTTTGTTCGCAAGTTGGCTGTAAACGATTAAACACGATTAAACACAGAAGACGTGTAAGCTAAAAATACTGAAAACAACGCAGAGCTTGTAATATCATATAATATATAAATATTAGTGATATATAATATTTGTTAGCGTAAATGCATGCTATATCTTCCATCCATCCATCCATTTTCCGACCCGCTTTATCCTTATTGGGTCACGGGGGGTCCGGAGCCTATCCCGGAAGCAACGGGCACGAGGCAGGGAACAACCCTGGACGGGGGGCCAGCCCATCACAGTGCTATATCTTCAATACTAAAAATTTGAGTTTGGATACTTTGAGCAGCCAGCCTTTCTCACAGTAACTTTTCAGTGCCATTAATTTTGCATTTTTAATAATGTGTCCAAAACATAGTACTCTCATTTGTATAATAGTACCATAGAGGGGAATAATTTAGATGATTTGTATATTATATTAAAAGGTCTAGATAGTAAATGATAAAGTAATTTGACATGCAAAATATACAGTACAGTATTGTTTGTTTAGAAATTGCTAAAAATTTACTTTTATGTCATCGTTCAGACTAGCCGACCATTATGGATTAAAGCTGGGGGGGGGGCAAATATTATTCACAGATTTCCACATTCGTGGGGACCTTCTGCTCCTCACCCTCGCAAATGTGAAGGGGAGAATTCTTTTCCTAAAACCCAGATTGATTCATATAATTCACTGATAAATTGTGATTAATTGTGTTATTTACACATTGAATAAAAATAATAGCACAATGACATGTCCCACTTGGAATGCAGATGAGGAATGCAGTGTGTGAATGTAAATAGGGAAACTGTGTGCCTGTCAGCATTCTATAGAAAAGGCTGAAACTGTACGTTTTACGCCAAATGACATAATTATTAGTGACACTGTGAATTCCTTTTAAATTAGCCCAAGCATGTGGAAGAACATCACTGAAATTTCCCACCCAGCTCACAACTCTTAATGACATTTGCGAGTGAAGCGAGAGCCAGATTTCTTTATAGGTCTCTTGAGTTAAATGGCTGATGAGTATATAAATGTCCTCGTTTTCCGTGTTTCTTTTTTTGGAAAAACTCAAGGACTGTCACTTGAACGTCAAAATACAATGAATTGCTTACTTTTGTACCTCTCTGCAGACATATAATATTTAACTACAATAAACAACAAATAGTAAAGATCAATAAACAGAATTATGCGGGCAAATGACTTACAGGCCATATATACAATATGCATACAATATGCATGCCATCTAAAATATATGTACTATATATATCACGTACAGTATAGAATAATGTAAAAGTAGGACAAGAAGGTGATGATGACTCATTTAGTATTTAGTGTGCATTTGCATTGGGACCTCTGATAGGATCAGACTGCCCGCTGCTGGTCTGGGGGCTATCCCCAAACCCTCCCCCACAACCTATCTTAAACATGGGTGGGATGGAAGCTGATTATAGCTAACAGTTGCTCTGCAGGGGGGGGGCTTGTGTTATTTATGGGCGTAGATTCAAACCGTATTTAAAAACTTCCCCCTTGAACTTCCATCCTGCGTGTCATTAAAGCTACTGTAAATGTTTGCATTGCAAATACGGACAGTCTCTGACAGCACTGAGGGAAAATGTGCCCAAATTATCCAGTATTATGTGTCAAAGAGACGCACCCTGAACTACGTACTGGGTTATCTGATCTCCGGTGTAGGGTATATGCGTTCACATGGCAGTTTTCATAGCAAACTACACCCACGCAAGTCCAATCAGCTCTCGCACTTTTTTTTTTTTTCCTTTTGTGTGCATGCAGGCCATTAACTTGAAATTGGGAGGGAGCAGATGTGGAACAGGAAAAACACATCGATCCCCTATCGATGTGACGATCACGCGAAGGATTATTGGTGGCAGGGAAACGGTTACTCGTCTACAATTGTACTGCTTTCCTAGTTTTGCATTTGCAATTTGCATTTGCAAGGCCCGAGTATTAAGGAAACACTTTCTGGTCAGGCCCATCCATAGTCACCTGGATGTTTTCACGAAAGTGTGCATCTGGCTGTTAAAAAAAAAAAAAAAAAAAGTCTTCCAGGAAAATGTCCGTTTACAGCTGAGTAGCAGGTGAGCCCTAGCAGTGTCGTCCGTGTGCCTGCTGCGAGTGACATAAGACAAACTAGGAAGGCTGTTTTGGTTTCATCTCGACCGGTGGGAGGATGTGCGGGCGTCCGTGATATGGGATGAACCGGGTGACAGAGTGGGGTGGTCTTGCTGATGAAGTCACAGGAGCTGCCGGACTAGACCACCTGTTGAGAATTTGGGGGTACAGAAGGGCGAGAAAGTTTGGCTCAGGCGTTCATCATGCTACAACACATGCGACACATAATATAATAATAATTATTATGATTATATGCTCATCCATAACCTGTTTTGTCAGAGGCTTGGCAAAGCCAACAAAACTTCTGAAATCAACTTATTAATATTACAGAATGCTCTGAGGCAAAAAAAAAAAAAAACCTTTATTAGATGTGTAAAATGTGTGGCAATACACGGTGTTATGTTTAATCTCACGGAATCTCCTATATAACTTCTGTGCCGTGTGTAGAGCATAGGGGCGAAGCTCCTGGCCTCTCCTATGGTATAAGGCATCGAAGAGTTCAGCCAAGTTCAGGACCCCTCGAAGCTACGTGAGGAGTTTTAAGAGTCCTGTAAAGTTATCTGTGATGGCCAGCTGTCTAGCGGGAGGCCATCAGGGTCCCAGTACGTAAAGCGTGGGGGCATCGTGACGAGGTTCGCTGCTAGCTGTCATCGGACGGGCTGACGAACAACTGTGGCGAGTAGCAAGAAAGCCGACGGACCAGACCCATCCAAGAGATAAGATGCGTTACGAAAGAAATGCATGCATTTCAGCCCATTCCAATGCTATGGGCCACAGCATCGGAAATACTGCGCTTTGTATTCGCATAGCGGTAGGTGCCCAGCCATTTCATGACACAATATCCTGTTTTCATGCATGTTATCCTAGACTCCTGCAGACACGCATTTCAGCATCGAGCATATTGGGTTACACCACATGTAAGTGCAACGCATGAATTATAGGCCTTTGTGCAATTTGAAGTACCCCTTTAAAAACAAAAGTCCTCAAAATTCACATCTAATAAAGGGGCAGAGTGAGAGGTCACAATATGGGACTGGGACCCTCGTAAATTCCCAAATTTCCCTTTTCTCTGCCCCTGCCAGGCCCTCGTTTGCCAAACGGTGCTCTAATGAGCTCTGCCGTAATGCATAGAAGCTGTGACTCGTACCCGAGCCCAGAGAGGGCTTTTAAGAAGGTTCACTAGGCGAGACCTGGCCCAAATTGGCGAAAGTTATTGCGAGGCGGGACTTTCTCAGGTATCCCGGCTCCGCGAGGCCTTCACTTTTGATGTAAGGGCTAAATCGGCGGCGCGGTGCGGATCGAGCAGGGGCAGGTTAGTCACAGATGATTCAAAAGGGAGCCAAGAAAGGAAAGGGGCGGCAGAGAGCCCAAGCGGGAGGAACGACAGCTGAAAAGACAGGGGAAGTCGAGTGGATTCCTCAAGCAGATGTGGCCAGCTGTGGAACAGGGAGGAGCCCCCTGTCCTCGATCTGCGGGGTGACACTGAGAGCGTCAGCAAGCTGGGTCTCAGCAGCTGCCTGCGCCCACATCACCTCCCGTCTATATAAAAACATATGTAGCGATTTCCAGATGTTTCCATGTCTAACAGGCCTCGACCCCTTTTGAATTCAGAATAAAAAACAAAAATACATGTAGGCAAATATATTTTAATCTTATTTTCAGGGTACAATACTGTGCAAAAGTCTCAGGGTGCCAAAGGAAATTATGCTTAAATGATCTTCATGCTGATGTAAAGTTATAATATTATGTCTGTCATATGTGTGTCAGCGTAACAATTCTAAAATCACCCCAGTATTTACAGCTGAGACGCAAATGCATCCATGTATTTTTTTTGACTCGAGCATTAGCAGATCTCATATGGCCAATCAATAACTCACAGACTTTTTAAAATTATTTAAATTAATTAAGTGCGCTGGTGGTGACATTTGCCCTCTACCTGGAACGGCTGAGGTTTCCCTGAGGAGAGGTTTGGGAACTGAAGCGGTGTGCTTCTGAAAGATATCAGCAGCTTTTTGGAGAGCAGAAGAAATTCCTGTTATTTTTTGGCCTACACTAAATTTGCACATTTTCTAATATTAAATTGCATTTTTTGTTCTGACCAAATGTATGTTTGCTACTCAGATAAGGACAAAGACTTTTGCACAGTACTGTAAATCATTTTTTTTTTGTTCATGTTGGCTGGAATACATTCTGACGGTCATTGTAGGAATTTTGGTGGAAAATATATATGTGAGAAGTTTAGAAAGTTTTAAATGACAACCATGTAAGACAATAGTGCTTATAAATATCAAAAATTGGAGAGGTGGACATTTACTCGGTCATTGTGATTTTTTTCTGTGTGTTTCAGGTTTCGATAGTTCTAATAGCAATATCTGAATAACTGAATGTTGTTTGTCTGTTTCTCTGTGAATTCCTATGCATTCAGGAGCATAGGAATATAGCTGTTGATAAATGCAAATGCTGGAATTGCGCGGACAAAACGGAGCTGTAATCCCGAAGGGAAACCCATGCGGCTGCAGTCGGCGCAGGAAATAGTGCCATGCACCCGGCTAAACAGGACCAATATAGATATATTGCATTGATGATGCCTTTCACTGGTAGCTGATGTGAAATAGCGATAGTTTTGTGTCTCATTATCCACTGGTGTCTATTGTTAGTGTCAGCATGCCGTTTGCATTCAAGGGCTTCCTGTCCGTGAGCTGAACGTAAACAGCCATATCGCAGCATCTGTGCAAGGTGGAAGCGACGTGTAGTACTTGGCAGGATCACACACACCATAAAGAACTTCCGTGTGTGCGTGCGCGTGTGTGTGTGTATGTGTGTGCATGTGTGTGGTGGGGGGGTCAGTCTCAGCCCACAGGAAATGGTCTTGAGTCGGGCTTGTGTCAGCATGGGAAGAGCACGCCAATAAAGGTGGTGGTCAAAACGTGACGGGGACAAGAGGGGCGGGTGATACGTCAAGGAAATGTAGCTTATGAGAAAGGCTGCAGTGTCCTCCAGCAGAAAGGTGTGTCAAATATGTCAACAGAATGAACTACAATGTTTATATACTGTAAAAGGGCAACTTCCAGCCAACTAATCCAAAGGAAACTTCCAGAATGAACACAGCAGTTGTCATTTAAATGCATTTCTTGCACATTTTTGATAAAAAAAAATACTTATTTACATGTCGTTCACTCATACACCTAAACACCAAATATGGCTTGTAAAGAATATGTGACTACTTGCTTAAAAAATGCAGTACGTGAAGTGAAATCTCATATTTACTGGAAGATTTTGCAAACAATTGAATGGATCCTTAAGTTACTTCAGCTTTCAAACGTATCAACACTGATGGCAGTTAGAAGAGCACGTCACTCAAGCACTTTGGTACACATCCAGAAGGTCATTTGGATCTGGGGAACTGGCATGTTTCTAAAGTCGAAGTCCCTATTGTCTTCGTCGTATATGATGCGTAAGGTCATACACTGAGCTGGAATTTCGATCTTGTTAATTGTACGTAAAGAGCAATAAATGAGATATAAATGTGTTTAAAGATGTTTAAACATGACAGATATTCAGATATGGACATTAGACATGACAGAAAAATACAGCATATATAGAATTAAAAATGCAGTTAAAAAGATTAAGTTATGCAAATGTGCAATGAAATTGAATGAATAGGAATTTGCAATATATAGATTTTGGTTACAGTGCTATGATTCCGGGGGTGGGTGGGATTTAAGTGAGTTTCATTAGAGCCAGTTGCCCTCTGGCTAAAGGGGGTGAGGAGGGGGAACTTTCAGCCCCACAACCCAGTCACACATGTTCTTACAATGAACCATGGTAAACACTTTCAGAATTGGCAGCAAGACGAGCGTTTTGTGTTGACGAAGGTCTGACTTCCTAGTCTAAGTGGAAATTTCTCAGCCACTCGTGGGGACGATTGAAGGCTGTGACGTTTACCACCTGGGATGTGAATCGGCCGAGACCCCGTGTCCGCAAACGGGCTCGTACCAGCTGCCCGGCAGCGACTGCGTAGCTCCCAGTGTCGACGTATTCGCCAAAAATACCGCTCTCGCGACAGGCTAAGAAACGCGAGGAATCCTACGCTACAGATAATTTATTCACACCTTTACTGCATTTCTCAGAAGGCCTGTGACACTTCTGACAGCACGTTCATAAATCACACGGACATGAAGGAAGCGATTCGTGGGGCACGTGTTGGCGCTTGCTATGCCTCGTGGGCTGCCGTCGACGCTTCGCGAGAATGTGCGTCCACATCGCCGCGATTTTCTGCCGCCATTGCCCCGTGAAGGGATCCCATTGTTGGAAAGCAGGCTCACACTCCAGACCCAATGAGATCTTGTTCCACATGAACGGGAAAAAGAATTCGAACCCCTGACCCCTGCACGATGAGCCCCGTGTTCCGGTGCCAGGGCTGCCGACCCTCACACTTCCATACGGTCGGCACAAATCTGCATCTCCCTCCGCTGGCATGCCTCCAGAGGCCTCTTTAAACCCATGTTATCCATTTCAAAAGATCAGCCTCCTAGCCAGTAAGGGCTTGAGGAGATCGCCCATTTCCTATTATCAGAAATTTCTTAAGACTCCAAAAAGTGCTTATATATGACTTTTCCAGCGGGATTACTTTGGGATATTTTAAAATTAATTCTGTCACCGACAAAAAAAGACTTACCTAGCGATCTGTATGGATTTATTCCATGGCTGCTTAGGGGTAAACTGAGACAAATCGGTTGTGAAGAATATGTTTCCGTCATAGATAAGATTAAGGCAGAAGGACAAAATGCCATTTTTCTCTGCCCCTCAGGCAATCTCAGATCCAAGCTATGGCAGTAGACAATTAGGCTTTATTTGGCCGTTACGTGAAGCCGGTTCCACCTATTAAGGAAACTCTCTTATGGTGCTTCTTTTGCAAGTTTTAACAAGGCCCGAAATTAAGTGAAATTTCACTTTGGCGAAAGCAAGGAACATCTCTTTTTTAAGTGTAATCTTTTGTAGCAATTGTTGATTATGTAAATCAATTAATTTTCTCAAAAAACTAAAAAGTGAATTTAAATACAATAATTATGTACCGCAATCTATCTTTATCTCTTCAGAGTTAATTTGTTAGCTTTATGGTGAATAAACGTAAAAATCCTCTAGAATTTCGTACAAATTCAAATCAGTCATTAGGTAGCTGCAGTATTTGACGTATATCAAAAAAGTCACAACAGCTACTTACCTATCAAAACCATTACATTGTTACATTCAACACTGGCTAATTTATACAAATATGCTCGCTCTATGGCTGCCTCTATTTCCTTACGGCTTCTGCGTGGTGCCTGCTCTCCTTTTTACTTGTTCCTTAATGTGTCGTTGTTTATGTTAACACCTGGGTTTTAAACAGCCACCCTCTTTTCAGTTTAAACAAAGGTGGCGACGGCCGACGGCACAGACAACGCATCTAACGATCTTTCTTTTACCGTTTTTGTCGCGTTCTATTTCCAGGCGGCGCGGGAGGTGCTGGCCATCGGCGGCGTCAGGCCCGACATGTCTGGTATCGGCTGGGCTACGGATTTCACGCACCGGGGTGGGGGGGGGGGGGCCTGACCCTCCCTCGCTTTTTGGGGAGCCGTTAAGACGTCTTGGCTGCACTGTTCGCCGGATGCAAAATCTTCTATAGAACCGGCCTGAGTAATATGGTGGCCCAAGGTGGAGAACTGTCAAAAATAAAGAAGAAGGAACAGAAAAAAACATCTTCCTTCCGTGAAAGCGGCGGCAGGGACGGACCGTACGTGGGGCGGGTGGGGGTGGGGGAGTTTATATTTAGCTTCTCCCTTTGTCTGCAAGCTGAGTGGTGAATTGGGGAGGAAGCACTCTCTCTCAAACAAATGGGGAGCCATTCTGACCTGTTTGGAGAATCACCCCCTCCCCCTGCAAGCCAGTGATCACTCAGGGGTTGGGGGGTTGAAAGGGCACCCCCAGTGCTGTGTGAAGGATGTGGATATGCGCCACCCAAACACCTATCCAGGTCTGTCCCTCTGCAAAGTGGGACCCATCAGCAAGGCCGGAGATGGGCTGCATGTCGCTCATTCTCATTATAACGTGTTGTGAAATATGACCCTTAATGTATTTCCAAAATCAGGATAAAACATCTTTAGAAAAAGTATTACCTTTTCTTAAAATTTATGTGATAGCAAAAATATAAAAAGACATAAAATAACCAAGTGCAGGAGGTCATTAAAAGCAGGGATTTGTCAGAATAATACCGTCATGAATGCCCATCTTCAATGCATGCGAACACAAACATGGCGACAGTATCTGCATGGTCCCAATGGACATGTGTAGCATGTAAAATGGCAAATATTTTGCTGCTTGACTTTTATTTATTGATCGATTTAGCGACGCTGTGTTTCACCCCATTCCAATGCTTTGGACCGCGTGTCACTTTCCCTCTCTAGCTCGAGTGCATTACACTCTAACTTAACACGGGCAGCCGTTAGGTGTGACTGTTTTACATTGATTTATGTCTGAAAGTGACGTCTAGTGCTGTCAATCAATGCGAATACTCAGCGGTAGATTTTTCAGACCCTTTTCCTCTTGACGGCCGTACATTACACAGACGCCCGAGGAGGTTTCCAGGCGTATCCCTGCGTGGACGATGACGGATACATACCGTGTGCTGGCTGCTCCTTGTTCTTTCTTCCACACTTTTGTGCCAAACAAGTTAAGTGACCTTGCCCCCCGGTAGTGGTACCCACCAGCCCACTCTCTGTTCCAGGATCAGATGTTTGATGCAGAAAAAAAAAAAAAAACAAAACAAAACAATGAAGAACTAATTTACAGACGCGTTTCTGTTTTTCTGGGATGGGTGGGGGGTGCAGCTGCTAGTCTGGCTATGACCTTTGGGGCCTTGGGGTCTTGTTAGTGGGGGCAGCCCTGTGGAAGCAGTTGGAGAGCTCGGACGTGCACGTAAACCCCCCACCCACCGCCCGCCCCCCTTCCCAGCCCCTGGGGTAATCCTGAGAAGACAAGGGCATTCTGCCTGTGGCCCATTACCGATGCACGTCTCCATGCGGCGCCCCAACAATGTGCGTCCACGACATGAAAGTGATGCCTGGCCCACTAAAGCCGTGTGCCACGGCCCGTCCGCAGCGGCTGCACTTGAACCACGTCCATTCAGCTGAGGGCCCCTTTTATCCGTTCGCACACTGAGCAAGCTGCTACGACCCTTAATTCTCCTGACCCCTCAATGCAGTCGGATATTATCGCCTAATCCCTTTTTTCAGCTGTCCCCATTGGTGGGGTTGACTTCTTTCTCTCCCCCAATTCTCTTCTCCCTACCTTTTCTGCCCCCCTGTCCTCATCCTTTATTCTCTTCTTTCTCCCTCTCCTGCTTGGCCCTCTCCCTCCCTCCTTGGCCCCAGCATTCCACGGGCCCTCCTCTCTCTGAGCTGTCCTTCTTGGCACAATGTGCCCCCGAGCTCCGGGGGGATTATCTATTGAGGCGACTGTGGCAACTTCGAGCCACGTAGGCCGGCGCCGAATGCAGGCAGGCCGTCCGAAGGGATGCGATTGTGTGGAAAAAAATAAGGGGGGTGGAATTTAAGAATGGTTTGAGATCAGTAGAGATGCAAAGATCTGGGGGTGGGGGGGAGAGGATTGAGAGTGAAGGACAAGGGACAGGACAGTGAGATGGTGGTTGGTGTTAGATCTTTAGGAGGATGCCATTGGAGGCAGAGCCACTGAGAGAGGGAGAGCGAGAGACAGAGACAGCCTCAATGAAGTGTCAAGCTTGACATTTTTTTCCAAAAATGAGTTAAGTCGGCGATTATTTTCTAATGCAGATTTGTAAATTATTCCCGCCTCCCATGGAAAAATCACAAATTCTCCTTTCTTCTAGTTCATATTTCATTCTATCCAATCTCTGTGTTTTGGAAAAAAAGTGACATCTTTTTTGTGCGTCTCAAATTATCTAGACACATGCATTTTTTTATGCATTTCAAGTCATCTTCTCACAAATTTCGTGTTTTATTTGTTTTATTTCATGCAATTTTATTTATTTTCACTCTGTATGTTTTCTAATGGGTCCAAAAAGGGGGAGATTTTACATTAGAACGTTAACCGGGTAAAAGAGACACTTTAGCAGGGTTTGCCTTTTTTGGGTTGTGGGTTCCTGTTTCTAACCCTGACAAATCTAAAATATCTTCGGATGTGATCCCAGCCCTGACACATCCCAGAGAACCACATCTTTTCTCTCCCAGTGGGGCATGGAGGAAGCACTTCTCATCATTAATGGGAAACATACTTGCGCTAATATGATAATATTACAGTTTATGCCACTTATGTTTCATGGCATTCTTTTAGAGCAAGTTTAATTTCAGCCTCTCCGATGAATGACGTTCTACCTTATGTCAGAGTTAAAAACTGCCCTTTTGGGGGTTGGGAGAGATGTGCAAAAAAAAAGGCAACTGCACTCCCAGAATCCACCATTTCCCGTAGGAACATGGCGCCGCAGGCTGATTTGCGCCGGGGTGTCCTGCAGATGCGCGGTGTGTGGGTGTCCTTGACTGTGAATGCCGGTGTGCATCCTGGTCAACCCCAGTCAAGGCTTTTCTCGTCCCAGCCCACCTCCCCCAACACTGGGCCGCTGGGGTCAGATGTTTGACCCGCTGGCCCCTTTCATGTTGGCAGCTTCTCGGTCCGGGGACAATGGGGGTGTCCCCTTCTGGGTCCCGTTTGGAATGACCTCCCCCCATCGGGCATGTGTAGTACCTCGGGTTCCTGAGAGGGCCACAGAACTGTCAGCATATCTCGGCAAGGACCACGAGTAATCCTTCAAGAATGGAGTGGAAACCAAAAAAATGGGGGGGGGGGTGAACAAAAAAAAATGTGTCACCAGAATTCCTCCACCTTCACATGGGCTTCAGATTCACGTGAGCTGAAGGTCTGGCTTCCTCACATTATTATTATGATGTCGAGCGGCCGATGTGAAATCTTTTTACCTCGCTTCATCCCCGCCTTGCAGCCCTCTCTGGGCCTTTTGGTCTAAAAACTGTTGATTTAGTTGGTTTAGTACAGGATTCGTCTGGTCGCAAAGGTTTCTGACTGGCAGGAACTTGTGCAATGCCCATTCCTTCAGACCACAAGGCATGAGTAAGGGAACACCACAGGATGCATCGCTGGTCTGTGACTTGCTTAACTTTTAGTTTCTTAGCAAGTCAGTGGTCAGATTTCCCTTTTTAAATTCAAAAATATCATGCTTGTATATAAGTTAATACAGAGTACATTTGCCGCCCCAATCTTGACCAACCGATTCATGATCATGTAACAGATATACCTGTCTGTGATATTTTATGCTCAACCATCTATTCATCCACCCATCCATCCATCCATCCATCCATCCATTTTCTGTTCAGGGTTGCGGGGATATTTTAAGCCATAATCAGAAATATTTTAAGCAGGATTGATCAAGGAACACCTACTACCATCAAGAGAACATTTGTTTTTGTCATGGAAAACAACAAAATTGCTCAGTAATTATGCACATAATTCCTAAATATTTCTGACACAAAAATTAAAAAGTTACTACTTTCATATTTATATAAGTGACGATATGATTGGTGTATAGGCTTTCCTTGTACATTTTTATTGATTTCCTCTTCATATTTCTGGCCATTTTATGTATATCTTTATCACTGGGGACCCCTAATGGAGAACGGAGGAGCCCGTTGATGTTTTTAGGTCTGGGAGCTCGCCAGAGACATACCTCTGGATGCATCTCCTAGCAGCAGTCATCCCCGTTACGTCCTCTTTCTCCCAGGGGCATCGCCACCCCTGAAAGTGACTTACTTCAGGCATATTCTCTCTCTCTCTCTCCCTCCCTGTCTCTCAGTTTCTCACTCCCTCTCTATATTCCTCCGCTGCCTGTTTCTGCATGAATAGCTGTCAGTGGCCTCCTGCCAGAGCGCCTCATTCCTCCTTTAAAAGGCCTCCCAGAGCCAAAGTCCCCTTTCATGTGCGGGGGTCTCGCAGTGGCACTGAGACTTTTAAGGGCATTGTTGTGAAGATGAGGCCTTGCTCTGTGGAGTGAGCCTCGGAAGAAGGGGCACAATGGGGGCCGATGGAGGCCTCACGCAAACCCCCGAGCTGTAGGCGTGTATATTAATTCACAAAACCCTCCGGCGGCCATGCTGGAATGGGGAGGGGGAGGTTAGATGGGCTGTCGTGAAGGTGGGAGGCAGTATGCTTCTTATGGAGGTTGAAGGTGGAGGATTTGGGTAGACGAGCAACTGGCAGATGATACCATCTACTGGATCCCAGCTCAGCTATGGGATCCAGGCAGAGGAATATTGATTTATAAATCAACCTGATTTTTTTAGTCATTTTTTTAAATTATTATTCATGTTTCCTGTCCAATTAAATTTGGCACCAGGATCCATTCAGCCTCATTCACTGGAAATGACATCCTTCCAGCCCAAATCTTTCCAGGAATGATCAAAGTGATGCACATTTTTGAGAAAACAGAGTCTGACAGCAATTGGGGGGTTAAGGGCCTTGTTAAAGGCTCAACTTACGTATGACATGTATACCCCTTAAGTGTCTATATATAAATGCACTGAATGTATTGAGGTCTATAAGAATGTACTTCCTTTCATATTTGTAAAGAAATGTCAATTTCACTGCTTTTTCGTTGGGTGGGACTTTGGGTAGCGCTGTTGTATCATACCTCCAGGTTTGTGAGTTTGAATCCCCTCCAGGTTTGTGAGTTTGAATCCCTTCTCAGTTTTGCATTTCCTTCCTGTATTTCTGAATGCTTCTCTCAGGTATCTCAGGTTAGGCGAATCAGTGTGATCCTGTGTGTCCTGCAATGGAAAGGAATCCCATCCAGGCTGTCCGCTGCCTCGCGCCCCCTGCGCCCCCCTGGTGCCCCCCCTGCGATTCCGGGCACAGGCCCTAGGATCACTATGACCCTGTACTGAATAAGTGGTTATAGAAGACGGATGGATAACGTTTCGCCACAGTTTCTTTTTGAGGCCACTGGCTCCATTGACTCTGGCCTGTTGAGTAATAAATGAAGGATTTCTGGAGAACCATGGTTATGGATACTTCCGAACAAGGCTTTGACTCTTTATGATTACAGAGTTCTGGAATGCGTGCTATCTGACTGATACATCCCAGCTGTTCTCCACCCTGAATGGAATGTGCCACAATCCATTAAGACCTCACTTGGTAGGTGCTTCACCTGAACAATTCCGTCCAACCTGCGGGACTCACCCATCTCTCTTTAAAGCCACCCAAAATGATGTCCCACTCCCTCCGGCTAAGCTCTAAGCCCTCTATGTCTGTTACCCCCATCTACATTTTCTCTGGTATCTACCCTCAGTCTTGGATGGTCAATGTTTCCCTTGATTTATAAAGAACAGCTGCAAGGACTAGGAGAATGTATGACACAGGAAGGGGAACCAAGTAGTTAGTGACTTCAGAGCTAAATGCAATCTCCTTTGCAAGAAATCTCTGTGGCTTAAGGACGATGATTCAAATAACATAACAAATGAGATCATTGTTTTTATGCTGGACAACACCATTCACCTTTTGAGCTTTGGTGAAGACAAAGGGGTGCAACTTGACCTGTTTGAATGCTAGCAATTGTTGCTAGGAATTTGGGTATGTAAGCACTTTGGAAAAAACACTCATTCATGCTTCAGATCTCTAATCCGAACACATCAAACAAAATTCTACTCGTTCTATAGATATATAAGTAAACACGTAATAATCTGATGTTTAAGCTTAGTTTATCTCAGTACATGGTTGTATTACTCCGTTTGTCCGAGGGCTTTTATTTTCCCCATAATTCACTGGGTCACATGATTTGTGGTCATGTTACCTATAGTAAAAGGTGACTGACCTGCTTTATATCTGCTATTTGTATACCTATTAAGGTCATTGCAGTGTTAATGTGGTTCATTTGTTCCATTACAGTCCAGTACTTTCTGCATTCATGCTTTAGGAGTCTGATCCTCAGTTTTCTATGTGCTATGAAATAAAGTCATGCATTAAACCTGCGTTACAAAGGCCCTTCTCCGAAGACTGACTGGAAGCAACGAGACAAAAAAATAACTTGCTTGTAATCTCTTGGTCATTCCTGAGGCCTAACTTTGGTTACTGTAACCAGGCAACGGCGACTCTGACAAATCTGGCATCGGTGTAAGAGTAGTCTTGACCGAAAAGATGACAGGAAGTGAGGAACCCTGTTTAATTCCTTCCAGGCTGTAAAATCTGTGATGACTAGTTATTTTGGTGGCGTTTTCTGCAGGCTGCAGCAGTCATCTTGAACTGCATGGGTATATGCAGCTCAGACGCTCACTTTTGTGAATGGAATTTTTTGCATGCCAGAGATCAAACAGGTCACCTACACAGGGCTTCTTGTTTCTGCTTCTGCGGTGGCCACTTTCAACACTCATATGCTTCCCCCCCACCACCACGCCCCCCACCTCTCTTTCACAGACATGCAGTCACAGTCT
Source organism: Hippopotamyrus pictus (assembly GCA_026781145.1). Taxonomy (NCBI): domain Eukaryota; kingdom Metazoa; phylum Chordata; class Actinopteri; order Osteoglossiformes; family Mormyridae; genus Hippopotamyrus; species Hippopotamyrus pictus. The sequence continues at coordinate 19,245,180 of JAODLC010000021.1, forward strand.
GCTCTCTCCCAGACTCTGCCACAGTGAAAATTTAAGATGTTTTGTCTGTGCATGGAGACTATTAACCCTATCTCTTAAACAAGGAAACAGAGAAGCCACAAGTACTCTGTTCTGCCAATTAGCTGGCTCCTTTTCTACATTAAGATAGATGGATGGATACCTTATTATTATTATTATTATTATTATTATTATTTACTTTAAGCCAGTTTCCAGTATGTTAATGAGAGGAAATACAAGCAGTACATTCAGAGAAAGGGGTGGAGGGCACACAACTTTCCACCCCAGCTAAGAATACTGACCAGATTCAGGGACATAGACTGGATAAGCTGGATATTTGGGTGTAATGAGGAAGAGCAAGGGTCCAGACAGGAGGTGGAAGACATGTTTGTACCCTGAAGAGGGAATGCACGTATTACCTTCCCAAGCTAGAGAAGAGTAGAATCCTACTACAGGCCAGAACTCACGATCATCCCTTTCCCTGTCCTCTTAGGCTTTATGTTTCGTGTTCCCAGCACAGACAACAAAAGACTGCTGTTTTTCCCAGGGAAGGTGTTGGACAGGTGTAGGTTCCACCCATAAATCACACTGTTTAAAGGTCTTCTTCATATAATTTTCAGACCATTCAAAAAGCTATATTACTATCTTAAGAAAGACAATGAGACAAAGGTTTTGCATACACTGTCGCTTTGTTGCTCGCGTAAGAATGATTTCTTTTTCTCTCGTGTAAGGCTTTTGATCAACAGTAGCTTAAGCCAGAGAAGAAGAACAGGAAAATCAAGACGGGCAAACTGCCTTCAAGACACAGAAGGTATTTGAGAAGGGGGGGTGGGAGGTGAGAACACATCCTGTGTCCTACCTGGATCTTGAGTTTTTTTTTTTTCTCGATGGTCCCTGAACGGGTGCCGGGTGTATAGCAAACTCACACAGTGCAGCCACTGGTGGGGCAGAGGGAAAGTAGGGTCTTGTATAAATGACAAAGCCGACACTTAAGTGAAATGAATTACCCCTGTCGTCTTTGAAGACGTTTCATAAATTAGGTGTAGAAACGAGATTCTCAGCAATTAGATTCCAGGGAGGTTGAATGATTCCCCAAAATGAATAAGGATCTCTTCATTCAACAAAGTCAAGCAGGAGTCGGACGGAATTGACAACCAAAAGGAATCCCCCCTCTGTCTGACCTTGAGAAGACAAAAGAAGAGAAAGGAAAGGGAAAAGGTCGCAAGAGGTTACTGAACATGTCTTCCAAAATGTCTGATCTCTGAGCCCAAGTCTTCCAGTCATATATTTCTAACATGTTATTATTTTGTACTTTGTATTTTGTTAAAAAACTTTCAAGAAACTGTTCATACTCAAAAGCCTCTTTTTTTTCCACTGGAGTAACCAAATCTCTAGTGAAAAGACAAAGCCAGCCCTGCAGATGTAAATGCTGTCATGTCTTCACCTTTCATGATGAGTTTTAAACATGGCCAAAACAGAACTTTTTCCCTTTTCCACAGAAATCTTTCCAGGCCCAGTCCTACCTGTCAAGGGGGGGGAATTATGGGGAGCAGAGGGGACAAAAGGCCCATCAGACAGGGCATGTAGTGGCCATTTGTGTCAGGACGGCTTTGAAAGCTGGGGTCATAGTCTGAGCAATGAGGTCAGGTAGGATGCACTTTTGATATGGTGATATGTTTGTGAAATTTGGCCACTCTGTGCCGTGGAATCTGTGGGAAGATTTAGGCTGCTGGAGGGCTGCATTGTGCCTGCCGGCCTTCAAAAGAGCCAGTGTCTTTTAATCATTGACCGCTGGAGACTAAATGTCAGTGGAAATCACCTACCAGGCTCAGTCACTCGCTAGGCCCACAGGAGGGGCTGCCGTTTCTGAGCACGTTTTGGGAAGTTGGCTTTTGTCAGCGTTTTCGTAAGACCTTTTTAACCGAAGAACACGAGAAGAGCAAAAAACAAAAAGCTGCCCTTTCAGTATTCTACTTTCCCTACAGCCCTCAGAAGAATATTTTATCCATATTTGTATGCAAGCCATTAAATTCGTTCCAAATATGGATGCAGACCTTGAATGTCATGTGGACCCTCAGCTGACTGGTAAATTCTGTGTAACAATGTAAATTCTGGATAAAGGATAACATATTAAAGAAGGAGCTGAACAATTTGGATTTGTTTAATTACAACTTTTCCTTCTTCAAGTCATTTCAGTTCTCAAAATAAAGCAGAACATGAATCAAGACAAAAACAAGGGCTGTTTTCTTCCTTCCTAAAAGTATTTATTTTATTCCCTGTAACCTGAAAAAAAGCTTTTCTTTTATCTCTATCTCTTTGGTGAATGAATGTTTCAAGACAAATGGAGGAACTGTTCTATTCTCCATCAACTGCTAGATGTTTGAAGATGACTCTAGCGTCCCGGGGGAGTTGACGTTACCGTGTTTTTTTTTTTTTATAATCAACAGAGGGGTCTTATTCTTGTTATGTTTACCCCTCCCCGACCCGCCCACGCAAACGCAAACAGAGCAACTCGTGCTGAAGACAAAGGCTCCGACACTAAAGCTGGCAAGATATGAAAAGTAGTGCAACAAGGTTTGTCTGGCTGAAGAACTTCTTGTTTTTCTGGTAGCTTGTTATATTTTGGTGTTCTTTGGTACTGGTGATGTGGTGTGCATAAATGTTCAGTGTCTTTTTCCAGAAGCAGTATCTCAGATTTTTTTTTTTTTTAAACAAGAATTGCTGAAATAATTCTGCTTGAACAGAACGTCGCAGCATGGGGATTCGATAAGAGCCACGTTTTTTCATTCACATTGGGGCTGAAACTAGGTTAGAGACAAGAGTAAATACAAAGAAAGGAAAATCATCTTGATGTAAATGGGACCAAAAAATTATAAATCGGGTGTAAGACAATGATCCAGTGTGAAAGGACTATGACAAATGTTAAGGTCTGAGCTGGTTTATTTGTCACACGCATCCAAGGAATAGTTGAAAATCCTTTCAGTCACAAAACCCCCCAGCCCCTCCCCCAGAGATGGCGAACCACCCGTCTAGCACTTTTGGGAAAAAATGCTGACTGATTGATATACATGCTCAATATACAATGTTTTGGGAGGGTAACACACAGGAACCTAAGCGACAGCGCAGCCAAAGCTGCCCATTCCTTGTTTATACAGGTTCCCACAGAAAAGTGCATGGAATTCGAAAGCCTTTTATTTTAATTTATGGAGAGGTCTTAGAAGTGTATAATAAGGGGTGGAGGTCATTTTCACTTTTGGCCTAAGGACTGAAAGCAGAGATTCCAGTGAAAGAAAGAGGGTTATTATTTGATACAGGTTTCCACTTGGGGTACATCTTTGATCATTGAGGGCTTATTGTTTTTTAAGAAATATATGCTGACAGTTTTCTTTTTGAATGTTTAAAAGTATTGCCCTTGAACAGGCTTATCATTTTTTGAAAATCCATTGTGCAGCCAGAACTTGTATTATTGAGTTATGCGCTGAAACTATTTATCGATGTATCGTTTTAAAATATCGGGAACAGGAAGTGGGAAGAGTATGCTTTAATTACTGTTACTGTCCGTATGTGGTTAAGAAAGAATCCTCCTTTAACCTCTTTTGCAGTGTGGAATTAGTGTAAAATGGAATTCTTTGTATGAGTCTGCAGGGGTAGAGCTAAAGATCTCCATTGCAGACACAATGTGTGTTTCAACCTTGCAGAGCTAAGCTGCTCTTTTTTTAAAAAAAGTCCTATTAACATTGTACTGTCCATGGAGTCCATTCACAGTTTATTTATTTGCATCAACCTGCCACCAAGCAAAAAAAAGGTGCATTTACATCAGTCTTATTGCTCCATCTACATCTGTTCTCACTGGAAGTTTCTTCCAGAATGTTCTGTGGGCCAGACGCTTGCATTGCCTAATAGGATTTCAGACGCTGCCACTAAGTTCCCTTGTGAACTGAAATGTTCCTTGTCCTTAAATGCTAAACTACAAAGTTCATTAAACAGATGAGGGAGGGTGTAACGCAAGGGCTTTTTTTTCGTGCCAGCATGAATCCACTGGCCTCCTTCACAAGACAGAAGCCCCCCCCCCCATCCCCTACACACCCCTCAACCGCTACCCCCACCTTCCCAATTCATTCAGCACTGGCCGGTGTATAACATGATTAGACCTCTGGCAAAACAAGCTGGTATTGCCTGTCATTGACCCCTTACAAAGATTCTGTACGGGACTGAGCCATATTCAGCACTGGGAGGGTGTTGCTATAATCCTGGAATGGACAGTAAGGGGCGGGACGGGGGGTGGTGAGTGACTGGGGAAGCCAATTATGTCCTAGATAGAACACTGGGATTCTTGACAGTATGGTTGCAAGATTTTGGTAGTCCAGATGTCCAAAGTGCTTGCAATAATATACATGATATTTCCTTCTCCTGTTCAAAAGTGAACTGCCGCTTATAATGAATTCACACAAAACTATTAACATTTTATGACGTTAGTATTAGTATTCTGTTTTGTTGAGCTGTGTCTTTCCGGTAAAGAGAGCCTTGCTAGGTTTGGGTTCAACTAAGCCAACTCCAGCTCAACAAGCTAAATGCTAAGGACACTGGGAAGTGCTACACATCAACACGAACAAATTTCTGCATGCGGCGGTTTAGCCGGCGAAGCTGTGGCACTGACAGGATGGGAAATATGCTCATGGCAGGGGGGGGGGACAGGGAAGGGTTAACAAGGGGGATCCTGATGAGGAAGGGCTACATTAGCAAGCAGAATCAATAGCATTAGTGTCTGTGAGCAGCCTGCATTAGTGTCTGTGAGCAGCCTGCATTAGTGTCTGTGAGCAGCCTGCATTAGTGTCTGTGAGCAGCCTGTGTTCCCTCTGCTGTGCTCACCCACTCCAGAAGTATTTGGGAACAGCACATGACAACAGGTGGTGAAATGTTTTGCCAAAAGGAAAAGCGGGCAGGTTTGAGCCACAGTCTATGCGTCTTTGAATCTCTTCCCAAACTGCTTTCCTTTCCAGGATTAATGGGCTCGCAATTGAGAAGATGCCATTAAAATTGTCTCAATGAAATACTGCTTTATTTGAACTTATCTGGAGAATAATACAGAACTTCAGGGATTCAGGTGCAAAAAAAAAAGAGCTATATGAGAACTGACAATGGAAAAAAACACATTGATTACTGAATCAGTATATTTGATAGTACTAAACCTATTAATAACACCATAACATAATATTTATTTAAATTTACATGTAAGACAGCTTAGAGGGCTGGTTAGTGAGAACAATGTTAAAGTTTCATGAACATGAGTTCAAATATACTTTGAAAAATAATTTAACGTTGAGGCCCATCTTCCTGACATAGAATAGGACCTACCTGTCTGAAAATTAATGTTTAGATGCATTGTGACTAAGTGCTCAACATGTGCTCCAAATTATACAGAATGGATTTCGGTCTCTGTTTGCCTTGGGCTGATTCCTTTGTTTAAGTTGAAGTACCCTAGAGGGGAAATGTTAATTGTATTGTGTCTCATAAAAAGACCAGGGAAACGTGTGTTCCACTTTGTAATTAAAGGTACCATAACAAAGCTGAAAGGAAACTACTTGAGTAAACATCTTTAATTGCTCGGGCACTTCGGACCCTTTGGGTTTCTGAACAAGAAGGGCTGTTCCCTGCTTTCCCTTAAGGGTGTATAAAGTAGCAGGTAACACAACGGTAAAGGCTGGGGACTTTACCAAGGGGGTGCAAGCTCTGTAGCCTGAACAGCAACAACTACAACAACAACAATAATAATAATAATAATAATAACAATATCAATGATCAATTTGATTGTTAATTTCAGCCACTTACTTTACATTAATTTTATGTAGTTGTTGCATTTCTCCAAAGTTACATACAAGTAAAGCTTATATTATACTACAAAAATGATGTACTGTCATGGAGTCGACTAGGCGTAAGTACAGTTAGGCTGAGCTTCCAGTCAATGCCCAGGTACAAGTGTAAGCAGGACTGGAGCATCAATCCTTTTAACCAGAGCACAATGCAGTCATGTACAACAGAAGGAGTAACGGGACAGAGATGTACCTGGCATCTCATCTGTGTTCATCGATTTGAGTCATGGTAAGCAGTATATTATACATGAATGACTAATAATGTACTGATAGGGCCATTAAACAGCAGCTTATGTGTTTAGATGCCTGCAACAGCGTAGAACAAGGGTCCTTTCTCCCCTCTGTGAGATTTCTGTTCCTAGATAGGGTTACTCAGTATCGAACATTTGAATAACTGAAGGAATTATATATCAAATGATGTCATGACTTTCATCGAAAAAACAAGGAAGAAATTTGCATCTCTATTTGAATCATGATACATAGATTATTCACAGTTTGTAACCACCAGACAATCCTCTGCTGCAGGCAATTCAGTTAGAGGGAGAGCAGATTTCAAACTGTAGTCATGCTTTCTGACAGGAAGATGCCATATAACCATATATCAGTATGATTGTATGAGTTTCAAACTATTCATACAGTGGTAATGTTGAAGCACAGCCAGGAATATTCTTCTTCTTCTTTATTATTATTATTATTATCATTATTATTATTATTATTATTATTATTATTATTATTATTATTAATAATAATAATAATAATAATAATAATAATAATAATAAATCATTATTATTATTATTGCTACTACTATTATTATTATTATTTATTGTGTGTCTTTGCCATGTATCAACTATATGTGTAAATTATTTCAAAATTCAATACAATTACTTTTCTTCAACTATACCATTGAGCAGCTCTTTAAATACAGTTTACATGTTCCGCTCCATAAAACGAGCACAAACAGAACTTAAACACGGTAAATATACGTATGTCCTTCTCAGATCGTCCACGCACTTGGCGGTCACCATTCATGTCGTGTCCATTTTCCTCATTTCTGCCATCCTCTACCTCACCTCTTGGTCCAAAGCAGGAATCCATCACTAATGAGGCACAGGCAGCTTTGCTGGGGAGTCTTGGGAAGAGGGTATGTGTGTGTGTGTGTGTGTGTGTGAGCGTGTGAGTGTGTTAGGAGGAGGTGTGAAGAGGTGGGGTGGGGGGTTGTGAAAGGGGAGGGTTTTTGGAGGATTACTGTTTGTTTTCTTTGGGTTGGGTTGAGAATAGGGGAACCCTGCTGACAAACCAAGATAAGTATAGGTAGGTAGACAAGCAGGAAGATTGTGGAATCTCTTCCCAGAGAATAGCATTAATGTCAATGGTAACTCCAGTATTGATTTCATTATCAAGAGATGTGACATCACTTAGTCATCCACTACGTTTTATACTGATATGTACTCTAAATGCTTATTGGCACGTATTCCAAATTATTTGTACCCTGTGTCTTGCTGTCTCACCCTTATTTAAACGTCCACGTATGATTATTTATTAATATCACATTTCTGTTTCTATGTGTCATTGCTTATTTTATACTATTTATTGTCTTCTGCATTTTTGTCTTGATAGTATATTTAAATTATATTCCCATGCGAACACCTGCAACAAAACAAATTTCTTATACTTTTTGTACAGGGCAAATAAAATGATTCTGATTTGGATCTCAACATACAGAACATGCTGATTTAACAAAAAATGATCTCAGTAATAGAGAATATCCCTAGCTGAATGCCAAAAATGTTAATTCTCATTTAGAAATACGTCTTAAAGCTGATCAGAAGTTGTCCATTCTGTCTGTACCTGAGAGATCGGAAAACAACTAAAACGAGTTATTGCCGGATGCAAATTGTTCACAGAGTAACAACTTCTGAAAAAGAGCTTATTTTAAATTAATAAAATTGTCGTTTAAACCATATGTAGATGTGGAATGGGATTGTATGAACCAAAGAAAGACTAAACCTAAATCCAGAGCTGGTAACTTGTGAAGGTATGTATAAATTAGGTATAAATTAGACCTTACAGAAGAAAGAGTGTTTCAAACTAGGTAGGGTTAGCAGGAAATTACATACAGGTGCCTCAGATAATACAAGTACAGCGACTACAACACAAAAATGTTAATGAGAGTTTATTAAAGTTTCACATGGGTTCCAAGCGCTCATGTCATTGTTACAGGCTGGGCTTTGTGGTTAAATTGTTCACTACTAACTTTGATCTGTCAAGAACAAGAATTAACAAAAAATCCAGCAATGCAGAATATCAGGTTTTATCTGGAACTTCTGCCCAAATCTTTCACTAAAGGAAGTTCACTATGAAAAGACATGTGCACATATAATTACATTTTAATTCAGTAATTTATTTTAATTTAGCAGACCCTTTTATCCAACGTGACACATATTTTTGGCTAAGCAGGGCCAGACAATCCTTGGAGCGATTGGGGACCAGTAAGATCTCTCTACTGGTTCTCAGATTTAAATCTGTAACCTTTGGACCACAAACACAGCAACTTGCTGCCTATTCCCTATAAACGGCTTCATATTCCTTGTGCTGTTTTATGATATGCGGTGAATTTAGCCTTTTAGATTTATACCAAAAAAGTAATTATTTTTCATGTTTTTGTCGATGTTTATTTCAGCACTTTGAGTATGAAGAGAGGAATCAAGCCCAATCATTGTTTTGCATGGGTGGGATGTGATATCAGAGATAAAACCAGTGGACCAAGGAGGAACAAGGCACTGGTAAAAGTTTAGCGAGATAGAAAACAGAGCTGGAAAATTTGGCTCTGGGCTGTAAAATGCTAATAATATTATCAGTTCTAATCAGGATACTTAAGTTCAAGCCTTTTGATGTTTTAAGCAAAACATCACTCTTGGTTCCATCTCTTGCGGATCTGTGTTGAGTCGCTTCAGTACATCTTACAGAACCCTTGTCCAGGTTTATTGTTGCTTATTTAAATGATGTTTGTGGGATTACAGTCGCAGTAGGAAAAAACAATATTAACTTCATACATAAAAAAGAAAATTCAGATGATAAAATAACACATTTAAAATTATCATGGCTACAACAAGAAAGAACTGTCATAGCTTCTTATCTAAAGCAGCCCAGAAGGTCTTCAGGCTCATCGTCCTACGCCAAGCCTCTTGATAAGCTAAGACCAGTTACTCGACTTTCATTAAAAGAGGCGGGCCTATTATTGGGCCTGGCGGGAACAGCATACCAGCATGCAACAGTGGAAAATGCAACACTAACCACCCGCCCCCCCACCATGGCCTGAACTCCAGATCCTTTCATTCGAGTTGTTAAATTCAAACTTTACCGTGAAATACATTGCAAAGCTTGGCTGAAGCTAACTAAACTAAAATAACACTGCTCGATGCGCAAATTTCTCAGTGGAATGACCCATCGAATATGAACGTAATAATGAAAAATATTTTTTTCCTCAGAAGAAACTCTAAAAAACTGGTGTGACGACAAATGAGAGGGAGGAAACTACTCTTATTATTTAATAATGGGCCATTGTTGACCTTGCTTTGTAATGTTTATTTTCAAAAGGAATAAAGGTAAGACCTTCTGAGTCCCTCTCCATATGGCCCTTCCTCTCAACAGCTTGTGAATTGTGCTCCTTGAGTGTGGCACCTGCCAATGTGGCCAGCTTTCACCAAAGCATAAGCAGAGTTTTGAGAAAGGTATCACGTAGGGTCTCACGCCGACTCTCAATGCCTCTATTTATGTTCAAGGTGTTATCTGGAACACCAGGTTGGGCTCTTTGTGTGAGAGTGCTTTTATTTTAGGCAGGCTTTCGAGATAACTCATGACAGAATGCAATTAGATCTGCTTTTAAAGGAACTTCCTAACACTGTCCGGGTGATATATATGGTAATAACTGTATTTGTCACCCAAAGTTTGCCGCTTCAAATTCCCGGCAAGTAACGATGACCAGAGACACAGTAGGGACATGGATACCCTTCGCAGATTCATGGGGCCCAGAATTTCTAGCTATGCCCCTGACGATTACTGTACCGATTACTGACGATTACTGTACCGATTACTGACGATTACTGTACCTTTCGACAGTTTACTCAACCTGAAGTACTTCAGTTAACGTCAAGCTGTATGAATGCATCAGGGTATAATTGCAAGCTGCGCTAGTTTCTCTGGATACAGACATCTGCTTAGTAAATAAATAAAGTAATGGAATGAGTAGTGAACCCAGAAGCTGCCTTCAACCACATAAAACCCAGTGCTGATTGCTAACAAAACACAGGTTTATGGTGTCCACAGGATTACATCCCTCCGCACCCCCACAATCTGCAGCCGTGTCTCCCTTTCTGAAAAGGCGGGTGTTCTGTCTTATGGTTTCCATTAGCTGTGTGAAATAAACTCGCCATGGACTGCGCTTCTCTTCTGACTTGCAGAACTTGCAGAACTTTGTGTTTTTTCTGATGTGGTGCTCTTTTATCCTCTGCCTGTGTCTCTTACTTTTCACCCTTTTGACAACGTGACATACATTGCAAGAAAATGAGCGTGAACATAAAATCCCACCATTGTGTTCCTATCTACACACAAAACATCGGTGCATGAGTTTGCATTCACTGTTAACAAGTGAAACGATGCAAAATAGTATAAGCGTTACTGGATGGAAGGACATCCTGTTTCATAATTTCGTACATCTTGCTTCATATTGAGAGAATGGGGACATAGGTTAAAAAAGAAAACCATAATGGAGGTATCGCTGATTTAAGCTGACAGTTTCACAGCTCCCTGGAACACCACAGAGTCTCAGACCCTCTCTTCCTCCCACAGGTTACCAGCTGCTAGGCTCCATGACACCAGAACTGTGCCGTTTTACTGAATGAAACCTGAGTACTGACCACATGCAAAGAAAGGAATTTATAGCGATTAACTACTTTTCCTGTCATGGGGACCAAACAACAGAAGTGTAGTGGAATAGAACAGCCTAACAGTAGCCTAACTGCTAAAGTGCTTCTCTCAGGCCCAGCACAAGTATATTGCGATATCTACTTGCTTTAATGCACAAAAAAGAGAAGCCAGCGAGGCTGGAAAGGGTTAGTTAACTATTATAAGCGGGGAGTGAGACAGTTGCTGGGCATCTTCTATCCCTCTGATTGGTGCATGTCTAGCCATGACTAGCCAATAGGAGGACTCCACTCACAGCCATTCATGAAAAACCAGGACGGCACTGTCTGGGTTGGGCAAACAGGATGTACAGTGATGTTACGGCTATCACTTCCTAGCATGCCTTCCTCTGCAGCTTTGAAGGCTTTTTTCCTACTTCTTCTAATTTACCCAGGAGGTTTCCACACGAAGTGTCGATTGCAGACATTCTGGTTTTGCTTTTCTAAGAAACAGAACTAAAAAGCTTCTGTTTTCTGCCTGCTATCAGGACTCTACGCTTGCCCTCCTTTTTTCTGTTCGATGAAGTCATTTTTCTTGCTGATTGAAATCATCTGTTTGCAGCTTTCTGACAAATTAATTGAACTTTGCTCTGGTTTAAAGGAGGCCCTCTGACTTCTAAAACAGACTTTGTCTGCAGCCTTTCCCTTTCTCTCTCTCACACAGTTGAACATAATTTAATCTTTGGGTCCTTAAAAGGAATTCACATTTCCTTGAGCTCAGTGAAAGGGCCATTTGTTCTGCTGATAGCATTTCAACTTTAAAAACATTGTGAGAAAATTGAGTTGAGCATTCGGCTTACATTGTCCAAATTGGAGAATGCCCCTAAAGACCTTGTCAGATTTTATGACCACCACCGTAACCTGGTGGAAGCTTGAAAGGAAATGCACATAAAACTTGATGTGTTTTGTCTGTCAGTTCCAACCTCTGCTTCAGAAATGCTATCCTTTTTTTGTCTGAAGTAATCAACCACCCACCTACAAAAACATGGTGGAAAAGAATATCCAGCCTCAGGTCCACTTCAGTCGCTCTTCTTTCAAGGTTTGCAGCAACAGTTCTCTACTCTAACGGACGCTTTATGGAATAATCAGAAGTCAAATTAACAGTAAATAAAAATAAGCTAAATAGAGTTAATGTTTGATTGTGTAGTAATTCTAGAAAGAGGTAGATGAGCTGTTATTATAATTTAATTTTATATAATAAACATAGCAACAAAAATGAGAAACAAAGTCTTTATTTCTTTGTTGTTTGTTGTCTTTTGTTTTTGTCCTCTCCCACCATGCTTTTCATGATATCTAAAACCTCCTCATGAATCCTGCGTGTCTAACAGCCAAAGTTTCCTTCTCCTTTTAGCAAAACGCAGATAGAAAAGTTCAGAGAAGGCTTCCTGTAGATAAATAAAATATCGGAGGGACCTAACTGCTTAATGACTGCTTGGGGAGAAAGTATTTCCTCTGCAGTGTCCATATGTTCCAATGGCTGAGACACAGAGGAAAGCAAAATATGCAAAATATGCACTAAGAATTTATTATTATTACTACTGATACTGCTGATATGGCTGTTTATTGTACATATTCAGCATTTTTCATAGTGATGCACGCAAAGGCAAATTCAGTTGTCTTCCACAGTGGAATATATTTCATATAAGAATGTTGCAATAAGTTAAAATATCTATCTATCTATCTATCTATCTATCTATCTATCTATCTGAAAATTATGTCTGTTGTCTGTTTTATATATTTATGTTTATAATTTATGTATTGTTATTTATTTATTCATTCATTTATTTGTTTATTTTTATGCATCTATTTCATTTACTAATGCTCTAGAACTGTCTGTATTTATAGGGTTGAATATTTTATTGGTACAATCCAGGCTTATATGCCTTCCTCAAACTCAGGTCATAGGCCGGTGTCCATCACCACTGTGCTACATAAATGCAGCTGCACTCTCAGTTATGGGAAAGACCCTCTTTATGTAACTATTTTGGGACCTTGAGAAATCAGCCCGCATAAGGCTATATTTGGAGTTCTACTGGGTCCAGTATGGGTGGTTCTGATTGCATGAAACAAGGTTACTCTTAAAAGGGCCAGGAGAATCTGAACTTCAGTTCAGTCTCATTGACATTCTCCCAGGATGGGGAAGTAGCCAAAAAGGGAAGCTGATGAACAGCTAAAAGGACAGGAACTTGGAATGAGCACAGGAGTCACCCAGAATATGCTGTTTCTGCCTTGGAAAATGTCACCCTTATTGCTGAATCCAGGATGAAATAGTGGAAAACTGATCAGAATTTCAGTTCAACTTCCTACTGAAAACTGTCATGGACAAATGGTAGCTTCCAAACACTCAATTTTCTTGACAATGTTTTTTTTTTTATAATGCCCTTGCTTTTTGTATGGTATTTCATAGAAAAGCAATGAAAACCATTAAGGTGGCTGCTACAACATATGCAAGAGGGTGAAAACCTCTGACTGGTGCAGTTTGTTTGGGATGTATCAAATTAAAAGCAGACATGTGCAGTCTCAGTGCATGTCTACCCTAGCACCAGCCCTGAATTCTGTCTTGGAAAGTTCTAATAAAAGATTCTATTTAGTGGCTCACAAGCATTCTGAAGTAGTAAACAATGCTGTTGTAAAGATCAGCCCCTATTGTGCTAAATTGTCATGAAACATAACCAGATGCTGAATGATGTGCATATAGCCCGCAAATTTCATATACTTGTACGAAATACATTTTGTTTGCAAACAAGCTGTTAATAAATTGAAAATACCGGATTTTTCTTGTGAGAAATATAAATAGGTGAGCAATGAAAACTTGATTAATTTAGCTCCCATATTGATTCCATATGGAAATATAGAAAACAATGGACACTTGTTTTGAGGAGAGAAAAAAAGAAACACAATTTCCTCCGTGGTAGAGAAGCAAATGACTGCAGGACGAATGACCATTCCGCTTTCGTTCGCTTTTGGGGTTGCACTCACCTGTCAGGCCTGGTCACTAGACAGTGGGGAGAGGTCACCAGTCTCGACTGAGGTAGCACTAAAGGTCAAACTGACCTCCCCTTGGGTGAAGATGCCACAGGCTGTAAATTTAGACTCTTGTCTATTGTTTTCCTCAAGCAGGTCAAGAGGATAAGTAATCAGCCTGTTAAAATTGTAAGGATGTAATGGTTAAATATTATGTACCATTTTGGTGACAGCTCTGGCCTATTGTTAATTTACCCTAATAACGAGTACAAAGACTGTATATTCATAATATTTGTTACGAATTTAACATCCTTTTCATATGTGTCACGTTTCACGTTTCTGAATCCTGAAAAGTCATAAATGCATGCACTCATTTCAAGTTTTATATAACAATTATAGCACCATCTGGCTATTCCAGAATAATATTGTGTCTAACAACTATATATGCAGTATATCCACAGTCCGTATTCTGACGTATCCTTAAGTGTCTCCTGTCACGTCCACATTTTCTGTTGTGTGTCAATTTTAATCAAAATGGTAACTTTTTTTTCCCCATAATGAAATCTGATTATAAATATAGTAATAATGCAGGACAACATTTGAAACACATTAGAAACTTGCATTTCATGTTTCTGCCTCTTATTACACTATGTACATTCATGGATATCATTTTGTACACCCTATAATGTTAATAATGTAATACATTGTCATCCAATTTACTGCATTTTTTTAAATGAATACTGTGCATTTTGATAGCAAATGCTGTTGAAGCCACATAGAGAAGAATTTTCCCCTGTATTAATTTCTATAGCCCAATAACCAGATATATTGTAAATTGTTCAATGAACATAATTCTGCACTATTTGGTCCAACTGAATGGCTATAAGGTTCAGGACATGCCCAGCATCGCTTAAAGCTGGACGCCCAACTTTTATCTTTTTATAAAGAGAATTTACAATATTTGCTTTTAATCAACAGAAATAATATAATTACTCTTGAGTCTTGATCCAAATATGTAATTTGCTGTACTTCTGAGCAAGGTGCTTCACATAGTTTGCCTAATATAATAACATATATGAGCTGCATAAATGTTTGAAAAGTACACGATGCTTTGGATAGTACAGATAGATGACTCTATGTTTCTCTTGTGTTTGTGTTATATCACAGTGTGCCAATTGCTCTCAACTGAATGGGTCCATTTGCTTTATTCTAATTCATAATCATCAGACATCCATTTGGCAACGGTGAGATCTGGAGGTCAGTTACAGCTTGATATTGAAGATTTCTTCAGGGATGCCAGTATCATGTGGCATGTGACTTGAGATGGCATAACCAGATGGTGATATTGATGTTTTGACTATAAATTTAGAAACTTTTCCATTGCTTCAGAAGAATTCTATACAAGCATCTATATTGTTGCACAATGGAAATTTGTGTAGGTACATTGAGTGTGTAGGTTCTCTTGCGAATGTTTACTTTCAGCTTGAGCCTACATGTTTGAGTTTGCATGTCTGCATTGTTATTACAATGGTGTGACTTGGGTGTGGGCCGCTATGAATGATTTGAGTGTTAGGTTTAGAAGATGCAGTGATGACAGATGACATGGTGACTGACACTGCCACCTCACAGTCCCAAAAAATTTGGTAGTTTTATAGTTTTTGGACAATTGAGATCTTTAGCATTAATTAATAATGTTGTGTGAATTTCGGGTTGGGTTGGTTGATGCATGTGTTACTATAATATATTTCTCATTTTCTCATTCTGTAGCAAATTGTTTTATGGGCTTTCTATACAATAAAAAAAATACATTATTATCAGATAATATATCAAGAAGACCCTGTTTATTCATTTTATGGAAAATCTATTCTTATGTCAATTAAGCCTTATTCTGTGAAATCTGTACAGTAGTGGTTTCACTTTAAGTTACCTGTTGCCTTAATTTCATTATACCTTCCTTGTAACTGAAGCGTGGCATGAGATAACTGAAGCTCAGGACAGATTTATGGGGAAGAAATGGCTTTTTGGGGGTAACATCTGTCATTCGGGGTGAAGCAAATATATTGATCTGAGTTACATTTGGCAGGTTTTAACAATCAAGGTCAGCTGTCTACTTGGCACCAGTCGCATGTGATTTTGCTTGTTAGAAACAGCTGCCATTGTGCTCGTCCCTCATGTTCCCCGTTTCACCCCCTAAACACCCACGTTGAAATACTTTAATTTATTAAATGATGGGACAGTTATTGGACTTAATTGATTGCCATCAATCTAATACTATTAGACCAGCAGAAAAGTACACAGTGCCACATGCATTAATCTTAGTTTCTCAAGTTAGATTTAGGAAGGTCTTTAAAGCGTATTGAAAAAAAAAAACATATATGAAAAATGTGTGCTTAACAATAACTTCAATTTTTCAACATAATTTCGTTATGTGTTTTTGTTTCATTTCGGCTTAATGCTACTTTCTGAGCATAATTCTTAACTTTTGACAACTACATTTTTGGACTTCAACAGTAGACAAAATGGGGGTCTTATTTCTGACCGAATAAGTGTTGTCTTAGTTAAACTTGTCACAACGTAATGTATGAAGGTCTCAATTGTATGTCCATCACCTGAGCACATTTTAAGTAAAAAATAAATTGCCATTAATGGAAGATATCTATGAATTCACTGATAGTCAATAGTTTGAAATACTGTTATTGTAATGAGTGGTAAATCATTTTATTTCTTTCTCAAAATGTCTGGAATTGAATCTTCCACTAGTTCCCTCTCTCTTCTTTTGCAGACACATGCAGGCAGGAACCTCTTTAATGTCCCAGTTAATGCCTCCCTAAACAACATTATCTTAAGAATTTTGAGGGGAAAAAAAACTTCTCAGTTGTCCTTCGCTTCAGATTCATCATTGCAACCTGAATTATAGCTGTCAAATAGGTAATGTTCTGAAACAATATACCCTCCTGTTGTCTTGCCTTGGTTGCAAGGTGATATAAACACTTCAGTCTGCAAGACATCTAGTGTGATTTTAAGTACATCGTCAAGGTTGTAAGCAGGTATTTAACAAATTGTAAGGGGGTATACATTTTATGGTGGAAATGTTTCGGGGAGGAGGTACAACTGTGTTTTTTTCTTGTTTTTACTGGTTTTAACCCAGTCGACCTTTCGGCCATCTGAATAAACCTCATTGTCAAAGGAAGCTGTGGGATGAAATCTTTCACCTTCCTGCAATTGTCATTTTCACAGGTCCTCGCGGTTTATGATGTCAAGCCGAGTCGTGCATTCCCCTGACCCCGCATGACGTTTGCACACCCCGTCCTCGGCTACTCCATTTTACCTTTTGCATTTCCTCTTCCTCTGCACGAGGGCCCTTTCATCTTAACGATCAATGAAGAACCCGGCCTGCTGAGTCAGTTCACGTTTCAGGATGAATGACCTGGCTGACGGCAGCCGCGGCGAGGTGGAGGGCGTCGACGGTGATGCCGGCCTATTCATAGTCATTATCGTTATGCAATTTAGACAATCCGGCCAATCGGCTTCTTAATTGGGCCGACCCCTTTCCTGGTCCATCTCTTGCTCTTGCAGCGTTTGATTTTTTGAATTCCTCCTGGCTGAGAGCACTGGTCGTTGCCAACCAAGGCCTGTACTCAAGCTGTGTGGCCCAGGCCCTGTGAAGAAGGCCCTGCATTGTTTGCCTGCGTAGCGTAGGCAGCAGGAATGTGGGCAGAATGCGAGGAGCGCGCTCAGGCCTGTGAGAACGGCCATTGTGCACCCGTCCTGAGCAGGGAGTCCATGGGGTCAACCCCCTATAAGTGCTGCCCTCTGGATGAGTCCCATTCATTCTCCTCTACAGACTGTCAGGTCCCAGCAGTGCTGCATAGCAATGTCAGTGTATATAAATGCTGCTAGGGGCATGTACAGGGAAACACTATTAACCAGGAGTACAACCAACCTTTAATTAAAAAGTCAATACGAGCGCTTGTTCGTCGAACGTCCCCAAGAGCCAACACTGTCCGACGTGACTCGTCCGCGTCGGCCGTAACAACATAAAGCTTAATCTCGGAAAAATAAGCTGACTTTCAAATAGTCGGGTTTGTGGGGCCGATGACCAGGAAACGGAAAGGAATTAAAACGCGCAGCAGCGGTGACACACGGATGTATGAAGAGCGAGTTATTTGTTAAGAAAACATCCTCTTGGAGACAGAGAACATATCCACGCCGATGCTGTCAAGGATCTTACAGTCTTCAAATATTTGCTTTCATAATTTGCGCACAAATCTTGTTTATATTTGAATTGATTCTGTTTTATTATCTTTTACGCCTCCCCGCGTCAGTTATGTGACACTCACCTCATTAAACATCTATCTCCAACCACTAGATTGTCTCCACAGAAAACAAAACGGCACCTCTGAAAACCACAATCTTTGTAATGAGGCTTACAGAGAGGCACAAACCCCTTGGAGGTCGGACCGGGGAAGTTGATTGTCCTTCTCTTCTTTTATCATCTTTTGGTTGGAAAGTATGCACTATAGAAAAAAAAGCAGTTCAGAGGAATCGGGACTATAAACATTGTTCATGGCGACAAAGGGGGAGAGGTCAGGGGCCACAGAGCACCGAGAAAAAGCCCCAAGAAACAAGCAACAATGGCTTAGGCCAACCTGCACCCAAGTTTTAGTCTGGGGAAACCAGCCTTTCCAAGTTGACAAATGGCAGGGCCTGAGGTCCACTGTGCTCCCCCACCCCGGGCGAAACCCCTCTCTTCTCGTGCTGACGAGCTCCTGAATGAGGTTCAGCCAAGGAGCATATCACCCCGATCTTAAGAGTGTTGGACCAGACCATTTCCAATCATTAAGTAGCTTCAGTCCCAACAATGGAAGTGTCTGGGTGGAGCTGAATGCCTGGGGTCCTGCTCCAATAAATCAATAAGCGAACAACAAAAAAACAATACAGCAGACATACTGATAGTCAGAGTGCATTCTTGGAAGACCTTCACTAACATGCTGTAAAACATAGTAATCATAGTCATTTACGATAACTTCCACCTGCATTCTTGAATAAATACACATGCACGCTTTCCTCAACAGAGCTTAATGTGTGTTTCTGATTCATTTTGTATCCAGACACATACTCACAGTTAAGCAGATTACTTGCAGCATTGCAGATTAACCCTTTTAAGTGTTTTGCCACAAAAGCTTAAATAAAACAGTAGAAACTGATGACTCAGAAATCCCTTGCATCATGGGATTTGTAATGGTGGCATATTGCTGGGTGCTGTGAAAGCCAGACAGATACTCATTACCAGTTACCCTATTATCATTATTAGGGCCTGAGTGGATGATTGGAAGTGTTTCTATTGCTGATCCATTGCTGATTATGCAAAGATTTGTTGCCTTGATGCCCTGCATCAGTATTATTAGTAAACCTCTTATACGTGCAGATCCCTTGCGATAGAAATGCTATATAAATTATGCATATGAGCATTGTGTAAATAAGTTGCATAGTCAGCAAAGAGTGAAAAGGGACATGAGTGGTTAACACTAGATCTTCAGAGTTTTGGTTTTTGCATGAAGTAATAGATCAGTTAATGTGAAAGGCTGAATTCCTGGTTAAGGACAAAAAGAAAAATACGATGCAATTCTATCCAAAAGAAATCGGACAGAAAATATTCAATGCAACAATTAACAGTACTGATAGGACAGGAAATACAATGTGTGCTTGCAGGAAGTTCAGTTGGTGAATGTATTCTTTTGTATAGGATAAGGTCATTTCTTTTTCAGGCCAAACCGAAGTTCTCATAAAAACCTATGTATGACTTTTCAAAATCGAGTTCAGATGGACCATAAAAGAATCCAGTTTCATCCTTATTTCTGGTTCTTTCTTTATTGTTTGGCCCGTAACCACCCTCCCCAACATGTTACTATTGTAGCATTTTTGTTATATGTGCTTATTTACACCAGGGAGTAGGCTGAGACCAGAAAAGAAGGAACAAAAAAACTCTGCAGGCTTGGTCTGAAAATGTGAGTGGAAGATTGTTAGCGAAGTGTGCGTGCATGCAGAAAAAGCGACAAACCTGATTTCGTTATCAAAAGTTCTGAGGATAAAAAAATACCTGTAAATGTATTTCAATGTCAGCCCGTTTTCTGTCGTTCCTGAAGGAGAAGCGAATGGGAGCAGGAGCCTGACAGAGGCTTCAGACCTTCAGGCTGGACTGAAAGCCGGCTTCAGTGGTGCTGCGGACTGGGGATGTAAAAATAGCCCAAGAAGAGCAGCTGCTGCTCTGTCATTTCCCAGGCTTCTCCAGCCTCCCTGAGTGTGATGTCATCTGTCCCGGGGCAGCCAAGACCAGGATGGGGTGTGGAGGCTGGACCCCCTTACAGGGCTGGGACTCCGCAACCAGAACTCAACCACCCGAAAGAAAAAATACAACAAGCACCGCTGATTAGGCACAGAGGCTAGATGAAAAGCAACACAGCCGATCACTGATGAGTTATAGGCACAGATGGAGAAGGCGAAGTCACCAAGGAACATTCCGGTATATTATAGTTAGTATCGAGATGGTGGCACAAACATATAGGGGGTTGGGGTGGGTTAAAAATGTTATTTCAATCAGATTTGTTTTCAGACTGCAGCATCTGGAAGACTGTGGAGGACGAGAATTAATTTCTGAAAGGGGATTCTGGGTCTCCGTGAATGAAATCCCTGAGCACGTTGTTATTATTAATCTGCAAGACACATTTGACACTTCGAAAGCGCCTGTGTCTTGGGACTCCTCCAAGGTGCGGGGCAAATGCTAGTGCATTGCGGGGCAAATGCTGGTGCAGTTCGGGGCAAATGCTGGTGCAGTGCGGGGCAAATGCTGGTGCAGTGCCGGGCAAATGCTTGTGCAGTGCAGAGAAAATGCTAGTGTAGTGCAGGGCAAATGCTTGTGCAGTGCAGGGAAAATGCTAGTGCAGTGCAGGGCAAATGCTTGTGCAGTGCAGGGAAAATGCTAGTGCAGTGCCGGGCAAATGCTTGTGCAGTGCAGGGAAAATGCTAGTGCAGTGCGGGGCAAATGCTAGTGCAGTGCGGGGCAAATGCTAGTGCAGTGCGGGGCAAATGCTAATGCAGTGCGAGGTTTTATCAAGCTTTTCGTATGTTTTGGGTCTCATTACCCATTTCATGCAGACTTTCAGTCATCGTGTAAAATTCAGGCCCATAAACACAACATTTTCCAGGCACCTGTTTCCCAGTCCTTAGTGCAGATAATTTATTAGATACAATAACTCAGTCGTTAGCAGTCTAACTGCTTAACATTAATCATTTTCCTGCATCCCAGCGTGATTCAGAGTAGCCCACTGTGATTCGTCATGATTTCTTTTGATGACGTTCTCGCTTTGGAACTCACAGTAAGTGTTTTGACCATGACGCCTTTGATATCTCACTGCAAATGCGTGTGACACGAACTTTGTTTTCAAACACTTAATATGAGCTTTTTAGCTCCACGTGGAAGGAAGGAAAGAAATGGAAAGTAGTTTCAGAGAAATTAACCAAGTTCAGCCACAATAAGGTTAGGAAAACAATACTATTCAAACATTTGCCCAGCTAGCATTAGCCATGGAAAATTTCGCTTATGTAATAAAAAATGTACTTAGCAGATCTTTCATGTTACTGAGGTACATGAATTTTATGTCTTGTTCTAAGTTTGATGACATACTATTGTTAGGGACTGTAGTGATCTGCTCGAGGAGGTCAGAGATGGTGCTGGAGTTTTCTTCAGTGAATTTCTCCAATATCTCCATTTACCTGCAAAGCTAAGTTGAGCTATGGTTATAGCTTGACTACGCCATTTAATCGAACTACTGGCCTTGTCCCAGTATACATGAACGGGAGAGGAATCGATTTATTGACCGAAGTACATCTGACTCCGCTACAGTATGTGGCCATATGGCTCCTTTTTCCAGTCAACCAGTTACGTCATGTAAAAAAAAAAAATTAATTATTAATAATGGCTGTGTGAACCTATTAAGTGACATAAGCTTTAATTGCAATCTGGTCGGGAGAACAGATACAAGAAGATCAGGATAGCATAACAAGAAATAAAGAATTTTGTATAATATACCACGACAGCACGGTATTGGGGATTGTTCCAATATTGCAATGTGATTTTGTTGTAATAAATATTGTGGTGTTTATGAAACAAAAAAGGAGTTCAACATAAATTTCTCACTAACCCGTCTAGAAGTGATTTAAACAGCAACGATGAAGATGATTATGATTGTCTCAGAGAACACATGCAGCGCTCATGCAAAAGCAGTAGAGCTAAACTTTAAACTGATTTTTAAACATATACTAGATAATCTTGAAAATGAATAATCATTAAAAATGCAAAACTTGCTAGACTGATCTTAATCTAGCTGATTAGCAATGTAAGAATTGGAAAGCATAAAATGTGATGTTGGTATTAATATTGATTGTTGCCCATCCATCCATTTTCTGCAACTGCATAATCCCAACAGGGGTCGTTGGGGAGACTGGAGCCTATCCCAGGAACAATGGGCACAGGCAGGAACCAACCCTGGGCAGTCGCCAACACAAAACTACAGGGCTGATTTAGAGTCACCAATCAACCTATCCTGTATGCATTTGGACTGTAGGAGGAAACCAGAGCCTCCAGCTAAAGCATGCAAGCTCCACACAGAAAGGACCCGAGACCAAACCCCGAACCGTCTTGCTGTGAGGCAGCAGCACAAACCACTGCAGCACAACACCGCCCCTGGCTGGGGTCCAGTCCTATAACGTACAACAGCCATTTCACTAATTCAGTACAAAATGCCCCGCCTCATGTTGTGATGCCATTTGGCACTGGTACCAGTTTTTATACCAGTGGAAAACCAGCACCTAGAAGTACCGTACTTTTGGTACCTTCTTGAAGTACCAAATATATGGTACCTGGTGCAATGGAAAAGTGCCGTTTAGTTGAGCAGTGAAATGGACAGTTTTACAGCGCTGTACATTTTGTATGTGCTGTACGTCCTCTGCTATGCCTCTTCTGTTACTTCTGGATCAAAGCCCAGGGGGGAAAACTGTGGAGCATGTGCAGGTCACCTAGGACAGTTTGGGTCTGATTGAATGTTTACAAGCAGGAGTAAAATGATTCCCAATCGCATTATCTGAGAGTCTGGCCAAGAGAAACTCTCCTCAGTACAATTTCAGTCAGACTAACATGTTTACCTGTACTTTAAAACTCAGGTTTTAGTCAGACTAACACAATAATTCAATTTCCTTAGTTTGCATGTAAATGTACTGAGTGAGAGTCATGTGACAATGTGAGTCATATGACAATGTGAGTCATGTGGCATCATAGTAGAATAGCATTTTAAATACGCTGGATCTACGATTCCTCTTTATAAGCACCGTGCACCAGTGAGGTGAATGTGTCATGGCAAAGGCTAAACAGTGTATTGGATTTACGGCGAGTTAAATTTAATCGGCAGACAAGTGCTGTTTAAGGCCTGCATTAGATCTCTGGAGTGCCGGCCAGGCCGCCATCTCGACAAGCCTTCCCGCTCGGCTTCATTTACTCGTCGGCTTGTTGGATGGCGTCCTCCTTCATTTTTTACTCACGCTTTATTTATTTACCTCGGCGAGATTAACGGGCCGGGATGTAAACACAGCGATGCCGAGGAGACCCTCCAGCCGGCACCGGGTGTCGCGAGCGCTTGATGTGGTCGAAGGCACAAAAAAAGACGAAAAAATAAAGAGCGGGGCCCGGAGGAGTCGTGCCTCCCATTCGCTGCGAGCTGCACTTTGAGCGCGTGCCACGAAATATTTGCGGACGCGTTCGGGAGGCGCCCGTGCAGCTTGGATGGAGATAACACGTCCACGTCATCGCGCCCGCCGCGGCCGCCCTCGCCTTCCCCCCGACCCCGGCCGGGGTAATCATATCTGTTTTGTGTTGTGACTTCCGTCTGAGAGTAATCTCTCTCGGCAGACAGGCATTAAAAATAAGAAGAAAAACATGGACCGGAGACTTTCATCTCCCCTGTGCCACACTCGCTCTGTCTGCCGACGGGGTCGCCCACGACCCCATCATCTGTCCCTCACATGTTTGCCTTTCATCTAGGGAATTGCCGCAGAGGCAGAGTGTTTATTTTCTCTCGAGGGTGGCAGCACCACCAGGGAAATGATAAGAGGGCTCTTTAAGTCCGGCGGTTTGGGGCATTTGCGAAACGCTTGGCTCCCTGTTGAAATGAAAATGAAACGATGCTTTATTTTCCATTTGCAAAAGTATGAGTACATTGCAATTTGCATGCCCCGTCATGGTCCCCTTTGAGACATATACACACACATATCTACAGGTGAGAGCAAAGCTTGGGGTTCAAACTCCCCTGGAGTATTTCAGGAGCTTAGGGGCCTTGCTCAGGGGCTCAAAGGTGGTAGCAGAGGAGGCTGGGAGGCATCCAGCCTCTGGGTCCATCATGGCAGCGGGACCACTGTAAACTTTAACAAGAGAACCCTACACTCAGCCAGCAAAATTTAACCAAGTTGCCCTTTTGGTAAGAAATGATCAGGCAAAATTTACCAAGAACACCCCCTCCTCCCACGGGTCCGCAAATTTTACCAATCCCCCTCGCTGTGAGACCCATCATATGCTCTTGACCATAGGAGATGTGTCTATTCTGTTGAGGATGGGATTTGAACCAGCGACCTTCCCATCACAGAGACAGAGGCCAAACTTCGAAGCTGATTTCCGAACCATTACCTCTGCTCCTTTCTTTGATAGATGACATGAGAATCTGCTTGAAATCGTTTGCAGTGGATACCTTTATAATGCATTATAATGGTCAGTATAATCCATTATAATGCATTATGCAGGTATTTATAGTGCAGTATAGATGAGAGCTGCACAGAGCATTCATACTGCATAATAAACATGGCTATAATGTGATGTGCCTTTTTATAAATAGTTGTAGCCGTGTTTATAATACTTTATGAATTCATTGTAATGCATTATGAAGGTATCTATAATGGGTGCTTTAAGTAAAGTGTTACAGAATTATCTACTGTCTCTAACACCGTCTGTCTTTCACTGCCACCTAAAAGACAATGAATAATGTTGAGGGTATAAAGAGCAGCGTGGAGGAACTGCCTCAGCGTAGTAAAATAATTAGTCTGAATGAATTAGCCACTTTGTTTATGTTAGCTACAGATGCTAAGTGAACAGCAGGCTAAACAAACATTAGTTGAAGTGGATCAATACAGACAACATTGATATCCAAATAGCCCAATTATCAAGTGTGCAGCCAAAGGCTCAGTCAGGCCATGATGTGATGCGATGATTCTTAGATGATATATGAGAAAAAGCTGAGGTATGAGCTACATTAAAGCACAAACAGGCTAATATTATCTGACAGCGGAATCTGTTCACCCTTTGCTGTTGAAATCTCAACTTACTTTAGCATTTCTGCATTTGTCTACGCATCCCTTCATAAGGTATGGGTTACATAGGAGCTTAACTTTGAACATATGTCTATCTGTTTGCAATCTCAGTGTTATGATTGAAAAACAGACTTTTGCAATTTCTGGTAAGGAAAAAAGTCGGAGTGTATGTTCATCCAGAGAATATATTGTTTAATCTTAAAAGCTAAATTTTCAGATGTGATTGTTGCCATGAATGTACCAGAGAATGTCTACATTCTTTAGCTGTCGATATATTTAAAAAAGGTTTGTAGCTGTAAAAATTTAAACTTGCGGAATCTTTTGGATGCGTCATAATAATGATACTAGCAGATCGACTATTAAGTTATTAAACGCTGAAGTTGCATTGTTTGTTATGGTGGCTGTGATCAAAATGTGAGGTTATCATTTCGCCAGATCCACGTTAAATGGAAACCCTGCTAGTGCAATCAGAGTGTTTATTTTTGTTTGTTAGTCTTGCAGGAACAGAAGACCAGCTCACCCTCTGCAGATCTGTGTTGCCTGAAGCTCCTTTCATGGTGCCAAATCTTGGCATTTGTGGTCTTTGTCACAACACTGCCCATAGCAGAATTTATACCTCTGCTTCCTGCATCTGGAAAGGCTTGGGGGAGGGGGGCTGTGCAGTGTTTGACCATTACGTCGTCAGCCAGTTCAGGCATGAAGGTGACACACGTTGCCTGTTGCTGTTCCAAGTTGCTTCAGAAGTAATTTTACTTTTACAGTAACTTGAAACGCAAATTGTACAGGTCTAACTTTTTCCTGCATCCCAGACCAGGATAGATGGATGTGCCCTTTGTCTACGGCCTGTTCTACTGCTTCTTCAAGTATTCTTGACCCTTTATACAGCGCCTGGTCACAGTTAAGCTTTAGATCTCAATACACATGGCTATGCATTCTGACAATGAAAATGAGCATTTATTCATATAATCGAATGCTTTCCATAAACTTGTCAACAGATTTTTTTGTCAAAAACATCACATTTATTGTCTCCATAAAATGCCATTTGATGGTACACTTAATATTTAATTCATATGCATAAAAGAATTGCTGAATAGAGGTACAATTTATTACCCAAAATGTGACCAGTTCCTATTTTAGCACCCTGGGTTGTTCTTAATGGCAGCAATCAGCAGACGTACCACCATTCACTCTCTGTTTTATCCCATAAATGCAAATTAGGCCGAATTAATTAGGATAACAAGTAGCAGAGTGTGGTGGAAAGGCGTACTGTCAATGAGTCTAATTGTGTTTTGGCAGAGCACTTGAATCCACGCCAGGCCGCATGGACGCACTCTTGGCATCGGATTTAAGCTGCCTGGCCAAATTGCCAGCGACGTCTGGAGACAGCGGTGTGGGTTAATTGTATTGTGCCAAAGATCTTAGGATTTACTCTATTAAATTCAATTTAGATTTCCTCCAGGCCGGCATATGCACACCAGTGCCTGTGTCATTCTGTTTGTACCCCGATATGGCTGCATGCGTAATTTCACTTAGGTGTTAGGAAATTTATACAGGTCTCTTTTTCTTTTGACCATTTTTACACAGCTTGCTTTGGCGATGCCTTTGCATTAACACACACTGGTGTATCTCAGTAGTGTCCAGGGCAGGTGAGTGGCAAGGTTCTCCATCCTCTTGAAAGAGCTTAGAAAATAGTTCCGAATTTACCCCTCCACCCCCACCACCCTGGTCGACAACTATTACCATTGTCGCCTTTCCCCTCCCATGTCTTCTTTAATCACACATGTCATTGGTTTCGCTGCAGGTTGACATGTATGCATGCGGGACAAGGTGGAACTGCGCAGGGGGCGGTGGCCTGGAATGCCCGGGACTTTGGCCACCACTGACCACAGCAATCGCATTTTGAGCAAAACTACAGCCCATATTCATGAGTCCAGATGGTATGAGCATTTCTGCTTCATAAGCACACCTCATCAGACTCGACCGGAGCGAAACGCGGTCTTTGCCACTCTGGTAGTAATGCTGTCGTTAGACCATATGGTGTCCAGAAGCCTCAACTACTGTGCAGGAAGAAGCGTGAAAGGTCTCGTCTACCGGGCGCACGGGCAGGCAGATAAAAAAACGATCCCCCCCCCCACCATTAAAAAGTAATCAGGCCCTGCAGAAACATTGAGCTCTGGGGACCGGTTTTCCTGAACCACCCTTACCAGGCTCCAGCGAGACATCAGCTAAGATGGATCGCATGCGCCAGCCAAAAATAACAGATCGCTTCCTACGGAGATGTGAAACGCGCTCGACATTCATCAAAGTCCGTCTTTTTAACTTATTGCGAACGC
The DNA here is from genome assembly GCA_026781145.1 of Hippopotamyrus pictus. Taxonomy (NCBI): domain Eukaryota; kingdom Metazoa; phylum Chordata; class Actinopteri; order Osteoglossiformes; family Mormyridae; genus Hippopotamyrus; species Hippopotamyrus pictus. The sequence continues at coordinate 19,272,714 of JAODLC010000021.1, forward strand.
AATTATGATCGTCGAAGTGCCGATGACGTAATTCATGATTCGAGCCCCTGCCGATCTCGCAAAAGTCATGGAAATGAGGTCCCCGGGCAAAGAATTTCACATGGCAGAGGATGAAAGTAAAGAGAGACCCCAGGGGGTGGTCTGCACCCATGCGTGTGCACGGGGCTTAACTACAACATGCGTGAGAGTCCGTACACGTGTCCGTCAACATGCAAGTGTGCACAGAGGAAAGCTGAATTAGTGAGAATGTTTGGAGCACACAGGCATATTAGCCATGACTGATTTGTGATAGCGACCTCCCCCCTATGACCACCCACCCACTAACCTTCCGCAGAGCCTACAGGAATCCTAGCTGATAGATGCTTTGTTCAGGGATCTCCAGGGTCCCCTTATAATAGGACCAAGGGGCCCTGCTGGAACTCTGAGACCCGCTACTGTGTGCATCTGTGACTTGGGCCGACTCAGGCCTGCATTATGTGCCGCACCCAGGGATGACTTGTCAAGGAGTCCCACGACCACCACTCTGTCTCGGCCTCCGTGGAAAGAAATGAGTAGAGGAGAGAAGAGAAGGGAAAGGGGGGTGGGTTTTTCACTCATTCGCGAAGGCAAGATAGAGTGGAAAAAGCCGCCATCCAGGATTTCATATGCAATTGAGACGGCAGCGCAACAAAAGAGGGTTTTCAGACCGTCTCACTCTGTTTACTCTTAGAGGTCAATGGGAAACAGAACCAAGTCTTAACTGCAGCCATTTAAATATCAGTCTGGTCAATTACAGTCACCAGTGGCAGGGCTGCACTGCCTGTAATTTAGTAATTGAAAGCATGAGTGTGTGGACCCATTGGGTAGGTGTTTTGATAAGCCACAGGAAATGGCAGGTCGGAGGGTTGTGGTTGGCGGGGGGCGGGGTGGAGGGGTGTGGGGGTTCGCCCAAATTTTTCTTCACAATCCCTGCAGCCAGCTAGCAAAAGTCCTTGTTACCTTAATGAATAAAAGTGAAGGGGGCCAACGTTAAAATGAAGACATTCATCGTTTTTTTTTTTTTCTTCACGCAAGTTTCATTTTAATTTTGTTGATGCGAGTGATTCTTCCGTTCAGGAGATCTGAGCCCTGCGGCGACAAAGTTATTGACTAAATCAGGGCTGATTGCTCTCTTTATTGCTCATATTACAATGCAAACGGCTGTTAAGGTGCTTCAGTCAAATCTGAGCAATCAACTACAAATGTCAGGAGTCACAATCATGTGGACACTGATTAGTGCGCTGATGTTTAAGCAGAACAGCATGCAGCTGATTTAAGCTGCACATTTTATTTTTGTGTATGATGTCCTTATTTGAGCTGGAAAGCCACAGGATTTCACTGCTGGAATTTCTTCATGGACGTGAGCTTCAGTCTTCATGCATTGTAAATGTTTTCATTCTAATGTGTAGTTCAGTTTAGGTTAAAAGTTTTGTGTCGATTAATCCAGAAGATCTTGGAACAGAAGATCACCAAAACGGTTTGAATTAAAATTTTGAAACTGTAAAGCCCTTTGGAGTCTTGGATTGCAATGACTTTAGTTTTGCTGTATGCTGCATTGAAACATATTTTGGTTTTGAAAGGAGGGGTTATAGACTATTGTTGCAATATCTGCACTGTTCACAATATTTGACAATGAGCAGGTGAAGCATAGTGATTAAGGAAATGGTCTCAGAACGTGCAAGTTGATCCTTTTGTTTCCATGGTAGAATCATTATGCAATATAAATTTATCACCGAAATGCCTAAAAGAAAGAGCCATACCTTTTATTCATAGACACTGAAATACTTCACTACAAAAATGCGGATCTCAGCCTTATCACACTGGCTATATCTGTGTTTGTCTCCCTGTAACAGGACTCAAGAAAAGGAAGAAAAGCTTCTGGAAACAAGTGTTGCATTGTGGTTATAGTAGCAGGGGAACTTTCAGAAAACATTTCAAACAATAATAAAAAAAGATTAAAGGCTGCAAAGAACTACAGGAAAAATGTCATGCATATAAAAGACAGACACCTTTTATTTTATACCAGTGAACGAAGGATGTACTGCACTTAAATATCAGGAAACAAATATGAAGTACGTCTAATCCCTGTGTAATCCCTGTTAGAAAGTATGTAGCACTGGAAATTTATGGGTTTTTTTTTTCAGCCAGACAACTTCCATGCATGTCTGATGATGCTATGTAAGTAATCTTAGCAGGAAAATTTGTAACAGTGATGTACGATTAATAAGTGATGGTGTTTTACTCCGTATGTTTGTGTCATGTGATTTGATGCGATGCAGTTTTGTTTACTATGCTTTCTCACTTTGCTTGAGAAAACAAAGAACTGGTATTTTGGCATTTTTTGATTGTTAGTCAGCATGGATACATGGCAAAGAAGATTTCATATGGGAGGGACGTGAAATATCCCCAGGCTTCTTCACACGTACAGAACAGGGAGCCGCTTTAATGACTTCTCAATAAGCACATTTTTCAGGCATACGATTTTGCTTTACTTTCTTGTAGTTTTGCTACATGTTGCTAAGCCACAGTAATTAACATTCCACAAACCGTGCAACATTGACAATTAGAATGAGACTATTATTAAATTAGACATTCTCACCTTGTAACGATACATAGAATATGAAGTCTTGAGCAGTACATGCTGTTGTCAAAAGCTGGATTTACCAACTTCTGTTCCTCATTATTGCACTTTTAATAATTAGCTCATTGCAATGAGAAGAATCCTGGCTAAATTCCTGCTTTCGCAGCTAACCATCCTGCATCCGATGAGAACTAATTATTAGAGTAGATCATTTTTCAGCGGTCTTTTGTGCATCTGACACTTTTGTGGCATGGCTTTGCAAAAGCTATAAAAACATAAATAGCTGGAGTCTTTTGCACACCCTTCTCTGGGATTTCCTTCGCTTTGGTGTCCACAATAAGAAAGAGATGGAGGTAATTCTTCTGGCCCAAACCCGCCACCCCTCCAGACAAGCAGCTTCCGCTTCCTGATGATCAGCTGGTCAGAAGGTGTCTAAGATGGCATCACATGCAGGCATGTCAGAGGGAAATAACCTTTCTTACTATCACTATGACAGAGACACTTCTTAAATTCAAAATCGACGGTAGACGTTCTGTCTACCTCTCCAGTTGGCTTTTAGTCCTTTAGGCTGTCTCAGTGGGTTGGAATGCTGTGCTTGTGATCGGAAAGTTACAGGTTCAAATCCTTCATTTGGCATCATAATGTCACTGTCGGGCCCTTGAGCAGGGCCCTTAACCCCCAGGGACCAACCCAACTTTCTGAAAAAAAGTTAGTGTCACTTTGGATAAGTATCTGCAAAAGTACTAAAATATAAATGTCTCTGTGGGCATCCTACACATCTCCTCGCAAGGAAGGATAGCTGCTTTTGGCCTGTTGTATGCTGACTGAAAATAAGAAAGCTTAATCCAAACTGGAGCATTTGCTTTAGTTCATTTACTAGGCAATGATTAGGCAATGATTATTTGTTATGAATAAACCATTAGCTATTCCATTATTTCAGAGTAGTATTTTACAACATACTTTATAATATACTCAGTTAAATTTGTGTTCGTTCATATAATATAATTGTACCGTTTTTAGGGAACTTCGGAACAAATCCTTAAAACAACAGAATCAAACAGGCCAAAGGGTGTCACTCCAGGAAATGGTTGCGTTTTGGTTCTGAGCTCAGGGAACAGAAGATACCAGATGGGAACGTGGCAGGCCTGGGATGCGGTTCCTTGATGATTCAGAGGAGTTGATGTTGGGAAACACAAGAGACCTGGGATGAGTTTCCCAATAACTATCAATGTTGCCAAATAACAAACAAGATAACAAACGATATAGGTAAAGAGTGAGTGAGATTTGTGAGTTTGTTATTCCAGAATGAATGAACAAACTTTGTCACATCAGACATGTGCAACTGTAAAAAAAAAGAAGAAAACTAATTAGAAAATCAATAAAATCAAAGGAAAGCACAGAACATTAAGACCAAAATCAATTAACCCATTTCTCAAAAATATATAAAACGTTATGTTGCTTCCTTGTAAGAAAGAACAAGTGAGATCATTGGTGAGCATTAAAACAACTTAAAAATATATTTTAATAAAAAATTACTGCAATGTTGGGCAGCATAACAGACACAATAACAACAGCAGCATTCAGAGGAAAATCTTACAGCTTCTAAGGACTTGTGTAGGCACCAGAATCGCGTCTTCCACCAGACTGGAGCGTGTCAGGCCCAAAGCCCCCTCTACAACTGTGTAAGTTCTCTGGTATGCAGTGTTATACCTCTTCTCAGCCACATTTTGGGGATTCTACTCTGGAATCGGCAGCTCTTCGCTAAGGGGGTACCTGCTGTCTCCCAATAACCAGCCACCAGGAAACACACCATCCTTTGCCATCTGACACACTACAAAGCTGGAGCAAATATAAGCACCGTGTGTCCCCGGACGCTTGGCGACAATGTCTGTAAAATGTCCTCGATGGTTGTGTGTCACCTGGACATTTAGGCCTAGTGCCAAGAACTCTACTAGTGTGATGCATTTGGGATTCAAGAGGCTGTGAGTTTGAATAGGGTTGAGGGTAGTTCTACTGCACCTAAAATGCTAGGTATGCCTGCAATGGCAAGACAGCCATTTTTTTTTTATGTAACGCAAGGCATTCCCTCCTGCTGGAAATTGTATGTAGTTGAAAGCATTGTGTAATATAAATGTGATCAATACATGCACAGATTTGAACACAGCAGCCTGAGGCCATGTGCATTACCGGTGGTCTGCAAAAATCCCCAGTAGAAGCAGAGAGCTGTCAGAAGCTGCACAGTGGACTGAGGGGAAAATTCTGGTGTGTTCCTGCACCAGAACGAGGAGGCCATCCTGTATTGTCCTATGGATTGTTTATTACTGAGATGGTCCAAAGGCTTCGTGTCCATCTGCAAAATAGCATTTATACCAGCAAAACATAAAAAAAAGATTTAATTTCTAAATGGTAGATGTATATATTGACCTTGTATGTACTAGTGAGTTAAGTGTACTGTATATGTGCATGATTGTGACTGTTTTAGCATATTCTAACAATATGCATTCGATCTGTACTGGTCCTGTAAGTCCTTTTCCATGGATGCCTATTTATTGTTTTGGCATATTGTGCTGTTTATGTGTGTTAGCGTTTGTGAGGAGTCTGCACTGGCTTTTCCTTTGAGTGCCTATGGGATATCAGGTAGATGGGGTTGTGACAGGGTTACCTGAATGACCTTATGAAGGACTCTTCCACCATGGTATACCAAATGACAGTTAAATTATTTATTCTATGGGAGACACTTCAAATGTGGCATTCTTTCATTCTTAACTATGACGTGCAGAGATGTATCAGACAGGCACTCAAATACGGGGGCGTGGTGGACAGGTCCATTTCGTGAATGTTAATATGTTGTGTCTTTTAACATGATTATGATTAATTAATATTCAGATATTAAGCTGTATTGTTACAGCTGCACTACACCATGTATATGAATTTACATGAATTCAGTTTCATTTTAATTGTTATGTACTCAAGCCTGTGATGTACTCCAACTGAATATAGGTGTCAGATCAACAAGCCGTTTTTTGCACTTATTTATAATTAACATAATTATAATTTTTATTACAACAATGGGCTATAATTATTATAGCATAATCAACATTGTCAGTATTATTACGTTGTCCAAAAATGAGCATCAGTGTGTTTTTGTGATCTATTCCAGATGACCTCTGCATGTCTGCAGGAGAATAGCAGGCAAAATTTAGAAGAGTAACAGATAAGAACAAACAACCCTTGAGTTATGAAGGGTTTCGAGAAACACTCTGTAGTTAACAATTGATCTTAAGTACAAGATAACTGACTACTTGGCATTACGAAGCTTTTGGGGACCCACCTCAACCTGGAATGTGTCAGTTCCAGAATGTGATTCCTTTACAAGTTGGAGTAGTTGATCTTGGGGTAGAGAAGATACCAGACTGGATTGTGTCAGGAAGTGGTTCCTTTACGATTCGGAGGAGTGGAGCTTGGGGAACAGAAAAGACCAGACTGGAATATGTCAGGCCTGGGAAGTGGTTCCTTTACGATTCAGCCAAGTTTAGTTTGCAGAACAGAAGAGACCAGACTGGAATGTGTCAGGGCCAGGAAGTGGTTCCGATACAATTTAGCCAGGTTCCATTTGGGGAACAGAAGAGACCAGACTGGAATGTGTCAGGCCCAGGAAGTGGTTCCGATACAATTTTGCCAGGTTCCATTTGGGGAACAGAAGAGACCAGACTGGAATGTGTCAGGCCCAGGAAGTGGTTCCGATACAATTTAGCCAGGTTCCATTTGGGGAACAGAAGAGACCAGACTGGAATGTGTCAGGCC
>JAODLC010000021.1:19317722-19333803 GCA_026781145.1 Hippopotamyrus pictus
GTTTCACTCAGGAAGTGAGTGAAAACGTTTAAAAGCTTTGCAAGGAAGAAAAGCCAAAATGCAGAAAACAATTCTTCGAATGTTTAAAAACAAAGACAGAGATGATGAAAACGCAAATGCTAAAGTCAGAAAAACATGACTGAAGAGAGATATAAAACGATAAATTGATTAAAAGATTGTAGTACCGGCAAGAAATGAAAACTACTTTCACCCCTGGTCAGCAATGACAACTAATCACTTTTGCTTCACTTGCAGGGTTTGGGTCACTTCCCCTTGGCAGTAGTGGAATGCTGTTCTGATAGGGTGAAGGTAAGCCTTATTAAAGTGATTTTTTTTTTTTTTTTTTGGCCATCTGAAGTCTTAAAATGACTCGCTTACTGTTGAATCTACAAAGGAGCAAGGGGGCCCACAAACACTCTATACCCCTCGTTCACATAGGTTCAACTACCCCCCCACCCCCAGGCACAAGTTTTGACCTGTTCTTCCACTATCTTGGATCAGGGCAAACGTGCCACCTTTATCGGAGAGTATGTAGTCCAAAAATTAAGCCGCTTGCTAATATTAGTCCGCTTTTCTGGAAACTCAGTGTCTAAGACCGATGAAAGATGTTTCACTGATGTAGGCTTATGAAACCCAGACGCTTTGGACCAGCTACAATCTGGTTTGTATCAGGCCTGTGAATCTGCGTGTCACTGGAGCACTTAGTGATGTGAAAGCTGCTTCTTATCTGTAGCTCTTATCTGGTCAGCACAGTGCTGGAAAATCCCAGACTACAAAGGTAGGTAGCTGCTTGCTATGGGAGCGTATAGGTGGATGTGCTGGGAAGCCGGTCGCCTGTGCCAGCAGACACAGGAGTCACCAGACACGGGACACAGGAGTCGCCTTTGCTTAGCTGGCTGTTATGTCTGTCTTCAGTGACAGATAATGAGTCACAGCAGGAGCAGGTGCACAGCAGCTCTGATGTGCCCGTTTGGTATTTTTGCCTGTGGTCTGACCAGGTGGGGAAATTTGAATGGATCTGTACTGGATAAATTTGCTTCAGTTCTTTGTTCTATTTTTTTTTTATTTAGAACTGGTGGAAACAAATTTGCAGGGTTGATTAAACAAATGGGCCATGGTAACAATTAACGTTTTTCCGAAAGGCCCATGACTATTGAACGACGTGTATGCTTCGAGCTCATCTGTGGCCAAGCCTTAATTATTTGTTTCATAAATAATTACAAATTATGTCTATATTATGGTACATATATAAGGTAATATACGGTAACAGTTTTTTTGTTTTTTTTCCACTCAGAATTTTCTTACTCTGTAGAATTAACTGTTAGATCAGTATATTACAAAAATTCTTGGAAGACTGAATACTGCGTATTTACACCTATTTAGGGTCAGCCTGTCCCTCAAGCAATTGAGGGTTAAGGGCCTTGCTCAAGGGCCCAAATCCTTGGGATTTGAAAACCTTCTGATGACAGTGCTCTCACCCAGTGAGCCAAACACTGCCCCCAAAATGATACTTGCATCTTTCTACTGCACTATGGAAACCAAATATTAATTTCAGCAGAAGAAGCCACCTTCTCGGATGTCAGCTGATGGTTCTGTAGTTAAGTAACTGGACTTCTGTCTGAAAGGTTGCTTATCTACCTTCCAAGAAGTTGGTACCTCAGATGGAAAAACCAATGTCTAGAAATGTACATCAAGCCTGTTGCTTTGAATAGAAGCAAGTGCTGTGTAGCAAAATAATCTGCCCCAGAGTGCGATGCCTCAGACCATTCAGGGACGATCCGCAGCACCTGGCTCTCGCTGCACGCACACCCTGGGCTGTCTGCGGCCGCAGAGCCGAAAAAACAAGGGCAGGATTCGGCCGTGTCATACGATCCTCCCACTGAAGGCGGCCAAGGCTGAGGGAGGCTCCCAGCATGCAAAGCGGGGCCTTCGTAGCGCTGGGCGTATTCAAACACAGGGAGGGAAGCCGACTTACCAGCCCTAGGACTAAAAATGTGCCGAATCCGAAAGGAAAGGCAGACTCTCCACCTAGGACTCCTCCCGTTCAGCTCGGTGCCTGGTCTCTGGGCTCGTTTGTAACTCCCGCCTTTAACATGAACCCTGCAGTTTCCATTTCTTTGTTCTTTTACGACCCATCGAGAATGCCTTAAGTGTAGTCTTGAACTTTTTTTTTTTTATTTACATAGTCTTATAATCCTGTTATTTTAGACATGCCTGACATACTCTTAAGGATACGGCTTGTATCGTAAGCTTTTTCTTTTTTTTTTCTCCAACGTTGATAGGCTATTTTCGTTTAATAACTGATTTAGGATTTCGAAGCCTTTAATCTCTGAATTCAGACCAAGGTTAATAATAACAGCGACGGCGATATTTTTCATTCATGAAAAGCTTTAATGGCCGGCAAGAGTTTTATCCACGTACCCCCTCCACCGTCAGCGCACGTCACTGCCCTCTGCAGGCCGGGCTCATTCAGCCCCCCTCTCATCAGCCTACCCGTGGCAGCTAGCCGTCAGTCCATACCAGTCCCCCTGGCAGCGTCTGTCTCACCCATCAGTGTTCTCAGGCTCTGGCCTTTATTTACTGGATAAAAAGGCAGCAGCTTTAAGCTTAACCTTGTCTGCGATGCCCGCAGGATCCTGAGACCCCATAAGAAGTCATTAATACTGTCGGCACGCCTGCTGCCTGCCACCTGAGGTGAAGCAGGGCAGGGCAGCGCAGAGCAGGGCAGAGCAGGGCAGCGTAGGGCAGCGCAGAGCAGGGCAGCGTAGGGCAGCGCAGAGCAGGGCAGGGCAGCGCAGAGCAGGGCAGGGCAGGGCAGGGCAGAATAGGGCAGCGCAGGGCAGCGCAGGGCAGCGCAGGGCAGAGCAGGGCAGCGCAGGGCAGAGCAGGGCAGAGCAGGGCAGGATCTGCCTCCAATGTTGTCTTACTTATTTATAATTTATCTTCACAAATCCTGTGTTTTCTAAGAGCCACTAGGGGCTTAATTCTTTTAATATCTTAATAGGGTTACTAATGTTTCAAATATGCCTTTATTTAAATGGCTGGAATTAGAATTTAGAACTTCAGAATGGAGTAGATCAGTCACAGTATAACTTCCAGTTGAGGCTGTAATGCAGGACTCCAACAGATTCATATTTGTTGTGATTTCTTTTAATTGAGAAATTTTTGGAGATGTCGTGTGTAATAGGCTTAAACTGCCAATAGTGCTCAAAAAATGTTAAATTTGTTATTTTTTTTTATATAGCGCCTTTCACGACGGAGTGACCTCAAGGCACGAAACAGGGATATAGGGAGGAAAGTAACACCCGAGAAAAGAGATTTTCTTTTTTTTTTATTTTAAACGTTCAGAACGAGTCATGTGTCCCTCATAGGTGTGTGACCCTGGTTAAATGAGGTCCTCAGAGACCCCCTCCGTTTGACACCAGTCTGACGGCTTGGAGAAGCTCCACTTGTAAAGCTGCTTCATTCACATGCACATTCATGAAGGGGGTGACTAGCGTGGTGCGAGATGCGGATCGGGTCATGCGGGAGCCGTCAGCCCCCCCCTCCATCGCCCATCACCCCCAAGCCAGCATGGCGAAGGACAAGGAAACGAATTATGCGGGAGATTTAGCGTCTTCCCCTCCTGGGCTGCCTGTTTGCCCAGGTCAGCATCGGGCCGCAGCCGATTACTACCAATACACTTTCTGTCATGCCGTGGCTAGTCGTTCATTTCCTGGGTTGTCTGGTGCCTGGACTTGAAAGGCCTGTTTTGGGATATACAGGTGTCTAGGCCAATGGACCTCGAGAGGTGAATAAATATTTATTTTACTATCAAACAATAGGTGTGGCAATGCTTGTCCTTCAATTTTAAGCTGGTGTAACAGCCATAGTTATTTGAAATCAGTGTGCATTTCTTGGTTTTATGGACTCTTCAAGTTTTATTGTTATGATTTCAAGACCTATGTATTATTTAATTATTAAGTTATTAATATATATATTTTTTTCTGGTTGAGTGAGGACAAGAGGGATACTGTTCTGGTTCTAACTTGAGGTGATCCAGTTCTGCCCAGTAAAAAAGAAATAAAAAAACTTTTTTTAAATCATCTAAAAGCTAAGAACTCCGCCGAAGTTGCAATGGATGCAGAGTTGACATTTTTCAGTCAATGGTAAAAGCTAAATTTAGAGCAAGTTGCCAAAAATACGAGTGTATTTATGTACTGAACGGACACACCTGTCTCTCTTTACCAAGGCTGTGTCTTTGTGAAACTGTCTGCTAGTAAAAAATGTTAAAAAGACAATGAAACAAAGATGCTGATGTCGTAACTGAGGTTATAATGGTTACCTGATAAGCTCTGTTGGTGTTACATTGGTTTCATTTCCACACAAAAGCTGGATTGTCCCAAAAACAGGTTTATTTTGAGGTATATTGAGACGGCAGACTTCAAGGGGGATTTAAGAAAAAGGAGAGAGAGTTGTTGTTGCTCCTTGGTCATTCTGATGAGACTGCTTGTGCAGGAAGTTGAATTAAGAGCCTTGGAGAGGGGCTTAGGGTGTCTTGCTGCTAAAACAGCACTCCCCAGAAATAGACTCACCCGCCCTCTGCTTCCTCCTGTAAAATCACACTCTGTTATTTGCCAGCACTTTGTCCTCCATTCACGCTGCCTAAGGTTGCCCTCAGAAACCAATTTACTCTGTTTGCCCTTATTTGCATAATCAATTTACTAAGGAGATGTCAGCAGGGCCCTCTGCTTCGGAGTAACTGGAACTTACTCAGGCTTTACTCTTAATCTTTAGCAAACGCAGATGTCTGGCCTTTCATGTTCTTTGGCCCCTATGAGGTATAGTAATATTTGTCGATAGTACCTGTAGCTTTGGTGACGCATTATTCTGAGCAAGAGAGCAGAAAGTCTATAGTTTAGGGTCAGGGAAATCTGACAATGTGCCTGCCCTGCCATCCTCCTACCTTTGCATTCTCTTCTTTGATTGAAAAGCACTGGATGCCAGTGTGACGCTAAACAGTTGTTATGTAACGCCGTTTGATCTGTAGCTATTGCTACTCACGCTAACAATGACAGGCCTGAATCACTGCGGGTCCTACACTAACCTTCAGTCAGTTGCACACATAGCTTGAGGTAAGTTAAAATATGCATGATATTTTTAATCTACTGCGGGAAATAGTTCCTGTCTTGTGTAGTTACATATTTATATTATTTCAGGAATACACTTTCTCAGCCTGTGTGTTATGATGATACGGTTTATAATTGTGAATTAGGTTTATATTACATTGTGGAGACCAGATGTTCCCCAGAATGTGATAAAAACCTGTTATTTTGATCTTGTGGGGACCATTTTTCAGGTCCCCACAAAGATCTGTGAATGCAATCAAAAAACTAACAAAAAATTTGTCTGGTTACTTATGGTTACGGTTAGGGCTGGGTAGAGGTTAAGGTCGTCATGTTGGGAGTAGAGTATTCCCCACAGAAACAAATGGAGAGTCCCCACAAAGATATAATTACAAACATGTGTGTGTGTTTGTGTGTGTGTGTGTGTGTGTGTGTGTGTGTGTGTGTGTGTGTGCGTGCATGCATATTTAAATTAAATCTGCCATAAGGTTTCTAATATTCACAAATATTAGTCAAACAAAATCTTGTGAATACACTTTCAAAATATATTTTATTAACTTTAATGTGCACAGCACATACACCACAGTATTTAACAAGTCCTGTATAAAACTACGGGCAGATTCTGGTTACACACGGTTTAGTCGAAACATATTCCCACAAGTGTCAGCTTCCAGACTCTGCTACATCTTCCTGACCTGAATGCAGGAACAATAAAGAATATAACTGATAAACATAAGAAAACCTACATTTCTACATCTTCTTTCCTCGAGTCCATTCTTCTGTGCTGTATTTTTTCTTAGTACAATTGCTGCACTTTGAGTAAAGCATAAGGTACCAAATTACTTAATGTTCCTTTCTGAGGGATCGCATGCTAAATTTAGCCCAAGGAACTAAAAACAAATACAGCAAAAAACAAAAAAAAAAAACAAATTGCAACACAGTGAACCATTACGGAGAGGAAGTAGACACTCAGACTTCAGTGAGGAGAAGGAGGTCTGGAAGGAATGTTAAAGGGAGTCTCACGTTTTTGTTATAAATGTTCGGAGTGGAATTATTGTTCAGAGACACAGAGATCAGCATGTCAAGCTGAAGTGGTTCTTTTGTAACGCAACACCTCAAACAAATCCCAGCTTTGTTGGGTATCCCATACGGTCGGTCCTTATCTTATTTAAGCTCACTTGGTCGCCATTACTTATATTTGAACAGAAAAAAGAATATGTAAATAAATATATAGGATTACAGGGTGGCCATGTAGTGTAACAGCTGCCTGCAGATATTTCCACAATGATTATCCTTACTAAAGTAAGTCACGGGGTAAAGATAGCTTGAATGTGACGAGGCCCAGCTTAAGTCCTCGTGGTGGCTTGAACTTTTGCTTAGGAGATAGATTAGAAGGTAGGTGAACACACCCAGGAAGGACAGACCAATGTAAAACCTTTGAGGAAAGCTCTACAATGAGATCACTGGCTGTTAGTGAAACAAGGTAGAAAAAAGGCATGAAAAAATGGTGGAACAGCTATATGTCCAGAATACTGCCTACAGTTTAAATATAGCGGCAATTAAATGTAATTTATATGACAAAATATACCATTTGATTATTAACCTGTTGATTTCATAAAATCTCCATTCTACCAAAATACTGAAAAACTAAAAGCTGTTTAACTCAGCTGCCAAGGAAAAATATGTATCACATATGATGAAGTGACGCGAGGCCTTGAACTGTTCCGTGTAGAATATGCATTCTGTGAGAGCCAAGGGCATGATGACTGGATTACACGTCATTATCCTGTCCTGCCTTTTATTTTAAACAGGCTGAAGAAGCAGGGCAATTTCTCTGACACATATCGAACGTCGTCCAAGTTCAAGCCCCGGTTTCAGCCAAACCCAGATATGAGGGACAGCTCTGTCAGCCTGCCTTGCTGCATGTTGGTAGGTGCCAATCGAGGCCTAACACATAAAAAATTCTTCCCAGGGAAGGAAAAAGAAAGTTTTACACAAAACCGTATTATTAATCAACAGTGCAAAAAAAAAAAACACAAAAATAAAGGAAATTTTCAGTTCAATACTTGTAGCAGCAAACATAGTGATAAATAATATATACATATCTGTTATTAAATAAACCAGTAGTTTTCTGTGTTTCCTATGCATAGAGCAGAAATCAGCATCAGTGTAATAAATAAATTCTTTTGCACTATATACATACCTGAATGGTAAGCTTAAACATGATACACCCATTCCTGTGTAAAACTTCAAAAAAGTGCATCTTTTTGAGTCCCCCATTTGAGTCCCTGACGTGTGACCCCCCCCACCCACGTTCATATTCCTCCACATGATTTGTTCATATTCTTGGCAGAAAATGTGTGACTGTGGTCGCCGGTGAGATGCGGTTTCCTTTCTTGGTCTTGCCCACTTTGCTCAGGCCTATATACATCCCCGGATACGCCGTCGACTCGTAAGCGTTATAATTATTTGCCAGGAGCTTTTCTTTGAACTTGCACTCGTCGTTGAAATGACCCTGAAGGGAGATGGAAGCAAGCATGTCACGTCCTGCTATGATTGGTCGCCTTGCTTCGATAGCCGCTGGATTCACGCAGCATTAAGAAGGAGTTGCCCGTGGTCTCAAGTTGTAAAAATGGCAATAAAAACATTAAGCAGATGATGGTGAAATACTCTGGGGGGCCACAATGGTGACTGCACACTATGTCTTCCTGGGTCTACAAACTTCTTTTCCTTAAAGCCTTTTTTTAAGATCATCATACATTTATGAAAAATGGCACCCATCTCACGGTTGGCAGAATGGTTTCACAGTTGGGCCCTTAGTCAAGGCCCTCCCCCAATTGCTACTGGGATTTGCTGACACTGCTTTCTAAACTGTATGTTGCTTTGTATAGGATGGATGGATGGATGGATGGATGGATGGATCATAATATTTAATAACACATCCCTGGGCAAAAACACGTCAGAACTGCGCTCAGCAATGCAACGCCAAGGCGGTGGCAATGCCACTCATGCACAGGGCATTGAGTCTTTAGGTATGGGCAAGAACACACTTCCATGTACTTACAGATCCGTACAGCTTCCCTTTGCTGTTCATGGCCACGAATAGACGGCTACGGACACCAAATAGGGTGACCACTCCTCTTTCCACTGGAGAAATTTCCAGAATACCTAAAATGAATGACAGTGGCAAGAGATTTAGACAAGGGCATTCTACTTCACTAGGTGATAGTGTGTGTGTGTGTGTGTGTGTGTGTGTGTGTGGGTGTATGTGTATATTACACTGTGGTGAACAAATGTCCCACAATGTGATAAAAACCTGTTATTATGCTGTTGTGGAGACCATTTTTTCAGTCATTACAAGAGGAAGCTCCGTTTTATAAAAATCTGTAACTGCAATCACAAAAACAAAAAAGTCCTGTATTTTGTTTGGTTACTTTGGTTTGTGGTTAAGATTGTCATTATTGGGATTAGGATTTTCCCATATAAATTAATGGATGGTCCCCGTAAACATATGAATATATGAACGTGTGTGTGCGTGTGTGTGCGCGTGCGTGCCTGTGTGTGTGTGCGTGCGTGCGTGTGTGAAAAAAAAACACTGGATACCTTTGGATAACTATAGATATTTACCATGAAAAACGAGGTACCCAGATTATTCTCACCTCACACTGACAGGGTAATACTCCTGCAGCTTAAAATAATACGCAGTAAATGGTGTTATGTAGACAAGGATCAAGACTGACATGCAATGCTCATATAAACAACGCTTTACAGCGCTCTGGTGTGAATTTCTGTAACGTTGCCTTTTATTTTTCTGTTTTTAATGAATCAAAATAAGTTCAGAAGCATAAACACCCCGTAGCTCTTCAAATTCATCATGTTGCCCATCTGCCATCAAAAAAGTTAACATACTCCTTAGAAATGCTTCGCATGTGGTGAATAGTAATGCCTTTTCTGGGAATCAAAGGCTAAATGCTCAAATGCTCACATTTACGTGTCTGACTCGTGAGTGTTTCAGTGGCAATGAAAGTTACGTCATCTGCGAGCGGTCATTGATTGTTCTGGATTTTGATTGAATAGTAACTGCATGGGACACTATTTTCTGATGGTACGAGGAAAACTTTAATTAAAAAAGACCTAAATTAAATATAATCAATTCTCTTGTGCTGTGAACGCGCACTTAGCATTACATATCTGCGCCCAACTTTTAAAATGATCATATCCTTTCTGTTAGTTAAAAGCGAATTTTTGTACCAAAACGCCACGCCCATCGGTACCACAACTTCATCGCATTTATTGCGTTACTGCTGGACATTATTAACTGAAATATTGCAATTTGGTGGGCAGAAAACGTTAATTCTGTTTAAAACTTCGAAACGGGAGCCTAATATATGTTCTTAAAAATAATTAAGATCCTGATTTAAAACGCTGTTCGGAGCTGTACTTATCAAATTATTCAACATAAGACCAAATTCTCTAAATACTGTATAGTAAAACTTACTGTATCGATTTTCGTTGTGGACTCCAGTGATTCTTCCGTCCGGTAGCACTTGTATATGAAATCCAATACCCACATTACAGTAAAGACGCCGCAGCCTTTTGATTCCAGTAAGATAGTCAGTGTCCCGGTTGGTGTCTCTTTTTTCCCCGTGGATCCGAGCCAAGGAGCGCGAGTAGAGGCTCCCCCAGTGTCGGTCTAACGTGCCGTTCTGCCTGCCAGAAAGGGGGGCACCTCGCACCAAGCTGGACAGCATTCCAAATACCAGCAGCGGTAATAAGACCGATTGGACAGTCATCCTGATCAATATAGACACACGTCTCCCAGATAAAATTCCGTCTTGTGTGGTCACCGTTTTTTTTTTTTTTTTTTTTATAACTAGAAACCAAAATTTGGCAAAAGGAAAAAAAGAATGAAGCGAGCGTGAACACCGACTTCCAGACCAATTCCCCGTTTAGAATATCCACTTGTTCTTGAATGGAGTTGTTTTTTGGTGAGAGGGAATGTGTTTTCCACGAAGGTCGACTCACACTCACTTCCAGGTTGTTTTGAATTCAAGGAGAAGTTAGGAAGTGTTGATTGTCCATAACGGCGCGGTACAGCCATACCGCGGCTCGGCCACTGACGATATTTATATCCGCTTAGAAATTACATCATATACGCCACCTACTGCAGCGCCAGGCATCTTCTGCTTGAGACCATCGCCACCCAATGATGCCTGACCTCGCCTTGTTGCTAAGATCATGCAGAAGGAGAAGACACTTTTTTTACAACCACCGCCTTCCGAATTCCTTTGAAAGAATGGAATGTGTATAAAAAAGTTAAAGTAGCTCTCTCCTTTAGCACATGGACCTATAGAAAGTCTTGAGATTCTGAATAGAGTAGAGCCTTGGCCAAATTTGATTTTGCTTTCTGCATCACTTCCTTCTATTATAATGCAAAATACAAAGAAAAATATGTATGGGAGGGTGTACATGGGAAATTACAAAAGTAACAATCTAAAATATCGTTCAGGAAACTACAAATGAACAATAACTGGAAAAAACAATAGTAGAATCCAACTTATTGTAAAAATTAACTTTTCGACTTAAACTTACGTTGCCCCATAAGAGGAACAATTGCTAGATTAAATAACGTTTTATATTTAGAAAAAGGACTTCTGATATATTTTTGTTTTAATCATTTCTAAGCCGATTACCACATGAAAGTCAGACGCGACGATTGATGTCCTAGTTTGTGTACTACAAGCATGCCTACAGATCGAGTATGTGCGCTATTAAAAAGTGCTGATTGAAACCGTTTTACCCGACTGAACATACTGATTCATACATGGAATCCCCCCCTTGTTTTTTAGTAAGATGTCCGTTATCTGACCAGCATGCCTTAGTATCTGAATATTCCAGATATGCGGTATTATTTGCGTTAGCCGCAGAATGTCTTTTCGAGGAAAAGCGAAAAGGAAAAAAAACGGAAACATGATTTTTCCAGTCACAAGAAAGCGCACCTTAATGTTGGATAATATCGGATCTGATCAGATTAGGCTTTATCATGATTCTCAGTGAATAGATTCGATGAAGAGGGGGGGAAAGAATGCACTTAGGTGCGATTTTACTGACCTTACCCTGCAAAGTTCAAGTTAAATATTTACAGAATCAACTTTGCAAGATCTTTGATAGTAGCTGCAAGATGAAACTTAAAGTTAAGCCGCACGATAGATGATGAATGACATGATATTCGGGGATTCTTTAAGAGTATAGTACGAATTTTACCAATGTAACGACTTTTAAAATACTATACCTTTTAGTAAACGCGAGTGAAAATTGAGAGAGGTTTTAAAAACACATTTTGGCATTCAGGATAATTCCAATCATCTGCGATATTATGATTCTGTCGTTATTGTTATCAGCAAAATAGTAAAAATAGGTCTAACATAAAACACTTTTAATCGAATGCTATTGAATATAATGAGTAAGTGAGCTTCTTTGTCATTGTTTATTTAGATGCTCCTCTGGGACTCACTGCGTCGGTGAGGCAAAACATGTAGATCCTTAAATTTTCCTTGTCATTGCTTGAACGGTGAGAAGTTTTAAGTTTATTCAATGCAGATATTAAATAAACGGACAGTTTTCTCAAGTTAGACGAAAAGTTATTGCTTATGTAGGCATACTAAGTCAGTAGTTTAGCCGAAACCCAAACCCCAGTAGGGATAACTTTGTACGAAAATTAACGCGTGCCGACGTTTGTTATTCCGCTGTTAATTATTTTTCTCTTTTTTGCTTTTTTAATACAACCATCACCGATTCAATGGGGTAAACACATAAACTATTTTAATAATAATAACGACGATAATAATAATAATAATAATAATAATAATAATACATAGCATATTACATTAAATATAGACCTAATTAAAACTTTTATCCCAAAGTAGTTTAAAAGTAATTTGTGTATGTGTCTCATATTTTGCTTGCTACTTATAGCTGGGTAGGGGTTAAGGTCATCATGTTGGGACTAGAGTTCTTCCCATAGAAATTAATGGAGAGTCTCCACAACGGTATAATTATAATTTTGTGTGTGTGTGTGTGTGTGTGTGTGTGTGTGTGGGGGGGGGGTGGGGGGGGGGTCTCACTCTGCCGCTCTCCATGGTGCTGTAATTTCACTGTTAATAAAGCTTTTGTTTAAATGCCCGAAATTTATGCTAATGTGTAGAATCAATAAGTTTCGCAGTATTCCATTTGCGTACATTCATTTTTGAATAGGCCTACATTTTAAAATGCATTATGATACGCCACCTATTTCTGATTATATGTATGGTAATCTACACTTTTACTGCGTAAAATTTCTGTTATGAATTTATGTCTTCAAATACATTTGAATCGGTGCATTAGTCTATTTATTTGTTCATTCATTCGGAATAGAATCTTACAGGGTTTGAAAAATAGTGAGCTCCAGGAGAGTGGGTGGGTGGCTGTCGTCAATCGCATTATTGATACCGTCCTCTTCAGAATGGGTTTATTTTTCAATTATTTCGTTGAATTAGACTTTTCTTTTTCCTTTTAACAAAAGATAGCTACATCTTTCTATACGTAAATATAGGAGCAGTGTAAAATGACGCATGCAATTTGTCCTACGTTATAAATGCAATATGTTCGCAAACTCAGATTTCCTAGATCGTTTATGCTGCCCTCTACAGAGAATCTTGTTAAATTACACAAATTGCAGGCTTAAATCAGCAACGCCAACCTTATAATTACACCTTCCATATTATTGCGAATGAGGGAGAACTAAAACAACACATTAAACCGTATTTTTCTGGAGGGAGAATTCATTAACTAGGATTTAATTTAACTATCTTGCGCGCACAAGAAAATCAGAGGTGGACATTTCAGGTCCAGAAAGTAAAAATCCAAACCAGGATTTTGTTTCAACCAATCAGTTGAATATAAAGAGTCACAGTCACAGGGTGAACTGGTTGGTTGAAACAAAATCCTGGTTTGGATTTTTACTTTCTGAACCTGAAATGTCGACCTCTGAAGAAAATAATTTGTGCGCACAATATACATAACTTGTGTTATGTATCTTGTGCGCACAAGATAGTTACAGTCCGTATGAATGGTCGCGACAGGGGTGAAGCGACATTAACAATACATTTTTCCTTATCAGTAATCATAATAATACACTCTGATAAACAGGTACAGTAAATACATCATTACTGACACCTGTTTATTGTATTTATTGAACCTGTTTATACCTGTTTTACTATGATTACCGATATAGTGAAAGAAAAAAGTATTGTTCATGGAGCTTCACCTCTGTCGCGACCATTCACGCGGACTGTGTAACTCAGCCTTAATGCCAAAGTAGTACGCAGCAGTGTTGCATTTACTCCTTCGAGTAATATTAATTGCAAGGCTACTGTATCTTATTATATTGTACCCTGATGCCAGCAATGTTTTTTTAGGAGAACGATTCGATTGAACAAGCGAGTAACATCAAACACACAGCAATTCGTCTTTCTAATTATGTCCATGAAATAATTTTTGAGAAATCAGTAAACTCTTGAAAATTGCAAATGAAGCATAACCTTGAGGTCTAGCAAACGTAGTACGGCAGCTATACGCAGCTAACCTGTTCCTTACAAATATTAACTTGTGCGCACAAGATACGTAACTTTTAACGGATCTTGTGCGCACAAGTTATTTTCTTGTGCGCACAAGATATAAAAAAAAATCACTCTATGGGACTTCGGGGGCTCCGTAAGGAAATAATGCTTTGTTTTTCTAAATAAATATCAAGCTGTCGTCAGACAGCATGCATATGCTATTATGATATTATTATACCAATATGCAAAATACATAACTACAGCTCAGTGTACTCTAGATAGATCTGGTTCAGAAGTTCACAAGTATTTAAACATCTCTGATGTACTGCGGTTGATTTAAAGATGAAATGATCTTAATTGGCGGGCGGTGTAGAAACGGGCAACTATTGGCTGCAATTAGTTGGCGCCTGTCCCGGGTTATACATCTTAATTGGCAACCACAGCTGTCTTAGATGTGTTCTTAGGAGAGATAAAGTAAAGCATACAAATACAGTACTGTGCAAAAGCCTTATAGACAGTGATAGAAAAATTTACAAATACTTGCAAATACTGTGGTGTTAACTGGAGAGGTTTTCAAATGACTAAGCTGACATACTTTGACAGGCATAATGCCATAGTTTTACACCAACATGAAGACCATTTAAGCATCATTTTCTGTGACTACCTAAGACTTTTGCGCAGTAGTGTATAAAAAGGTAATTAAAAGGAAATACTGTAATATGACTGAATGAATCACAACCATAAAATAAAATGAAAAGCAATGGAATCCATTCATCCATCCATCCATTTTCTATACCCAGTTGTCCATAAAATGAGGTATAAAGTGCTTAAAATAGCATGTTAGCTACTAGGAGTTCTCATTTAGTGTACAGACAGCTGGGGGGTACAGACTTGTCCCGAGCGTCTCACTGTTGCAGTGATGCACTGACCGCATCAGTGAGAACTTCCCACTGGCTCCAGTTTTAAACTGAAATCTGTAGTAGGTGTGTTTAAATAGCATCTGCATTGTGCTTCTCTTGCACACAGACTGTTTATCTCAACTACTTATTGTGACTGTGAAATTAAACTGGAAAGAATTGCCCCTAGGGTGCAGTGTTGTAAGTTGCATGTGAAGCGAAAATTTTCTTGGAATGAGAGTGCTGAACTTGAGTTTGTTTACTGGATTGATGTTTTCCAGGATGGCTGGACTGGCCCTCACTATACCATGGGATAGATTTCAGCTGACTTGGCACGCTGCTGGGGAACATAAATCATATAGCATTCAAATACACTTTTAGAATGACCAGGGGCTTTTCTTCAGAGGAAAAAAAAAATTCAATTCTCATTATTTCCAGATTGAATCATTATAGAAATTGTAAATAGCCGATATGTCAAATACAAAAAACAGAAGCGATACAGACCTTTAATTGCTTTAAGGATATCATTCACTCAGATCATTATCCTGTACCATGGATTCATTACTTTGGGGGTTACTATAGTGCTTTCCCAAGGTCATGCTCACTTTTTAATATTACGTAGATTGATTTTTTTGAATATGAATCATTATCACATTTTTCCACTATATGTTTGACAAGCAATGAAAAGGTGACAGTTACTGTATCAGCAAGGTGCAATCCAAAGCAGTCACTGACTTCTGCAACAAACAGTATCCAAGACGGGTCTTCTATATCAGGCCACCCATCCGTGATACCAGGTTTAGACTGAGGCACCATAAATGATCCCATTTGCAGGGGCCCAAACACGGACAGCATACATGCTAGGAGCACGAGGGTGGGTGCCCAGGGTAAACTTTGGCTGGGGTGCCCAGGGTTTCGAGCATCACCCTTGTCATTGAATAGTATATCTCAAGAAAGAGGCGACCAATAGGCATTGAGACTGCTGACTGGGAGGTATACAAGAAGCAGACTCTGCTTTTGGGGAAATGAGGAACAGCACCAGGAAATGGCGATGAAATACCGGATTTGGATGCCAGGTGCACTCACTCCAGCTGAGGAATTCAGGCTAACCAAGACCTCGAAAAGTGAAACAAAATGCCAGCTAACCAAAACCTAAAACCTAGAGACAAATCACCGACTAACTGAAACCGCTATCATGGAAACACAGCACCTCCAAGCTGCTGACGAAATTGTGCCGTCCTCTATATGAAACCCGGAGGTAAAACGCAGAAAACTAGGGACCTGAATCCCAAACTAAACCGAGCTCAATCCCAAACTAAACTGAGCACTGAGCATTACACTCAGGAGTCAGTGACGTCAGATATGTGCCCTGGTCTATGCTCATGCTTAGTCTAAATAAGACTTGGAACTAGAGCCCGACCGATAAAGGATTTTGAAGGCCGATACCGATACAAATATTTGTTGGTTTTAAAATCCGATATTC
>JAODLC010000021.1:19342043-19359845 GCA_026781145.1 Hippopotamyrus pictus
CTAAATATTACATTTGTTCTCCATTAGGTTAACTTTATATTCCCCCCCCACCCCCCCCCCCCGAAATTTCATTAAATCATAAACGTATGTGTTTTACCAAGAAATATGATAGCGGTCGTTGTGTCCCTCGCATGTGAGTAACACAGATTTACGCGAAAGAAACATTTCGTCGTTGTCTTTTAATTGCCCATACATTCCAAAAAATCGTGCACACAAAGAGTCTTTTGCGAGATTACAATGGTTATTAGGCACTGGTTCGCTTTCTTGGCTCTTTTGTGGAAAAAAGGAGGTACCAATACTCCAAATCAAATCAGACTGACCTTTGAACCTTTTCTGCTGTACTTTTTCTCATGCCATCTTTTCTTTTTGGTGCGCTAGTGATCTGAGGGCGCGGCCGAGGCTGCAGCCACTTTCCCAGACTGGGCTGCCTTTCGTCCCCTAACAAATCGCCGCTGAGCCCCTTTTGTCCCGCTTTACTTTGATCTCACCTGCTTGTCAGGGCTAAAAGGACTCCCGTACAGTTCGAACCCATTGCAAACAAATTGGCAACCATTTCATTCCCATACCCCGTTTCAACAGGTCAGTTTTAGCATCGTTAACCCTTTAATGCACTTTCCGGCTTCTTGCCCCCTGTTCTGCTATCTGAAATTTACCGCACACGGCATTTATTCGAAATTATGAACAATATTAGTAGCCTATATTTAAACATCTTCTTAGGCGCCTCCTGTCGGAAGTGTACCTTAACAGATACTCGCGCATTTCTCAAGTCATTTCTCATGGTTGTTAAGCAGTAGATATAATTATTAGCGTGTTATTGTCATTTTATTTTGACACTTGCTCTATTTGTTTAAAATTTTGCCTCATTTATTATTGGAAAAACTCCAGAGGGCTCTTATCAAAATAACACCCGCAGGTTATTGACCTGATCTGTCTCATTCTTTTAGTTAGTGTCTATTGATTTTTTAATGGAAAATGTGATATTTTTTTTTCTCAGTAAGGAGTTTTTTTTTTAATCATAATAATTGTGGGGAAAAAAATGTTGCCACGTACTGCTCTTAATCTGCATGTTCTCCGTGTTTTTTTTTTTTCTTGTCACCTTGCTCCAGATATTCACCTGGAATCGATCCTTGCAGAGGAAATTTACAGCACTTTAGTCCATAGGAGGCACTTGGGCACTCAGGCTAAATGAAGCTTGAACACCTCACACAGAAAAGGAATGACATCACACTGCCGCCTCACCTTTGTGAGAGCAGGTATCCATCAGAGCAGCGGCCGATTAGGAAACAGCACTTCAAACTATAGTATAAAAGGAAGGTCTTCTCTCACTTGAAACTGGATACGCTCTCTCATATCTCTGGGTCTCTTTGAATGCACGCCTCTGGGTTTAAAAAGAAAGATGGCCTTTTAGGCCCTGTCCGAATGCACTGCTCCCTCCAATGGAGCGCAGTCGCCGTGGGCCGAAGCTGGCATCACCAGCGAAACACCCAGACGACTGTGGTGGGTTTGCGATCAGCTGGCAGCCTGGGGGAATCTCTGCTAAATAATGAGTCATCCTTTAAAAACACGTGAACATGTTGTTTCGTCTGGTTATTGACTTACACGGTGTTCGTGTTTAGCTAGTCAGACGGTGGGAGGCACTGGTATATTGTAAAAATAAGTCCCTCAGTTTGACAGCAGTCGACAGTCCTGCCCCCTACCCCCAGAGCCTGTCGCACCAATGCAGGAAGGTGTCGTCGCCAACCCCCCCCCCCCATCGACAGAGATGCAGCAGCTGTCAGCGGCTAATTTGAAACTCAATGTCACCTAATTTCCCTTTGATATAAGCCGCGGACGGCGGGACGGGGCGCCCAGCAGGGACCCGCGAATGAGAATGCGGCCTGCTCATGGCTGGGGAGAGATGGGTAGGTGGGCAGCCCTGCGGCACGCCCATTGTTCCCCGAGCCCCTTTGAAGATGTGTCGCTGACATTTACACGGGATGCGACCGGGCCCCTGCGTCCGGGCCCCTGCGTCATGCCCATTGTGCTCCTGGAGCACGTTAGAACATATTTTGGGGGGGGGGGTATATGGGGAAACCTGTCAAATTGTAAAATAGTTTGCTGCAAATTTTGATGACAGATTCTACGGTACACAGCACGGTGAACACCTGTTAATAGTAAGAAGAAGCAACTGTCATTAATTTGTCAATTAAAGTAAAATGTTTCTGTTGGACGACTGAATCGTGTCGTTGGAGGCCCTGGAACTCCTTCCTTCTGATCATCCCAGAGTAGTCATTTGTTGATAATATTCACTATGATTAGGCATTTTATCATCATTAAACTTTTCTAAAATTAATGGTTTGGTATTCACAGTTACATGGGTCGGCATGGAAATTTCAGCAATCATTAAATCAGAGAGTATAATTACTAGTCAGAAACAAGTGAGATTAGTCCATTAGGGCTGAATGAATGATTTCTGGGGCATTGACTTTGTGGCAGAGTGGATCTTCAATGACTCGCGGGATGGATGTGTGCAGATGTTTGCTCCACTAAGAGGCATATCACTCTATAGCTGTTTTAAGCCACAGAGGCGCGCTGGCTGCTGTGGGCATCACCAAGGGAATTCCCATGCAGGTATGACCGAGGGGGATTCCCATGCAGGTATGACTGAGGGGGATTCCCATGCAGGTATTACCAGGGGGATTCCCATGCAGGTATCACCAAGGGGATTCCCATGCAGGTATCACCAAGGGGATTCTCAGTCTCTTTAGGACTGTCCTGCCCCGGACCTTCATTTCAGAATGCTTCCCGGTCGTCCTCCTCTCCTTCACACCCCAGCATGCCGCAGTGCTCATCCACGGGCTGGGTAATTTGGGGGTGTTGACAGGCATCCCCCCCTGAATGACCCTTCTCAATTAAACGGTGTTTGCTGACATCTTTCAGAGGTCTTTGAGCTGACGACGCTAAGCAATGTTAATGCCACGCATTTGATTCTCGGGCTGCAAGTAGGCCTCTGGTGGCAGGAGCCCCCGGGGCGTTAAATTCAATTATAAACAAAGGGACGATATGATGGAAGCGTTTCCTTTAAATGAGAAAAATTGGTTTGATACAATGCAACAGGCACTTTATAAAGGCGTGTGGGGGGAAAACTGCAAGATGGTATCTTAAGTGGTTAGCTCAGAGCGACTGCCGCACCCTCCTGGAAATCAATCTCATGGCATTTTGAGCGCTTTAAGTATAGCTTCATAATAACTGCCTTTTAATTCCTGCCAGCTGTTAGTCCCCATTTAAACTAATTATTATAAAGAGCTGACACACTGTTCAGTTCTGGCATCAGTGATGTCGTGGCTGTATTACATTGTGTCCATGTAAATGATCTAGTTATCACGATAAACCACGTATAAAAAAACGAATACAGAATCCGTCCATCCTTCTTACGTCGGCTTATTCGGAGCAGGATGGTGAGGGGATCCAGAGCCGTTTCCACGCGACGTGGGCCACAAGGCTGCGGTGCGTCCTAGATGGGATGCCAGTCCGGCTGAATGTGACTTCCCGCACTGCATTCTGGGAGTGTGTCACCACACTCGAGGGTTTACCCGCCACGTAAACCGAAAATAGCGCGGGCCGGAATGTGGGGAATGGCGGGTGTTTAGTGAGAAGGATATCTGTCGAAGGATATCTTCATAAAGCATTCGTAAAGCATTCATAATGCATAATACACATGACTGTACTGTGATATGCCTTTTTATACATTATTATAGCCATGTTTATAATGCTTTACGAATGCATTATTGTTATGAATATGTTTATGAATTACTAAAACCATGGCCTTTAGTGGTACCAAATAAAGATTGCAAATAATAAGTAAGTTTGTAGGCTTATAAATAAGTGTGCGACAATGAAAAGTAAGGTACAAACAGCTTTGGGGTGTGTACAACTGAGCTTTTAAAGGCCGTGAGGGTATTGGGCTGCTGGCTTGGGGCTGGAGATGAGCTTAATCAGGAACAGGAATGTCCTAGCCATAGCCACATGCTAACCATCCTGCTTGGGCTATAATTCAGAGTAAGATACCAGGGAGACAGTGCTTTGTGACATCACACTGCTGCTCCACAATGTTATTTTTTTCTATTTAACACATTGCTGCCTTATGAGGCAAATGCATCAAGTGCAGCATCTGGCATAAACCTCTCTGTCGGCACAGGCAAATGCTTTGATATCTTGCCCACTTTTACAATAGAGTAACAGGTGGCAGGACTTCTGAAGCGTTGATATGTTACCTAACTTGGTGCATTAATTTAAAATAATCACTCACACTGAAACTGAAACAGTCTCTCTGTTGACATACATAGCCAGCGAGATTGTGTTGTACATAGAGTTGCATCAATCAAAATGCTCAATATTCAAATTTGTGTTTTGTGTATGTACTGCTATCCTAAGACATCTGATAATTTAGCAGTTCTGCATTGTGACCATAGGCAATGAGGTTTACTATTATCATGTAATTTTGCGATTCCCTAAGACAAACGCATTGTTTAAATCTATTATTACCTCCACTTTGCACATAGATGCCTAATTGCTCAGCGGTATCCTAGTAACATGAGATCTGAGGTGCCCAGTCACCTATCGGCTTACCTCACAGTCAAAATACACGAGCGCAGAGAAAGCGTAGCTGTGTACGGCGGGGCCCTCGGGGGGGAATCGCCTGAACGAGGGCCTGAGAGCTACGGAGGCCTTTCTCCAGGCCTCCGTCATGCTCTCCACTTGAACCGTCGGTGTGGAGGACAGTATTTACATCTTGTCTGTGCCAAGTCAGAGTTCCCAGGGTCCCAGATCGTACGTTCATCTCAAGCAGCAATCAAACATAACTTTGATTGTATTGCGGAGATATGCATAGTAGGCAGGTGACTCCCCCCACCACCACCACCCCACCTCCCTCACACACCCTTCCTCTCACTTTGAAACTAAATAGGGCTCAAGGGATGAGTCTCTTCTTTCGGGGAGAACCGCTCACAACAGTTGAAGCCATTAGCGGCCTTAATATACTGCATTACCTTTCCAGTTATTAGTTGCCCCTTTGTTGTGATACGTACTTAAAATATCAAAGCTGCGAGGGTCTCAATAAGATATTTGAAAGCCGAGAAATGCCGGTTTTATGTGACAATACTGAATTCCACCCCTCCCTTTCTGTCCCGGTATTCCTGGTTGAATAGGAAATCTAAAAAAACCAGGGAGGGGGTTTTAAGGGGTGGGACGGTCAAAAAGTGAAAAATATGAGTGGGGGATCCTTAAGCAGCAAATACAAGAGCATGGTCAGCAAGTGTTATGCAGGTGAATATGCTGACTGCCAGGTTCATATGTCCATCTACATTGCATGATTGTGCATTGAAACATTGTTCGGCTCAGATCTAACAGCGGCATCAGTAAGCAGCAACAAAGACACACAAAGGACAGTTATGTAAACAATCAATCGATAAAAGTTAATAAAGTGAATAAGGTGACAGTGGATAGATATAAAGTGGCGAATGTGTAAACAAAGTGTCAAGTGTAGAATAACAGTGTTAGCGGCCGCAGCTTTTGGAAAGAAGCTGTTTTTCAGTCTCGATGTTCGTGTCTGTGCTCGAACATGCTGCTCCCGCATATTACTTATACGGCCAGGGAGCTCGATGAAGGATGATATTTTTCCACCCCTTTCTTTGGATGTCGAACTCACGTTAGGAGAATGTGTGTGTGGGGAGACGGCGGGAGACCCCTGAAGCACACCTGCGTGCAGGACGTGTGTTTCTGTCCAAAATGCTGTCAGTTCAAGTTCCAAGTTAATAAAATTAATAAAAATGTCCAGACAGGCTATACCTGTTTAAATGTAAAGTAGTTAGATGTGTACATAGTGTTGGATGAAAATATATAAGACATATGATAAGGGCAGTAAAAACACTCACAAGATATATAAAAACAGTGTCTTTTTCTTATATGTCACCAGTAAAACCAAGACTTTACAAATATTCCAGTATCTAGTTTAGCGTTTCCCAGTGTAATTGCTTGCAGAAATAACTTTTATGTTTGTTTGTTTTTTTTGGGAAAAGTTTTGCTTTTAATAATCAGATAAGTGGAAGTGTGATTTCCTCATAATTCTCCTGCACTGATTTGTTACAAGAGGAAGGAAATATGGTTAAATATTAAACTATGCTTGCTGCTACTTTGGACGAGCCTCACCGAAGTTCTGCTTTCTCCTTTAACCTTCAACTTGTGTTCTACTGTTGCACCTCACTGGGCCCTAATCTCCCAGTGTTAATCTACTTTCCTTTTGTATGTAATTTCCTTTTGTTTAGAGTGGCTCTCTGAGGGGTTTTTGATGTTGTTTGTCTAAAGCTGTAGGAATGTGTTCATTAAAACCTGAAATATGTAGCATAGCCATATGAAACCTGTTTGTTTTCCTCCAGCAAGGACTGCAAAGACCTACTAACAACCAGTCACGCACTCTTATACCAGTAAGTCTTTGTCAGAGGCCACCCATGGATGTTATATTAAAAATGTGTCTTTAAAATTTAACGAGAGCTGTTTTATGTTGGAGTGGTGCAGCAGTTTGTACTGTCACCTCCTACCTCTGGGACCCGGGTTCGAGTCTTTGCTGTGGCTCTGTGTGTGGAGTTTGCATGTTCTCCCTGTGTCGTCGTGGGGTTTCCTCCGGGTACTCCGGTTTCCCCCCACAGTCCAAAGACATGCTGAGGCTAATTGGAGTTACCATATAGCCCATAGGTGTGCATGTGTGAGTGACTGGTGTGTGAGTGTGGACAGGAGGTTGGGGTAGACCCTGGAAGGGATGCCAGTCCTTTTACAGGGCAGGACAGGTGCATTTATTGGTTAAAAAACATACCCGATGAATGAGAGGAATCCAAATAAACTTGGATGTGGATACAAAGAAGCTTCTGTGAAGAGTGAGCAACTTTCACTAAATTATGACAGCTGTACTGTTCCATTGTGTCTCTACATGTAAAGCAATTCAGCGAGAAGTTAAAGAAGAAATGCCTGCACTTTATTATCTATTAACTATTGACTTTAAATGAGCAGATGAGCTAAAGTAACTGAAATCGAGTTCCACTATTTAAAAACTAACCATAAATTGCTCTCTTGTGAGGAATGAAGTGTCACAGGAAATCTTGAGACATTTCTCTAATACTGCTCCATCATCTTCAAATTTCCTAAAATATTGTTTGAAAACATAGAGTTGAACAAAACTGCTAAAATCATGAGCATCAGAGTGTTTGAGACACGCTGCAGATCAGCCACTCTTAATTATTCCATTTCTCAGCTATTGTTACTAAATTTAGTGTTCAAAGCCTTTTCATAGTGTTTAATTAGCAAATTAGCCAATAGCCAGGTTAGTGTTTGGCATGATGTTACTTCAGATGTTCTCAGACAGAGCAGGAAGTGTTGTGGATGCTTGTCTTTGGCTTTGGAATGTGCTAGAAGCATCACACATGGTCTGAGGGAGCATGTTAGTCACATCTAGACATCAGAACCAGGGAAACAAAAGGAGGTGGGGTGTGTGTGTGTGTGTGTGTGTGTGTGTGTGTGTGTGTGTGTGTGCGTGCGTGTGTGCGCTTGTGTTTATTTACGAAAAGCTATTCAACAAGTTTCCCCTAAACCTCAGGAACAGTAGAGAATGTCCTTCCACAGCTTAACTGTAATTACATAGAGAAGGTTTGCTCTTGCATATTTCACACATAGTCCAAATGCCAGGGATTTGCTTTTCCTGGCTTAGTGTCATGTTGCGGTTTTAATAAATTATTGCAAAAACTGGAATGAAAATGATGTCACACCACCAAATATCTGAGGGGTTTTTTTTGTTTTTTTTTAAATGTATGCATGGACAATGGAAATGATAAGCTATTTTTAGGAAGGAATACATTGGGAAGCAATTTTTGCCCTCCAGATGAGTGATGATTTATCGGCTCTGACGCCTTGAGATCTTCCTTGTGGGCCACTCTTAGTGTTTAATCTTGCCAGAGTTTCTCATGGAATAGCTGGCCCTTTAAGATAGCATTGCCAGTGTTTTACCACATTTCATGGTGAAGATAAGCGTAACAGCTATACGTGAGATTATATGCGCAGAGAGAGGGTTACGGTTACGGCTACGGTTAGTCAGTCAATGAGACACCTAGTTACTTTGCCTTTTTGGTTTGGTTGCTTTATTTTCCCCAGTCTGTTTACATATATGGTTTTGGGAGAAAATTCCTTTCTCACCGCACCGAATAGGGATGCTGACTGACTCCTATTTATGTGAAACCTGTGCTTTAAAAAGAAGCCGCGCTTGACAAGAGCACGTCTGGGTCTCCCAATTAGCGGTTCCAGCGTGTAGTCTTTTATCGGCCAGTGCCTGATAGTAATGCAGCATGCGTCCTGAGAACGCCAGTGAGAATGGAGCGAGCTTATCGTGCCACTCGTCATGCTGCAGTGAGACCCTTGGACTGAGGTTTACATTTAGTGTATTTTGCTGAAGTTTCTATTCAAAGGAACATCTCCATGTTTGTTTTGAGAAAGCAGGGTCAGACTGTCGCTGCAGAAAGCAGGGACTCAAGGGCCTCGCTTAGGGACTCAACTCTGGGGATGGGAGCCAGCAACCTTCCGATCCCAGGCACAGCATTCTAACCTGCTGAGCTACAAACCGCCCCCATCGCTTTTTTGGGTCCGTTTCCTCATCAGTAAGCGATTTGTTTTGGGCCGCACAAATAAAAGGTGGCAATTTAAAAAATCTTTTCAATTGTTTTTCTTTCGTTATAAATGTTTTGATCATCACCAGGAATGGACCTTGGTTGCCCCTAAGACCTCATTTCCTAACCCACATCAAAATATTAAAAATTAAATATGGATTATTTTATTTTCTAAGCGTAGCCAAAGATCGGTGTAGCCACCACAATCAAAAATTTCTGCAGGCACTGCTAATCATTGTAGTCTCTGAGATAATCACTGAA
Source organism: Hippopotamyrus pictus (assembly GCA_026781145.1). NCBI lineage: Eukaryota > Metazoa > Chordata > Actinopteri > Osteoglossiformes > Mormyridae > Hippopotamyrus > Hippopotamyrus pictus. The sequence continues at coordinate 19,350,989 of JAODLC010000021.1, forward strand.
TCATTCTGAGAGTGATTAAATGATAATGGAACAATGTGGAACGTTCACTGTATGTCAATGATAAGAAAAGTTGTAGCTAAACATGAGTCTTAGTGAGGATGCTTGAGGATCCCATGCTTTCTACCAGACGGCCTGGATTCTCCAGGATTGAAAACAGCGTTGCTTAATGTCTTTAACAATCCAGCTCATGTGTTCTTCAATTACTGCCCTGCACTCTATTCCACTCCAAGACTCCTCCATGTATCTGCCTGTAAGGTTTCTGGATAGTATGGAGGACCGGCCCGGTTGATTTTTCTTCCAGGCTGTATGAGATGTTCTGGCTTTTCTGTGCTCAGTTGCTGTGTAACATGACGTAAAACATCTCCTGACTCATCCTGGCTGTCAGCCAGCAGACCGAAGGCAGAAGCCTCCCTGGCACTCGGATGCCGCTAAATCACAGGGCTGCGTCCACGGCCTCCTGCCCTGCCGGGCGTGCCAAGGTCCGCACCCACTCCAGAGCCACGCCGAGGCGCCCATCTCGCCCTTTTGGCGCCCCATTCTGGTAGCCGCCGTAAACGGTCTTCAAACCCAGCCAGCGTTTGTTCCTGTGGACAAATGAAATGCACCATGACCAAGGCTCCTGATATCTGCTCTTCGTGTCAGTTGGGACTGTCTGCGCTGTGTTTGGTGGTCATTATTCTAACACATTTCTCTGGTACTTGAGTGTTTGTGCCAATTATTCCAGTTAAATCCCATGTTTTAATGAAAAGAATAAATCCGAATAAAATAATTTGGGTGGCACCGCTGTATAGCCCTGTTAGGCATTTGAATAGATTGACAACAATGACTAAAACAAAAGAACACTAATATCTGTAATTTTATTATTTAACCCATCTCAGTCGGCTCATAAGGTATTTCCCCTTGTATGATACACTGAGTTAGAACATAGCCGGACAGTTACGTTTTTCTTCCAGCTCAGTACACACACACACACTCTCACGAACAACGTAAGACAGAAACCATTGCTGAGGTTTTCCTGTTTACCCTGGCAAAGGGACGTGGTTCTCGAAAACCTGAGAAACGTCCTCATATAAGTGGGCAGAGGCACAGAAGAACACAAGCTGAGTCACCACAGGGCCGTCATCTTCTGAGGGGGTTGCGGCACAATGTCCGTCGCTACCAAGGCTGAAAACTTTTACCTCCGTCTTTGTTTGTCTCTCTGTTTTCCCTGCAGGTTGGCATGGATGCGTCCGAGGAAATTTGTTGGGGTGGGAACGTTTGCCTAGGGTGCCACATGGACTTCATCTGCATCCTCCCCCCCCCCCCCAGCCTTGTTCCAATCGATGCAGAGCCGTCGGCTCGAGCCCAGTACAGCCTCAGCTGGCTTCGCTTATTCACTGCACCGAATTCAGCCCGAGGGCCGCGGCCAAAAGCGAGATAAAGCTACTCGACGTTTTCAAAAAGGCCAAATCCTCAGACAATCTGCTGTGGTCCAGAAAAGTGTCTGGCAACGGCTCACGCAATTAGCCCTGAAGTCTGCCAGCGCCATTGAAAGGAGAGAGGGAAGGGGCTGGGGGGGGGTCCAGGGGCGGGGCGTCCCTCATGGAGAAAGTACAAGTCGTGCTTGTTCAGATTGTGGCGAGTGCATTTACTCAGTCAGCAGGTCCGTTTGTCTAAATGAATCATTTTGACTCCTTTGCACCTGCGAATACCTTTAAAAACCATTGTGCTAATGCTGCCTTTTTCTTGTACCGGATCGGCCCAGGCGTAAAAATTACACTCCCGCTAAAAAAAATCTAAAATCTGCGGTTCAGTCCTGAGGCCATAGATGATCCGTCTGCAGCTGCCCGGCCAACTGTGCGAGAAGCAGCTCCGTCTCTCTCACCCTCCAGAATGTCTGAGCTGCAGACAGACATTTACAGGAAGGTGTTCAGCGTCACGTTGCAGGTTGTGCTTTTAAATAGTTTGTTGCTCTCCTGTTTTATGGGACAGATATAGTTGTGCACTGGAATGCATGATTGTAACCCAGAGAGTTTTACGGCTGTCCATTGCATGCTCTGAGAGGATCTATTCTGTACAAAAGTGAGACAGTAACCATTAGTCTTTTGGTATACTCTATCTATCTGTCTGTCTGTCTGTCTGTCTGTCTGTCTGTCTAGGGTTATTTTTGCTATTCAGCTTCATCTCAGTGAGCAAAAATTGTTCTTCATTGTGATTGGAAAAAAAATTTAATCTGCTGAAGGCATCTTGTGCCCCAGGCCTGGGCTGGTGTGAATGGAAGGGGTTAACTCTGTGTGGGGTGGGGGGTCCAGCCCTCTGTCCCTCTTTCCCTCCCCACCTCATGTTCTGGGAATCTAGCTGCCACATCTCCTGTTTCACTAATTGATCAGCAGATTCTTCCTGGCCGCACTGAAGAGGCCCTTGCTGAGCGGACGCTGCCCTCACTGGACCTTGCTGAGCGGACGCTGCCCTCACTGGCCCTTGCTGAGCGGACGCTGCCCTCACTGGCCCTTGTTGAGCGGACGCTGCCCTCACTGGCCCTTGCACTGTCATCAGTATCGGCTTCTGAGACGCCCGGCGCCCGGAGGTGGCCTGGGAGAGTAGCAGCGAGGGCCCTCCAAAGGCTCCGCCTGCTCACTGGCTGAAGGAGGAGATTCCTCACATAGCTCCCCACTGTCATGCACTGCTGCCAATGGAGAAGCGAGGATGTCCCTCTTGGCACTGGACCAGTGATCGCATCCCCTTTTATCTACATTCAAAGGTAGCCCTACACCTACCATTCATCAGCCGTTTAAATGTGACCACCTGTAACTTTACACCCCCCCCCCCCATTTTGTACGGTTTTTATTGTGTGGAACAGAATGGTCTGGCTGAGCTATTTCAGCACCATTTAACCATAGGAAATGTTTGCAACCCTCCCCTGACAATGATGCTAGTTTTATATATACAGTACAGTGCAAAAGTCTCAGGGTGCCAAAGGAAATGATGCTTAAATGATCTTCATGCTGACGAAAAGTTATGATATTATGTCTGTCATATGTGTGTCAGCCTAACAATTCTAAAATCACCCCAGTATTTACAGCTAAGACGCAAATGCATCCATGTATTTTTTTTGACTCGACCACTAGCAGATCTCATATGGCCAATCAATACCTCACAGACTTTTTAAAATTATTTAAATTAATTAAGTGCGCTGGTGGTGACATTTGCCCTCTACCTGGAACGGCTGAGGTTTCCCTGAGGAGAGGTTTGGGAAGTGAAGCGGTGTGCTTCTGAAAGATATCAGCAGCTTTTTGGAGAGCAGAAGAAATTCCTGTTATTTTTTTTTGTGTCGTATGTTTTAATATTAAACAATGTTTTTTTTTGTTCTGACCGAATATTCACTTTCTACCCATATAAATACAGTAGCTTTAAATATTTCCTTTGACTGCCTAAGACTTTTGCGCAGCATGCACACATGTGCCAAGTGCATCCCTCTCTGCCGTAATGAATGGGAATCACTGGACTGTTAGAACAAAACACCCAAATAAAAAAAAATGGACAAAGAACAGAAAATGCAGTTGACATATCATACCATAGATTTTTAAAACTAACCTCTAATTTGAGCAAATATCTGCTTACTACCCAGATAAACAGCGTTAATCATTTCCTTTGACTGCCTAAGACATTTGCACAGTGCTGTATATAATATATAATCTCTAAACACTTCCAGTTTTTAGAGATTGCAGAACTTTATTCAACTGTTGCTCCAGTTATTTATATAACCATCCATCCATCCATCCATCCATCCATCCATTTTCCAACCCGCTTATCCTACTGGGTCGCGGGGGGTCCAGAGCCTATCCCGGAAGCAACGGGCACGAGGCTATAACCATCCAATACATGATATTTGTAACATTCTGTGATTGTTTATAAATATTACCGCTAGTATTTGTGTAGTAACTTTTAAAGTGTATAATGCCAAGACCGCTACGTGTTTCCACAGTTGTAGGTATTAGCATATTTTGGCACACATTTTGCACTATTTTGCACTTTTAGATCAGGTGACAAGTTGCATTTCATTGCCTGCATATTTTGTGCAATGACAATAAAATTGAATGTAATATAATCTAATGTAAAGTAATCTGATAAATAATCTGAAACTGACAGATTTCACTTAAAGAAAGAAACAAGTTACTTTAATCAATTTGCAGAAACACACTAGTCACACCAGTCTTGAAACATGGTGCAAAGTTCATGGAGAACCACCCTGGCATATTTATAATGGCTTCAGGTTTCATACTTTGGTGATAATGATTCATTTCAGTTCATACATCTACATTAAAAAAAAATGTTATATCTGTGTTATTAACCGGAGAGTACTTCACTGTATAGGTGACACTGGAAACTGCCTAGAGTACCATCTTCAGAGGGGATGCCGTCTTGGCAAAGCACACCGATTTCTCTTTGTCTCTGAGAGTGTCAGCGGTAAAGTTCACCTTGGGATCACATGGGCTTCGAACGGTACTACCTACTCCAGAGAACAGCAGTTCAGTATTGTCTAGCATAAATTCTGCTTTGGATCTGAGTTTTTTGTAATAATGCGAGGTTGCATGGACCCACACCCACAAACGTGTATGAGTGTGCAGTCAAGGTAGCAGTGGACTGTTGTGTCGGCGTGCGGGCGAGTGGGGAAGCAGGCGAGAGAGCCGTAAAATGCGGGTAGAAGTGGGTTTATTAAGGCAGTCGGGACACAGGGAAGCACACGGCAAACTCACGTTAATGACAGACCCGGGGAAAACGGACTCAGACGCGGACTAAATACATAGGACAAGCCAAAAATAACAGGCAACAGGTGATCACAATCGGGAAATAACACGAGGTAACGAGGTGGGCGTGGCACACAGGAGGATTGGACGAGTCGGGCATGACATGGACAGTGCTGATATGTGCCAATTCCTGGAGCCTTTACTGTTGGCCCACCTATGCTGGGATGCATCATGGCCTTCTCTCTCCACTGGGTATAGCCATGCCTCATTTTTCGGCCTCTGTCAGTGTTGCGCTCACTAAAAAATGCAATAGCTATTTCTTGCGACTATTACTTTATTTAACTTGTCAGTATCTTTTGATCGTTCCCAGTGTTTGACTTTTCGTATTCAGATTGATGCGGTGTCACCTTTTGAATGACACAGAAGTGAGGCGTACATAAATTAAGGGGATTTTTACTTATTCACGCATCGTTAACAGGTAAATCTCACAAAATTAAACATGGAAGAAACTGTAACACCTCTGACTGCCCCATATCAAACACAGTTTACACCTACACCTGAAAGCCGTTGTGTAGTGAGCATTCATAAAGGTGATCCTTGTGTTCCTGGTGTGTCCAGTGGTTCCTGTTTCATTTGGTTATGTTTGGTCTTGCTTTTCTCTACACAGTTAATGCCCTTAATTTGTTTCTGTGTTGAGTTGCACTCTCTCTCTCTTTCTCTCTGTAACGTGAATTTTTCCCTTGGTAAGACTACTCTGGTTTAATTTGCATTGATGACGGACACAATTTTCTGTCTCCTGGCAGCCAGTCAGTAAGGAGATCTCATCGGCATCGACGCCCTGTATGTTGGACCAAGGGGAGCCTGAAAGCCATCCAGCATCACCCTGAACTGGGTTACGTTCTTGTTCTTGTGTTTGATGCCCCGCTTTTAGGAGGTCAGGTGCCGGTAATTCTTAAAGATATTAAAAATGTCTAGAGTATAAAAAAACCTGTCTCTACATCACGATGGGGAATACTTCATTCTGTTGCTCATTTGGCTAGACTTCACATTCTACAATATTTTCTTCAACTTGAATCTTAATTGTAATAAATATAACTCAATAAAATACCTTGTTTGTTAAATTTCCCAGTATAACACTTTAATGTACTATACCAGACAAAACAGAGTCCTTTAAGTGTGCTTTCAGTCCTTGAATACTGTGCGGTGTTTAATTTTACCCTAGTTATTAATCGTTAAAATGAAATAATGCATTGTTTGTTCTACAATCATGTAACACCAATTGGTTAAGGAGGTCCGCATAGAACTCTTCTTGTCTGCTGCCTTTGTAGATAATAATTGTGTCACTTCTATAAAGTGGGAGATGGAAACATCTTGCTTTTGGAGAGTAATATCTCATGCTTGATAAATTACACAGAAAATCTTAGTTGTTTCGACACTGTTAGACAAACTACATTAGATTAAATGGATGTTGCAGACTTGAGTAATATTGTAAGTCATTGTCCCAGACGATAAAGAGCCAATAAGTTGTCAGCACCTTCTCATTAGCCTGATGAGCCCCAACCTGATCCTCAGAGATTGTAGCGGGGAAAGATCTGCTCTCCAGTGAAGCTTCATCAAAAGCAAATTCAAGGCCCCAACCCATCTGAACGGAAGTCTAGTGAACTACCATATATCAGTGCTATCAAAGCATAAACTGGATCAGAAGATGATTACTGCGCTAGTAACAGCAGATATATAGCTTGAACAAATGGAAAGTGGACAGCAGCACAATGGCTTTCAGAATGGAAATTCAAGATGCTGTTGTATAGTAGAAAAGAGACAAATTAAGAGAATTAGGTTAGAAAGAATGAGAAATTCAGAAGCTGAAAATACTGAAGTGACTTTAGTTTACTTTTAGAATATAATTGTACCAAATATTCTGTTGTCCAGACTCATTATATCTCCTATAGTAGGAATCAGTAGGATTAAGGTCCATAAGAAACAGGTTGTCTATCTCCTACATAGCCATCCAACATCTGTATGAGGTAGCTAAAGGCATCAAAGCAAGAGTGAATATGGTTGAGCACAACTCAACGGCCGCTGTGCCAAAAGCTTTCTAAGCATGGCTATAGACTCCAGCATATACTGTACTCTTGCCTCTGCTAGCAGCAACATCTTATTGGAAGTGTCGTTTTTAAGTTTAATTACACCTTGGCCAGGAGACCCAACCTCTGTGTATTATAGGTTCAGTACATTTCCTGGGAAGACATATCTATAATGTATCCCTTAATTAATTAGGATGGCCTGCATAATATAGCTGAATACAGTATTCAGATTATGTAAAGAATCAGGAAAGCTGACCATGGCATGTATGCATGCATCCATCCAATATACAGATGGAATAGGGTAGGTTCACATTGTAGGAGACTCCCATTGACATATTTTAATTCTCGAAACATTGTCTAAAGTTAATTGTGGGAACAATATTAATTGTAGGGATTTGAGAAAATGATACGAATTTCAAATTGGAAAGGAGAACCTGGTTTTGTTTTTCACTGGTCATTATTAGTGACACAATCTGAAGGAATGCTGTCTTTAAGTCTTTTTCTGTTGCGAAGTTAGTTACATTGTTATTGCTGATACATTGGAAGCATATTTTAGTGGAGCAACAGAAGACATTCAGTAGAGCTCATTCTCATGCATATAAGCCTCCATGGTGTATCCATCTGGAGGGTCTGATCTGCTTTCAGTCTAGAAGGGACAGCTATCACAAGCTGGCCGCGTGAATGCAGCTGATGACAAGGTAGCAATCTGTAGCCTTCAAAGTGACTGAAGAAGACACCCACTGGGCGTAATGTCAATGGAACTGTCAAAGAGCCACCCCGCCCCCCCCCCAGGGATTGTCCCAGGAGGTGTCCTCAATCACCCCCATCACTGTAAAACAGTTCCAAACACTTCAGTGAACCATTGGGAAAGATTTCACTTACATGCCAGTTCCCTGTAAAACTGAAGATGTAGAAGTAAGACTTTGTGTGAAATACTCTTTCAATCAAAGTGCCTCAATAGGCCACATTTAATCAGTGTCAGGTACCTTCTCTCAGCAAGCTGCCAACAAAATGTGACATCTGTCAGTGTCTGGAATCCACGCCAGATGGATGTGCCCTCTCTCAAAAACTGGTTGTCAGTTTGTACTTTTAGAATCTTTTGGGGACTTGTGTGTGAGTAAAGATAGGAATGGAGAAAGAACAAAGGAGGGTCTTTTGATCTGAAATTGTTAGGGACATAAAATCAAATGTACATGATTTGTAACAGATTGTAAGCTTGTAGAAAACAAATTCTCACATGTGACTTTTGTGGTTTAAAATATTCAAGATTCAAGAGGTTTATTTGTCACGTACATAGTGGTACACAAACAACATGTAGTGGAATGTAACCCTGCTCACTCCAAGCAGCTGTGCATGATTAACAAAATATAGAAAATATAGACCTTTCCGTTCTGTTCAGGCTGCGGAAGCGTTTGCCTGAATTCAGCAGGCAAAACAGAGAGTTATTTGGGTGGGATTGGTCCTTGGAGATTTGTGTTGCTCTGGTCCTACAGTGGCTGTTGTAGATGTCTTGTAGGGAGAGCAAGGCAGATCTGGTGCAGCGCTCAGCTGCTCTAACCACCCTCTGCAGGGCATTCCAGTCCTGGACAGAGCAGTTCCTGAACCACAATGTGATGCTCATGGTCAGTATGCTCTCCACAGCAGCCGAGTAGAAGGTCTTAAGGACAGCAGGAGAGACCTTAAACCTTCTCAGCTGCCTCAGATGGTAGACCCGCTGCCTCGCCTTGCTGACCAGAGTTTATTCAGCTGTAAATGTAGTGTACAATTATATAAGTAAACAATGGATGCGTATGTAACGAATATGACAAGAAACAGAGGTCAGAGAGACACACGACGCTGCATCAGATATGATATATCCTGTGACATCTTGGTGGTGGTTCTCTCTGTCATGCCATTTGCTCTTCTGATGACTTAATGAGCAATTGTACTGTAAACCTAAAATATCATTTCCAGACTATTCTCCAATCATTATAAGAACATAAGAACTATACAAATGAGAGGAGGCCATTCGGCCCATCAAGCTCGCTTGGGGAGAACTTAACTAAT
>JAODLC010000021.1:19381096-19391732 GCA_026781145.1 Hippopotamyrus pictus
CTACAGGCCTGATTATTTGGGCTTTGGGCAAGGTCTTTCACCTCAGATGCCCCAGGCCGTTATTGTACTTTCAGTGCATGGGGGTTGAACCGCCCTGCCTGTCAGCTGGCTTTTCTGGTTTTTCTACCGTTGATTCATGTCTCTCAGGCTCAGGAAGAGCTGGACTGACTGACTGAAACTTGCCTCTGTAACATGGTTGCTTCGTGGCTACGAGGCCTTCCCCTGTGACAGATTCCTACTTCGAGCCAGTTGGTATCTGGTGGAGTAAGATGACACCAGTACTCAAACTAAAGGACAAGATTGCAAATAACCTGATCCTAATGCCAATGTAAATATTTTGTACAATGAAAACATCATTTGCCACGGCCTCCAGACTGCTTCAACATTAAAGCCGACTTTTCATTGTAGTTTAATGTCACTTCAAATAGATATATCCCTGAAATGTAATAAACTGATGAAGTTCACTGCTAGCCTCACTGTAACTTTCGATTTTATTAAATGGTCTTTGACAAACACCTAAGAACCTAATGTTTGCAATAGGCCACCCAGACAAGCAAAATAGTAAACAGGCCAAATAAAGCACATAGCTAGTAGCGAAAACCTAAATAAAATTTTGTGGATGATTTTCCTCCAGATCCTGAATTGTCAGCTACCTGCCTGTAATCCATGGAATGCCAGATAAAAATCAAAGGTCAAGATGAAGCATGCAGGCCGTTGGAGCCAATTTTTTAAATTTAAAATATCCTTAAGAAGAAGACAGAAGAAATGTGACAGAGTGAACAAGAGCTGCCCGATGACTCCTGTGTCTGTAATACTGTACGAGGCAGGAAGGAACAGCATTTGTAGAGATGACAAGTAGGAAGAATACAGTTGCTCCCAGGAGCTGTATATTATTAAGTCTAAGATTGACCTTTAAGAGAGGGAGGCATAATCAGGGGATATTCTGCATACACGATTCTAAATGTTACAGTCCTTTGTTATATGAGTTTACGGGATTAAAAAAAAAAAAAAGCAGTAACATTTTTTTCTTTCTTGCTGGAGCTTTAAGTAAATGTGACATTCTTTTTTTCTCATAAATATATTTTTCCCCATAATTTAAATCCATTCATACTCCAACCCGCTTTATCCTATTGGGTCACGGGGGGTGCGGAGCCTATCCCGGAAGCAACGGGCACAACCCTGGACAGGGGGCCAGCCCATCGCAGGGCACATTTACACACTGTTACCGTTCACTCACACATGCACACCTATGGGCAATTTATTAACTCCAATTACCCTCAGCATGTCTTTGGACTGTGGGGGGAAACAGGAGTACCCGGAGAAAACCCCACGACGACACGGGGAGAATATGCAAACTCCACACATGTAACCCAGGCGGACACTCGAACCCAGGTCCCAGGGGTGTGAGGCAACAGTGCTAACCACTACACCACCATGTCGCCCCTAATTTAAATCCAAATGTAGTTTAATTTTCCATTTGCTTGCCAAACCTAATCTGTTAAAAGAAGGTACATTCTGTTGATCTTGATGTATGGAGTTTAAGGCTAATGTCACAGGACCGCTGTGTTGGTCAGCCAAGAGAGATGATTTTTACAGAGCTTGAAATATGCTTTTTAAGAGTCATTCATTGTATTGCTCACACATCTGACTTTTCAACCTGTGTTGTAAAGGACAGTAAAGCTATTGAACATGCCAGGGTGACAAGTTTTTGAATACGTTATTTAAAAAATTTTATTTATTATTTGTCATGAAACAAGCTGAACCAATCTGAAGCAGCATGGCATTTCATAGGATGACACGTTGGAAACTTCTTTTCTCATAATGTCCCTCAGGTGACAGTGCTGTTCTTTTATTGGTTGTAATTGGTTGTGGTGTCTTTGGCTAGTGACTCTCACCTAACTTATGACTCATCACAATCAACAAGGATCTTTCACTGTCTCTCCAAACAGAATTTATCTGTTGACTAGGCAAGCAAGTACTATCACGCACCTAAATATATGTGCATGTATATGAGAAGCTGGGGTGAAATCAAACAGTGAACAAATGTTTTGGATAATGTAATCATAAGGAATTAAGACAAATCTGACAGCTGAGTTTCTTGGTATGTGTGAATGTGTATCTTTGCTGAATTTAAATTGACCTTTTGGAATTTTAATATTTAGCACGTGATTGTGTTTGGCTGGTTTCAATAGGAGTAGTCATAGATGTTTTCTAATGATATTACCTTACAATTGGCCACAAGCAAATCGTAATTATGGGTAGAGATTCCATTCCTAATAACCAGTAAACAGTCTTTCCTTTCACCTAAATCTCTCTAAAGCAAGAAACAGATCATTCCGCAATAAATTATGCCTTCGAGAAACTTGAATCATAGCTCATACTTTGAATATGGTCCTTTGCTATATTTTTTTTCATTAAAAGCCAAGACAATGAGCTCTCAAGCAGGTACTCTGCTATGAGACAAAACTAAAGGAATTTATTTTCACATTTACTTTATGGTTTGGGGAACATTTAATAAAGCACTATCTATTGTGTTCTGGGTATGACGTTAAACTGCATCCAGTCCTGCAAGTGCTCCAACTTGCAGGGAATTTTTTGGGGGTTGGTGGCGGGATTGTAACTCCAGCCACCGTAAAACAACTCACAACTACTTGATTAATACAAGCTAAATACTCTTCTGCTCTCCGCGGGAGTAGCTCTGCTGCAGCCGCCCGCAGGAAGGCTGCACGCACCATGAAGGGGATGTTGGACATCTTTGGGTCTACGGGTCTCAAAGCTGATCCTCTGATCAGCTGCGAACCACCCACATCTCACTGAGATTGCACAGGTGGTGAATCAGCTGGGGGCTGGGAAGGCCGCAGGGATCTGTGGTATCCGGGGTGAACTTCCCCAGGCTGATGGTAAGGCTGTCCTCCTGGCATTGCAGCTAATCTTTGTTTCTATTCGGGAGCTAAGTAGGTGTGACCAAGTCACACCTACTACATAATTTTATAAGTCCATATGAATGAAATACGGAAGTTTAACACCAACTGCACTCTGAAACAATAAATTAACTGAGGACAAATACGCGTATTGATAAATGTACAGTCATGCTATATAATGATGTTTCAGTTAACGACAGACCACATATAACACTGGTCTTACAAGATTATAATGGAGCTGTTTTTGAATTATTCTGTAAGAATAATGTATAGAATGTTTTACTGCACACCCATGTAAAGCACCTTGGGCTAACTCTGTTGTGAAGGGCGCTATATAAAAATAAATTGCATTGATGTACCCGGAGAAAACTTGAATGACAAACAAGCCCCATATACACAGTGCTGGAGCTGGATTCAAGCCCTCAATGTTAGACTTCAGTGGTAACAGTACTACCCACTTATAGCCACCTACAGATAAATGAGATGATGTATTATGATGTGTCTTTCCTTGGTTCAGCCAATTTTAGTAGTTGCATAAAGTGATTGATTGATTGCAAGAGGCCCAGACGTCAAATTAGCAGATAGCTAGGAATGCCCGTGTCATCGATGCCAAAATGTTTAATGTTCTATTTGGATACCATTTTACAAAGTCAGGGAAGGTTGTATTTGTCCTAAGGGTAAGACTGCAAAAATAAAAGCCTGGTCCTTCCTTCATAAGTCATAATTTATGAAGATTTGTTTTAGATCTGGTGACTCAGCCCAACCCCTGTTTACAAGTACTCTGTGGTTAATACTGATGCTTTCTCAGAAAGCAGAGAGCTTTTCCCTCTGGCACATTTGTTTCGCAGGTGCCAAGATCACTGCAGAGGAGTCTTCCCGGATCCGTGGTGTCCTCTTGAGACGCTTCAAGGAAATACTGGTTTTTGTGTTTAGAGGAACCATTCTGTGCAGCACTATTGTGCTGGGATGATATTTTTGTACTTTCTGTTAACTTTAATGAGTCTGGCCACTCATTAACAGTCCTTATCGGAGGCATTTTTATTGTACCATTTTTTAGAAAATGTAGGTAGTTGTTCCTGAGATGCTATAACCACTGAATCTGGCACCAGCAATCATACCGCATTCAAAATCGGTTAAATCACAACACTTAGCCATTGTAATGTTGGCCTGAGAGTAACAGAACCTATATCAGGGATCCAGGTTTTGTGCTTCTTACGGTCTTGCACTGGCCTTAAATACAAGCAGTAATCTGGCCATAAATTTCAGTCTTTTGAAGTTTGTAACAGCCATGTTTGGTTGAGACTGTTTGGCTGTGGAGCCGATTCCTTTCTTCCTGAATTCTTTTGAGGCCATACCTATGTGATGTCTAGGCAAAATCTATCTCTGTCGGCGAGCATTGATGTACAGCCACAAAGCTCAGCAGTGCAGTTTATTCATGTTTGGTTTAAGCTGTCATGTCATGTCGAGACTGTTCCCCTTAACAACGTAATTTAGCATTTTTTGAGCACTGACTCACTGCTACACTGTGTTTTGAAAAAGCCCTAATCATTAGGGATATTTAAAGTCAATTTTCATGTGGTGTTTGATAAATTCCCTATTCACTGTCCTGTCAGACATCAAAAACATTATTACTTTACTATTATTTATATTTATGGCAAAATTAATAATAATTAAACAAATACCCTGTGGTTATGACCTGGATTACTGGTTGGAAGATGGATGGAAGAATGCTAGAATACCATCAATATCAAAATTCAGCAGAATCCACCATTTATAATTACATTTATTTTATTGAGCAGATGCTTTTGTCCAATGTGAGGCGATATATCGACTTATAGTCGATAAGTGCAGCTAGGCTAAACTTCCAGTGAATGCGATACAGGTACAAATAGGAAACAGATTTAATGAGTGGAAAGAGCAACATTAAGATCAGTCAGGGAATATGAAGTAGTATTAGGCTAGTAGAGGAATTTCTTGAAGGTGGAGAGGGAATCTGATGACCGTATGGTTCTGCAGCTCATTCCAGCATCAGAGAATCACACAAGAGAAACATCTAGTGTGAGACTTCTGGCATGGTGGTGAGATCTCCGTTTGTTTACCGACCAAAGAGGTTGAGACGTGACATAGGTCTTAAATTTGCCTGTATAATAACCAAACAGCAGTTCCAAATTGGTAATGAGATAATCAAGCCTGCTCTCTGAGCCAGTGGCAATGTGCATTCAGTCTTAAACAGAGCAATGAAAGAGAACATATTTCTCCCATGCTGTGTTCACTGCATTGGCTGCCAGTTAGATATACCCTAGTGGTCAGAACTTTGGATACACCTAGCATATTTGACATTACCCTTTAAAAATTACTACACAGATGGCACTGCTTAATTCATATTTGTTTATTTTCTGTTTATTTGCTTTTAAAAATTGTATGTTTATTTTATTCTTATTTTCTTTCTTGTTATGTACAGAATTTTGGTAAAAGTTCAGTTGATTTTAAATGTGGTATATTAATAAATTTGACCTTGACCAGTGAACACTGCTCCTGCTGTTGGAGTGTAGGGCTCAGAGATGAGGTTGATTCAGATTTTAGCTTGTGGGGCTTGGTTCAGATAATCTGTGGTTTCACAGGGTTTCTTTGTCACGGTTGGTCCACTTTCTCTAGTTAGGAATTATAAAACACTTCGAGGGATTACCAAGTTCACAACAGGCCAGCTATGTTGGGGTTCATTACTGCACCATACAACCACATGCAGTACTGAAAGGAAGCCCAGGTGTCAGCGATTATGGCAAGTAAGGAATGAGGTTACCATCACCTCCCATTGGCCTCAGGAATCACAACTGCACCACGAAGAGAAGTGTCCCTTAAAAGTAGATATATTTACACAAAGTCAGCTTGCTTCTAGCTAAGGAGAATTGTGGATTTAAATATACGAAGCACACCTATTTATAGTACACGAAGCTGGAAGATTCATATGACAATATGGTTTTATTCAGGATCATGTAACCTTTTTTGGGTTGTTAATTTCCACTGAACATTTGGAAGTCAGACAACTATCTCGCTGGCTTGCTGCCCATTACTACTAGCTGGACCAATGTTTTGGAAGAAAACTTCGGGTATGACAACCGTTTGAAGAACAAGAGAGGATTATTAGATACCACACCTGGAAAGCTTTAGGATCTAATTAAATAAGTTCCAACACCATCTCCTTTTTTCAGTTATCCTTTGATCGCGTTGTGTGCCAAAAACTGTACCACCCATTCAGCGATTTATGAAAAATAGCTGCTGTGGTGCATAAATATCTTCTTGTGAAACATTTCACAAAAAGAATTATTTAATTAGCACATCCGTTGACATAAATCCAAGTTTTATTTGTTGAGAAGTAAGATTCTAAATAAGACGTACAGTATATGACCGCGGCTATATAATTAGGAGAAAACCGAGCAAATCGGGGTGCATGTTGTTGTCTTGTCCCTCTCTTCTCATATATACTCGTTTGCACTTCTCTTCTTTTTTTGAGAAGAGTCGTATAGCGATCGCAGATGAGGGCGCCTACCGGCGCGTTTCCTCATTCCTGCATCATACTTATTAAGGAATCGGATTGCGCGGCAGTTTACTCCAGAGCGCAGTTATGTTGTAGAATCACTTGCACATTAACGCAATACGCTGAGATTCCTAGTTGCATCGAAATACTGGCTACAGGGTGAGTTCGGTACAACTGTGTGTATTGTCTGAATGCTCTGTACATGACTAAAAACATTTATGCGTTGCTGCAAAACTCGTACGTCGGACATTTACTGTAAAAGGCGGATTATGACAAACATGGCAAAAATGTATTTTGATTGATTTTTCCTTGGTTAACTGATCCAATTAAAGAGTTGGTGTCAAGTGCAGCAAATTGTGCATTCTAATGGTATTAACGTGGCTGGAGTGATAAATCGCAGAGGTGATCCATCTTTTCGAGAGAGTTTGAAAGCTGCTGGAAATTTAAGACATATTTGATAATATATCGAATAGGTATTGCGCATGTATTTACGTTGTTATTGTGAAAATGTGTGAAAATGTTTTCCGATCGTGCAGTATGTATAATTATTAAACTAATAAATTATGGATATTATGCCAATTTGTATTTCTGAAATATATGCAAAGCGCTAAAAACTCTGCTAAATTAATTATAAATTTTGATAAGTTTAATTTGTAAAGAATTTTATTTATATTATATATATATTAATGACAGTTAACGAATTCTTATTAGAAATATGGAAATATAATTATAGTTTTATGTATTGTTATAATTAAGTAGAGTGTGTTTCATAGTCAGGACTATTTAATAGTCTGGAATTTAATTGATGTAGCCTATTTATAAGTTAAAAAACAGTGCATTTTCAAACATGATGACATCCAGTGGTGAAAACGGGAATGGCGTCGATAACTCCCTAACTCCCTAATCCCTCCCTTAATTATATTTAGACATAAGCTTTTTCATCTTCCACAATAGAATTTGGACTTCCTGGATAAATAGCTAGTAGAAAGATTTCAAAATCATTTACACTGGCCTCAGACTGACCCCTAAAGGGTACATTTTAACATATGGTAAACTTATGCTTTACAATGTGGTTGCAGATTTCACTCTGGTTATCTCTGGTAAATCCACGTCTAAGCGCATCACGTAGACATGAGCTCTGTAATGTCTGAATGCCTGATGGATTAGGTTTGGGAGATTTTAAGCTTCTGTTTAAATTTCTACTCTGGGGTTTCCAGCTATGTGTCTCAGGAGCACTGTGCTTGTCTCTGGCGATTTGGTTAAATATCATGCTTCTTAAATGGGTGGATTGGTTTAAGGCAAATAGATTTCTTTGGACTGAAGAGTTAAATGTCTTCTAAGTAATATACACGTCAGTCATGGTTTTTGTTTCTCTTTTGTGTGTTATAAGGTTTCTAAACATTTCAGTTTTCTGGTGAGGGGAAATTTTGTAATTTCTCTGAAAGATTATTTTGCTTTCTCCTAAAGCCTGCAGTCTATTACCAATTATTATCCACCAAAGTCTGTAATGATAGATTTCAATCATTTATATAATGATTAAGGGGGGGCTCTGAGCTGTGCGTTCTTAACCTTATCATCCAGACACACAGCTTTATACAGCCCATCCCATTTGTTTTGGGTGTAACCGTCTTGTCTTGTCTGAATTATATATGAGTTAATGTAAATGCAGTTTAATGTTTTCCGAGGGATCTTACATATGTGGCCGAATTAATGTATGAAGACTCACTGCTCTTTGGCTAATGCTGTCTCGTTGTTAAACCAATTGCGATCTGAGCCTGACATCTTAATTTTCTCAATTGCCAACTTACACTTATCAAATTATATTTGCACAGGATCAGTTGTGTGAGGTTTTGCTGCTTTGATGATGCAGTGTGAGGTTTTGCTGCTTTGATGATGCAGTGTGAGGTTTTGCTGCTTTGATGATGCAGTGTGAGGTTTCATATGGGATCCGAATGCAAACGTCTAACTTTCAGCACTGACGTTTATGTCCAAACAACAGCTTTTTATCCTGTTTAACTGTGATGCCATATTTGACCTACATAAAATTCTGTGTAGTTTTCTGCAAAGGTTGGCTGAAATTTAAATGTGTTTAGTGAACGTCTTTTATGTTGGAAGAGGTGCAATACGTAAAGCCTGCGTGTGACTTTGGTCTGTGGCATGGAGTGAAATATAGTCATTAATCATCTTTTGAGATATTTTTGACAAGTGTGTGATTATTAAGGATGATTCCCAAATTTCGGTCTGTGCTTTTTTATCATCGAAGCTTAGGGTGACATAGAAAGATTTGTATCAAGCCAAAATGAACTGTAGACCTAAATCGCCGTTTGAGTTCTGATGAGTATAATGACCGTCAAATACTTCTTTATTTTTTTTAAGTCAGTTTTTATAGTTGGCGGTGCTTATAACTTTTTCCATGACTATTGTTTCATTAAGCCGCATGATACTACTGTGCTAGTGTGCTGTGGTGCCAGTAGGTCTAGTGCCGCTAAAAATTGTTTTGTAGCTGATAGAAGGAAACTCCTTTAAATTCATGGGTGGGACTGGACTGGGGACTGCATACTCAGTATTGTCGTCATGCTGAAATTGCGAAAGAATGAAATCTCCCCAGTGCTTTTGCTCTGTCCCACCCATGAATCTGTTTTTAGTTTGTCATCTGGTTTGAACTGATTTGTACCTGATGCTCTCAACCTCTGCTCAGCAGCTGTAACAAAAAGCGAATCTGAGACCATAATCCACGATGGCGCAGAATAGGAAGTACACTGCGGTGTCCCTCTGTCCTAAGAGCCAAGACATCCTGACACTCGATGGCGTAGGTTACCCTTCACTGTTCGTTAAAAGACGGCATTGTGTTTTATTAACGCTTCCCACCAGTATTCCTAATGCTTTTGCCATTTTTATCCTTTGCTACAAAAGGGTGGCCATCCATACCAGCCGGGCGTTTGCTTCCAGGATGGCGTAAGACGGGTGGACTATGTCCTGACCTACAGTGCCAAGAAGTCCTGCAGGGCACTGCGGCCGTCGCTCAGCGTCACGGCAAACGGCTTCTTCCGCAGGCTGCGTCGCTCCCTGCACTGCTGCACAGAGCAGCCTTCGGGGGCCGACCGAGACAGCGCAGTGGAGATGGCAGCCTTGGACCAGCAGGAGGAAGAAAAGCGCTGTTTGCGGGATGAGTTTGAGGATAACCTGAGGGACATGGGCCTTGAGTTGGAGAAGGATGAACATGTGAGAACCTTGCATGCTTCCATTCATGTTTGTACCTTTACTAGCTATGAGTAAGAATTTCTAGGGCCAACTGTAGCCTTTTTTGGCCCTTCCTGAGTGACCAACCAGGAATTCAATTGGTGACCCATTGACATTGATCTCACAGTGGCCCCCCTGTCTCACCTGCTTTTGAAATCAGCTCAAGGGCCCAACAGTGACATCACTCTACCAACCACAGGATTTTAGTCATCAGTCTTCTAACTTGCAGTGCCACACACCAGCCAATATTGGAACTCATCAGCACTTTTGATATAGTTTATTTTGAATATGCCGGAATATTCCCAAGCACGATGCAAGAGGCCTCATTGCCTATAGGTGTGAATGGGGTGCATGTGCCCTGCGATGGGTTGGCACCCCGTCCTGGGTTATTCCTTGCCTTGTGTCCGTAGCTTCAAAAGTTTCAGACCCCTGCAACACTGCAAAAGACAGTGGCTAGATGGATGATGCGCTAGTGGCGCATTTGCATGATAGCGATTTATTCTGTTAAACTGTTGATGATTTATATTCGCATGTTATGTAAAACAGACACATTTGCTTGGCAGCCATTCTTACATTTCTTGGTTACATTGTTAATCATTTTGTCATTTTTTATTTAGGCAAAAATGTTACCCATTAGGCACTCTGAGTCTTCTATAATTTGCATTGAATCCCTGCTGTAGATTTTCTTTTGCATACTGTATTTTAGTTTATATACTGCTGCGGCTGTCTTCTTACCTTTAGTAGATTAGTACTAATTTTTAGTAGATTGCGCCACCTGAGTGAATAGAGAGTTGGATAGTTCACGTTCAGGCTGGACCTTGATTCGATGTTCATTAGCTCGCCGAAAATTTTAAGTTGAATCAGCGGTAAGACTTTACTTAAAGTCTGTATGCGTAACGCATTATAGATACCTTCATAATGCATTATAATGCATTCATAA
>JAODLC010000021.1:19391832-19413302 GCA_026781145.1 Hippopotamyrus pictus
ATGAATGCATTATAATGCATTATGAAGGTATCTATAATGCGTTACGCATACAGACTTTAAGTAAAGTGTTACCGAATCAGCTTTAAAAATGTTCCAATGCATCGTCACAATATAACGAAGGACTGTGACTGAGAAAAATATCAGGATGTGTTGTTCCGTGTGTGAGTCCTGGTTCTGTGAATTTCTTCAAAGCATACTGGTATTTCTGTTTTCAGTCCAAGATTCCTGGAGTGGGATTCCTGAAGATACATGCTCCATGGGATATCCTTTGTCGTGAAGCTGAGTTTCTGAAACTTAAGATGCCAACCAAAGAGGTAGACTGTATTCCCCCATTTGTCATAAGTAGCTAAAGAGTCTTCAGCAATGTCTTTCGTTTTCAGACATCTGATCTTTGTGCAGGTTTACCAAGCCACCTCTCGGAGCAAAATGGTGAAGCTGAAAGGGTTCGGCGAAAATCTTACCAAGCCATTCCTTCCAGATGTAGAGGAGAGTAGGACCCACAATCCAAAGCATGTCTGCTATCCCTTTTCTAGGGAAAAACAACACTTGTAAGTACAATGTGATATATGCTAGGATGCTATGTGCATGCCGGGACTTTAGTAGTGTTAGAGCTTTATTGTCATCTCAGCCATATACCCTAAAGCACACAGCGGGATGAAATAATGTCCACCAGGGACCAAAGGGGAACCGTACAACACAACAGGACAACAGCACACCCAGACAGATCAACAGTGAGGATAACTGGGGGGGCAGGGGGAATAAATAATACCTGTACATATATCTCTAAATATACATATATTTATACAAAAAGATAAAAACTATCTAAAAAGACCTTTAGGAGGGAGAGATCATCAGGGAGGCTGTGACAGTACAATATATGTGGTACAACAATAGACTATGGACTTGTAGACTTATAGATTTGTAGTGTGAGAACCAGAGATGCATTCATACATAGTATACAGTAGGTAGGGTTTAGCTCAGCTGGTTAGAGACCGGTGCCTGTGTACAGAAGGTTGTGAGTTCGTATCTCATGGCTAATATAAAGTAGTTTTAAAACACTGGGGCCTTTATTCCCGACTACTCCAGGGACTCTGTGACTCAGAGGTTTATTCGTGTCTGTTACGCTCTGGGCAAAAGCCTCTAGTAAGTGAATAAATCTGTTTTATGGGGTGAGAATTATGCTTAAAGAATATTATTGATGACATTTCCCAAAATGGCGGGCCTGTAAAATGAAGGAGGAAACATGCATCTCACATGTGGGGGTTTTGTGTTTTTACACAGGTTTGAGTTGTCTAACAGAGAGAACTTTTTTGACACTAAAACAAGAGGCTTGATAGTAAGTATTCCCAGACTGGTAAATGGTTGGGATGGATACTGTTACCAGACCTGTATTACCGTAGTCCATCCATCACAATGAATTAGATTTTATTACTAAAATACTGACATAATGTTTTAGTATATGTTTTGGCCGTTTGGCGTATACCGCTGTTATTCATGTTTCTAGAGCAAGAGAACTTCACTTTGGATTTTAAAGCGAAAATAAGTTTTTGTTATGAATGTTTTGTTAATTTGCCAGTTACATACAGTATTTTTAATTGCACTAGAAACTGAGTATGTTACAATTTTGTCCTTGAGTAGAGATGAAATTTAATAGATCACCTTCTGAGAGCTGGTTTAAATAAAGTGATTTATACATACAATACAGTGTATGGCTGTTGTGTGTGTGTGTGTATATATTGTCTATATCTGTTTTAGGTGTTTGAGGTGTTAAAACGCACAAAATGCCTGAGCAGTGAAGACGACGTGGGTGAGATGTTCTAACTGTTGTGTTTTTTGAACTAGGATTGGGAATCAGGGGTATCTTGCCCTGTACTGGTTAATGGATAATGATAGACTGGTGCATCATGCTGTGTTATGAATAGCATAAAAAACAGTTACTAGACTGAAATGAAATGTAATTTGTTGTACTTAGTCGGTGTGGCACACCCTAAGTGCAATCCTGACAACTGTGAGAAAAAGGATCTTTTTCAAGTAACATACCTATTATTTTTTTTATCCTTTTAAGGGTTTCCCAGCCTTCTTGCTAAAGGGATTTACACCAGCGCCTATCCTTTACATGATGTAAGTGTGTTTTACTTCCTGAATGAACATGATATTTAAGCATCCAAGACAAAGTGAAATTGGCCGATGAGCTTTTGCCCAGAGGCTTCGGCGGTGAAGCTGGCTTAGGACATCACATGGGTTTCATCCGCGACTGTGTAGCTTGCTAAATACCGCGTTTACGTTTTGTCTTAATGAGTTTTGCTGATGTTGCACCCATAGCCGTTAATGTTTACCTTAAATTTGCTAAAGTTTTCAATTGAACAAGCATATTATTGTAATTATATGTAATGGGCATTGTAGGGAGATGTGGATGATGAGACCCCAGCTGCCAATGACAGGAAGGTGAGATACACTAATTACTTACTGATTGTATCTATGCCATAATCTTGTGAGGATATTTATGAAGAACAAAAACAGCGTGTGCAAACAGGCCGTGAATTAAAATGTTCCCTTTCTAATTATGTTAGCTTGCTTTTTGTTTGAGTCTTGCCAGTTTGTGAGATGGCTAATTATAAGAAAATGAGCATTACTGGGATGTCCCCACAAATATCGGCATAAAAGTGTGCGTGTGCGTGCATGTGTGTGTGTGCATGTGCTCTTGGCAATGCATTGTAAGTGTTTTGACCGATGACGGTTTGGAGCTCAAGGTTAGTGTTAACCAGTGTTACGTGGATGCAACAAAGTATGCTTTAACAGGGCTTTTAGTTAATCATGGTTTGGATTACAAAGTAGTTGGGTATTCACTCAGTAGTTGTACAGCAATTAAACAAATTTACATTTACATGCTATAATGTAGCTGGAATGTACAAACTTTTCCAAATACTGCATCCCTTATTATTAAATAAAAATGATTGTTTAAGTTTTTTTTTTTTTTTTTTTTTTTTTTTTAATCAGAATCGGGTTTTTTGTTAGTGTGTGCGTGGCACACAAGGAATTTGCTTCCAGTAGTTGGAATCTCTCTGGTACAATACGATATAATAGAATGAAACAGTACAGATTAAATAAAATATAAAAGACATCTTATTTACAGACAGAAAATGTACATAAAGGGTAAACAACACAGAAGGTGCAAAGTGTCTGGGGTCTTAGGTTCAGTTCAATGGTGTTGTGCGTGGAGCAGGGTGTAGCAGGCAGGGAAACAGGAGTAGGTTAATGATGCTGATGCCTATATTCTTTTGTGAATTAACACATTTCTACAGGACTAGATGCCACATTCTTGAAATGATAGGCTTCACGAAGGATCTCTGGCATTTATAACCAGTGGAATGCAGCCTGGCATTATAGTAACTGCATTTTTCTTTTTACAATCCGTGTCACATAAATGCATTCAAACTGCAGAAGTATTTACAGAGCGTTAAACAGCAAAATCTCTGCTTTGTGTAGACTAGTATCTAAGCATTTATTTTATTTTTTTATTCTATTCATTTTGGCGCACAGATGTTGCAAAATATGAATCTCTAGTTTTCCAGTCACACCCAACTCACACCCAACTAAAAGGCACGCAAGCACATACAGTAATACCAGTTCATGAGTGAATTATGTAGCAGAGTAACCCAAACCACAAGACATGTAGGCTAGCTTTCACCAGCGGTTTAATCGCTCCGTAACTAGTCACTAAACTCTGCCTGACTTGTAACCAAGGATGGACCCCCCTGTCGTTTCATTGGCCATCGCTTCGCCATCAATGTCGCAGCACTGATTTAACAGGTTGAGATTCCTGAAGCCATGACTGCATCAGAGTTGACAGTCATGCCGTCAAACACAATGGAAGTATTAACATTGTTAAATCCCCTGTGTTCCTGCTAACATATATATACTTTAAAATATTTTTAATTTAAATTTTAAAAAATCATATTGGTCTTTGGGGGTGGCAAGGTGGCCTCACACCTCTGGGATCCGTATTTGAATCTCTGCCTTGGTTCCATGAGTGTGCAGTTTGCATTCTCTCCCCATGTGGTGATGAGGCTTTCTCTGGGTGCTGAGGTAGTTAGCATTAGCATTTTTCTCATAGAAATGAACGAGTGGTCCCCAAAAAAAGATTACACAATTGTGTGTGTGTGTGTGTGTGTGTGTGTGCGTTAGATGCATTAGGGCCCCATCCTGGGTTGTTCCCTACTTTGCGCTTTCAGGCTCTAAACCCCCGAAGATGGATGGGACGTTGGTTTCACCATTGCTTTCTAGATATTCTGTAACTCTGTTTTTTAGATTTTGTATAATGAATGGGCAAGTTACAGCAGCTTCTACAAGTTCCAGCCTATTGGCCTAATCAGGTGAGTCCGCATAGTACTGTACTGTATTGGCATCGTTCAGAGTTTCTCTGTCCTGAAACTATTAACTGTCACTCTTGTGTTTTGCAGGAAATACTTTGGGGACAAGATCGGCTTGTATTTTGCCTGGCTGGGCTTGTACACTCAGATGCTGCTTTTTGCCTCTGTTGTTGGGGTCTTGGTTTTCCTCTACGGCTGTATAACAGTAGATCATGACATCCCCAGGTGAGCTTACGCTTTACTTACTCAGGAATTTTAATTACAGAATGCTACAAGGTAAACACAGGATGCTGTCAGGTGCGATGGCCGTCTGACCCTGTCCTGTGTGTTCCGTTTCGACCAGCAGGTGTCGCTGATCATCCTGCTTCCCCCCTCCCTCTTGTAGCCTTCTGCCCTGCTGTGTTTACCTGTTTTCCCAGCCGCTGAGTAAATCAGTGGGTTGAGTGTGCAACTTGGGGGCTGAACCCTCTGGTCTTGAGTTGGAGGCTGGCTGGAGACCAGCTTCACTTGTCATTCAGTGTCTATTGTTTTTTTTTTCCTTCCCTATTGTTTATTATTTATTGTGTTTCCCTGGTTTAGGTTCACCCTGCTCGTGCCCCGTTTAATTCTGCTTTGTGTCTGCTTATACTTTTGTTCTGAGTCCTTTCTTAGTGTTGTAACCCTTAGTGTTTGGTAATATTTAAGCAATAACATATGAGAAGGAGTGCGGTTGTACTCCTAGTATATCATGGCTGTGATTATCTTCAGCACTTGGCCTGCTGCCTCGTGCCTACAACCGAATCACAGCCATGATATATTGGAGTACCACCGCACTCCTTCCCATATGTTATTGCTTAAATATCACAAAGCAATAAAATTAAATCATGCAATTGTTACTTTGGGGTTTCTTCTAGTTAGTACTTGTTTTCCTGTTCCTGTTTTGGTATTGACGCCTCGAGGTCTCTTCGATTTTCCCCTTTGTTGTGCTTGTTATTAATAAACCCCGTTGTCTTGTGAGCTGCTGTGGATCATACCTCCTTTCCCTGCCCCGCTGTAACGGATGCAAACTAAAGAACTGCAGTCTTCTGTCCTTCAGTGATTGGAAAGGCGTTTCTTTTTCTTTAGCTGCAAAATACCTTTTCCTTGTGAGAACTGCAACTTTATTTTTTCTTGTAGTTCTTAGAGGAGAAAATAAAACATCTTTCAGTGGACAGGTAATTCGATAACTTTAGGCAGAATATATAGTTGTGTTTTGTATCAAGTTTTGGGTGAAGAAAAAAAAATCTCTCAGCTGAGTTTTGCCCTCAGTGTAACCTGCACTAGGCACATTACGTTTGACGTTTAATTATGTACAATATTTTATTATATTGCTCTTGATTGTTTTGCATGAGGGCAGCACAGTGGTGCAGTGGCTAGAATAGTCGCCTTATACCTCTAGGTTGTCCAGTCTCCTCCCACAGTCCACAAACATGCTGAAATGAACTGGAGTCCCCAGATTCTGTGTATGTGAATGGGGTGTGTGCAGCCTGTGATGGGTTGGTGCTCCGTCCCGGGTTATTCCCTGGCTTCTGGCTGGAACTTCCAGGATAAGCCCTGAACCCCCCACAACCCCGCAACCCCCACGGGTATGGAACATAGATGGATGGATGTTTTGATTTGGATTAAAGTATTACATGTAAAGAAGTATGGAACCACCATTTTGTTATCCAGTGAACTGTTGTGATTTTGCGGCCACTGAGTAATAGTGTATTTTAACCTAAAACGTCCCGTCATTTACTTCTGTAATTGACAGCTTAAGTAGCAACTTGGAAGAGATGCTAATGGGCGATTTTTTGCTGTATTATCTACCCAATATAGTATGGAGATCTGCGACAAGAGGAACAACATCACCATGTGTCCGATGTGTGACCGGGCCTGCAGCTACTGGAAGCTGAAGATGGCGTGTGGCACAGCCAGAGCCAGCCACCTCTTCGACAACACCGCAACCGTCCTCTTCTCGGTCTTCATGGCCCTGTGGGGTCAGTATCCTGAGGGCAAGATGAGCAACATCTTCTAAGGGCGCCAACAGCACCCCTTAAAAGTTAGGCCCGACAAGGTCTGAGCCCGATAGAATTTGGCCCAAGCTCATGTAAAATGAAAGAAATTATGCCCAAGCCCGACCGAACCCATTGGGTCCCGTTGGGCTCGGGCAAAGACATTCCGCTCTACCTCACACCCACCCGGAAAGCTTCATCACTCGCTCCCCACGCAATATTGGAGACAAAGTGAAAATGGGTGGTGAAGTTTTCCCCTGGGGAGCCTGTGGTGAAGCTTGCCTAGGGCATCACATGGGCTTCAACTGCACTGTATGTCAATCGGTGTTGTCCCAAGCCGATATCAAAGATCAGAATTAGGGCCAATCCAATTTTTTTTTTTTTTATTATTGATTGGTATTGACTAACATAGTCTGATCCAAAGGCATGGAGGAGATTCCAGGAGACAGGCAGTTACTCTAGGAGAGCTGGACAGGGCCGTAGAAGGTCCTTAACCCATCAGCAGGACCGGTATCTGCTCCTTTGTGCAAGGAGGAACAGGATGAGCACTGCCAGAGCCCTACAGAATGACCTCCAGCAGGCCACTGGTGTGAATGTCTCTGACCAAACAATCAGAAACAGACTTCATGAGGGTGGCCTGAGGGCGTGACGTCCTCTAGTGGGCCCTGTGCAAACTGCCTGGCCTAAGAAGCTCGACCTGGCATTTGCCATAGAATATCAGAATTGACAGGTCCGCCACTGGTGCCCTGTGCTTTTCACAGATGAGAGCAGGTTCACCCTGAGCACATGTGACAGACGTAAAGGGGTCTGGAGAAGCCGTGGAGAATGTTATGCTGCCTGTAATGTTGTTCAGCATGACTGGTTTGGTGGTGGGTCAGTGATGGTCTGGGGAGGCATATCCATGGAGGGACACACAGACCTCTACAGGCCAGACAACGGCACCTTCACTGCCATTAGGTATCGGGATGAAATCCTTGGACCCATTATCAGACCCTACGCGGGTACAGCGGGTTCTGAGTCCCTCCTGGTGCATGACGATGCCCGGCCTCATGTGGCGAGAGCATGCTTCCAATGCAGACGGAACTGAAAAAGCAGTTACAGCAAAAGTCTGGTGTCTTTCTGCAGCCTCCACGTTCATGGAAAACTGGAAGCGGAAGCAGATGCAGCTAAATTACAAGTGGGACCTGGCAAATTTTGAAGAGGAAGAGGTGAGAGTTTGCGACGGCATTCACACTGAAAACGGGTTTATGTGACGTTTAGCACCAGGCTTCCTCCAGGAACACTGGTTTCCCAACTCTATGCTCTATGCTATGGGGAAGTGGAGCTTCTCCAAATTGCCCGTAGGTGAGTGTGAGTGTGTGGGTGCGTGGATGCGTGGATTAGGTTTATATTACATTGTGGGGACCAAATGTGCCCCGCAGTGTAATAAAGATCTGTTTTTTCTTGACATGGGAACCATTTTTCAGGTCCCCAGAAAGATCTGTGAATGCAATCAAAAAAGTAAAAATGCCAAAAGTCTCGAAAGACATATTTCGTTTTGTTACTTATGGTTAAGGTAAAGCCTGGGTAGGCGTTAGATTAGAGTTTTCCCCATAGAAATGAATGGAGAGTCCCCACAAAGATATAATTACAACCTTGTGTGTGTGTGTCTGTGTGTATGTGTGTGTGTTTGGCCTGTGATGCGTTGGTGCCCCATCCTGAGTTGTTCCCTGTCTTGTGCTAATAGCTTTTGGGATAGGCTCTGGACCCCCCTCGACCCTGCATAGAAAATGGATGGATGGATGGATGGATGGATGGATGGATGGATGGATTAATCTACTTCTTTATATCAAGTGATGATGATGATGATGATGATGATGACAATTGTCCTTTTGTATGTAGAAATCACTGCAGCCCAATCATTTTTTGGCAAGAACGTGGCCATAATATAAATTTTAAATGCTTGAATTTTTCGATGGAAAGTGAAATACTGATTTGCAATTTGTTTTTTGGTGTATGTTTTTTGTTTGTGTTCATCTGGCTGTCCGGAAGGAGTCGCTCAAGGTTTGAAAGATTTCTCTGCCAGTCGTATGATGGCCACCGGGTCTTTCAGCCTCGCTTTGCTGACTCATTCGACGAGTTTTCTTTTTATAATCTCATTAACGACTTCCCGTCCCTTTTGTTTTTCTTACTCCAATGTTAACTCAACGTTCTTCACTGGCTGACACACCTACTCATTGTCTGGTTATCTGGCTGTTTCTATCTCTGCAAAGTCGCTCTTCTTTCAGCCGCTGCAGTAAAGGATAGGTGGCGCTTCATCCGTTCAGCCATTTCTGTGGCGTATAGAAAAGGTTCGACGGAGATCTAAATATTGCTGTGCGGTACTGAATGTACCGACTGCACAGTCTCTGCAAGGGAACTAACACTGGAATGAATGCTGCCAAACGTGTATGCGATCATGCCTTAGTCTGTTCTGTTTTTATGGGAGTCCGTTATGGTAGAGGAACAGATGCCAACAGATGTATCATATCTCACGTAGGATCACCCACGAGCTGACTATGAGAACAAAGTGAAGGAGAAGATACTTAAGCGAATTGAAAAGAAACCCCATAAAGAGGTAATTGGGCATTCCTGTTCCTCTTCTGGCATGCTAACTTCTTGGTATTGGGATTGCATGTGTCCATAGAACTTGCAGTGAATATTTACATATGGAACTGTCGTTTTGTAGACCACTAAAATTTATATTTATGTTTAGACAAAAACTGTCAAGCTAACATGGAGAGATAGGTGCCCAGCCTATATGACCTTCACAGTTTCAATGTTGCTAATGGTAAGCCTGCATCTACATTCCACGCTGATTCTGTAAATCAGTGTTTCCCAGTCCGGTCCATGGGGACCCACAGACTGTCCATGTTTTTGCTCCCTCCAATTAGGAAGCTGGGAGGGAGCAAAAATGTGGACTGTCTGTCAGGGAGCTCAGAGGAAGCAAAAACATGGATCAACTCTGGGTCCCCGAGGACTGGATTGGGAAACACGTAACATGTATAATAATAATGCTGTATTATCATAAAGGAAAACATTTACATCAAGTGCTGTACATGCTACAAATCGTGTTCTACGTGCTACAATGCACTATTTATGTTCTGGACTTGAATTCTGCCATCTGTCATTTCCCCTTCCTGTTGTGTTCTCTCTCTTCCCCTCAGTTTTTCGTGAGCTTCGCCATTGTGCTCGCGATAGTCATCTACAGGGTCACAACTCAGGCCGCGCTTCAGATGAGCACCGTCTCCACGGCCCGTTCCAACGTGCGCTTGACTGTCGTGTCCACCGCCGTCATCATCAACTTGGTGGTCATCCTCATCTTGGATGAAGTGTACGCCAAAGTCGCAGTCTGGCTCACCCAGCTAGGTCAGCATGGCTGCTGGCGTGACCCACGTCACAGAAATGTCGCGCTGTTTATGCGGCAGTGAAAGTCAACTAACGGCCTACGTAATTCTAATTGGTGGGGGCCGTGCGTGGCTCACTGGGATAGGGTACTGTGCCTGTGATTGGAAGGTCACCAGTTCAGATCCTAGGGTCAGCAGAGTGTGGAAGGTCACCAGATCAGATCCTAGGGTCAGCAGAGTGTGGAAGGTCACCAGTTCCGATCCTAGGGTCAGCAGAGTGATTTCACTATTGGGGCCCTGAGCAGCACTCTTAACCTCCTGTTGCCACAGCGATTGTCTGACTCTGCCTCATCAAAATAAATAAATACATAAAATGGTCACTTGACGTAAAAGCATCTGCTAAAATAGATGGTAATTAAGTATGAGGCTAGTTTGGGTTGAAAAGAATCTAAAATGTATTGAAACGTGCTTTTAAATCTCTTGCCATTCTTTACCCATTAAATTTATTTCTATATAAGCCAGGGATGTCAGACCACAGTCCTGGGGGGCCGGAGCCCTGTGTAGCTTAGTCCTTTCCTATTCTACCACAAATGATTCAGCTCAAGAGCTGTGTTGTAATTAGCACAAGAAGTTGAATCAGGTATGTTAAATGAGGGTGAACCAAAAACTGTGCAGGGCTCCGGCCTCCCAGGACTGGAGTTTGACACCCCTGCTATAAGCTCAGTAATTAATGGTAAATACTCCAGTATAATGAATTGCTGTGCCCCCTGGTTGAGGTCAGGAGGCCATGACAGGTAAGCTGGGGACAGAAGTGCATTACAAGGAGGAGGAGGAAGGAAGACGTTAGGAAAAAGCTGAAAAGAGCAAAACACAGAATGTACAAAATAAGAATGAAGTAATTTCGTATCATACACTTTTTCTGTGATGTAGCTGTTTCGTCGTGTGATACTGTCCTCACAGCACTCCCTCTCTTTTTCCCCCAGAGGTGCCGAAGACTGACACAAGCTATGAGCAGAGACTGATCATAAAGACCTTCATCCTCAAGTTCCTCAACTCTTTCAGCCCTATATTTTACGTCGCATTCATGAGGGGAAAGTGAGTATCTAACCTTTCTGTGGTCTTGGATGTGATTTGCATTCCCTGATTTGAATTATCCATCAATATTTAAATATGTCTGTGGACACAAATGGCCTCTCATTTTACTATATCTAAATTCACCTTGGCAGCAGTCACGGAGATGGGGTTTTGCTTATGCCTTTGCTACTGGGGTTGGAAATGATCTTGTTGATATGTGTCTTCATGTTTACCGATTGTTTAATTAATGAACATTACATTATTGATTAAAATAAACATATAGATGAAAAATAAACAGTAAGCTTTCAACGTAGAAAGAAATCTATAATGTAACCCATCATGGTCAGAAACTTTAGGCCTTCCCACCTCACACTCAGGCCTTAAGCTGGGTTCACACCAAGGTGAATGCCAACCAAAGCCGAAACCTGGTCGAAATGAGCCAAAATGGCGCTGCCGGGGTCTGATTGTGTCCGCCATAAGTGAGCACTGAAACTGTATGTAATGATAATAACGAAACTGGCTCCAGTGTGTGGTTAGAAAGAAACATTGCTGAATTTCAAACCCTTTGCTGAAAGTCCTTCCGTCTGATTTTCTCAAAAGGCTCATTGGTCGCCCAGGAAAATACTTGTATGTTTTGGGATTATACCGGATGGAAGAGGTAAACAACCGCCCTTAATTATCAATTAACTCTACAAAATATCACACTGTATGATAAAAATGCAGGAACTTGATGCTGTCATATTGCAGATAACGAAATATGAAGTCATTTTGTATTGCAAGTAACAGCGCAGTATTTCCATAAGTATCTGTATATATTTGTACACTTGACGTGTTTGTCTCATTGCCCAAATATAGTGTGAATTGCAGCATGCAGTGACGTTTGCTTCACAAACACACCTGTAAACATCAGTACCAAGTACTGGTATTTGATTGTGCAGAGTGTGGCTATTTCCACGTGACTGTAGATTGCTGTAATATAGTACCATGACTGACCAGATATTTGGTTATAGTGAATATAAGCAGAGTTTGTCGGCCCCTCCCCCCCCCCCCCCCCCCCAGTGTGCTCACACAGGCTGTTTGATGGAGCTTTGCATCCAGCTGAGTATCACCATGCTAGGAAAACAGCTGATCCAGAACAACCTCTTTGAGATCGGCATTCCGTAAGTACGCTCCCACGAGGTCACCCAGACGGACACTAAGTTGGGTGAGAGTGTATCCGGTAGTGACGGTTTTAAATTACTTCGTAACACCACACTACAGTAGGTAGCTGATGGTGGATTGAGTCATTACTCATCAGATAGATGCACATTTACTTCAAACCTTTGTTCTGCGTTCCTTTGAACGCATGCAACAATATAAATTAAGATATACAAAAAATAAAAATTTGCGGGAATTCCACAAAGCAGGATTTTGTTTTCATTTGCCAGGTAACTTAAGCCAAATGTAAGGCCTGTCCAATAAGAATGTCACTTACCTGTCCTCCTATTGGACAGTTTTCACGTTTAGCTTAAGTTATCCAGCTAACTGCAATTTTTTTTGTGTGTGTGTTACACCCCCCCTGGTGGTGGTGTTAATGTTTAATATTTTCTTAATATTGCACAATATTTTGTTTTCCGGATATTTGTTTGCTTTATACTTTTTCATTTGTTGTCACAAACTACGTGTTTGCACTGAGTTTTACACAATATCTATGTTCCTCCAGTACATATGTATCTTGCTGCTGTATGCATAACAATTTCCCATCGGAATCAATAAAGCTTCACTTATTTGATTTGGCTGCTTTCATTACTGTTGTTGTTGTCGCTATGATCTCCAGCAAACTAAAGAAGCTGATGAAACGCTTCAGATCAAAGAGGGAGGCTGGCCAGCAGGACCCTTTTAGCGGTAATCTGAGGCGCTACGAGAAAGACCACTTCCTTGAGCCTTTCGGCAGTCTCAACCCCGAGTACATGGAGATGAGTAAGTCAGGGGTTTGGGGTTAGACGCCTGGTAAACCATATGAAGGATTGGGAGGGTGCTCGTATTTTCATATTCAGCAACACTCTCTACTACGCACATACAGGTGGGAGTACATTACATTTACTGTACACAGCAACATGACATGTATCATACATGTTATGCAGCAATAAATTTTCTATACTTTTTGGATTTGCAGTGGTTGTGAGAATGTTAAATATTTCAAATATTAATATAGTCTCATAAGTGTATATTTAACACACTTCAACTCCTCTGCCACTCTCTCATTCAGGATGGCATGGTGACCTGTAGAAAATGGATACAAAGACGATAGTATGTTTACGTTTATCACATTTCAGGCATAATTCCCTCTCCTTGCAGTTATCCAATATGGCTTTGTGACTCTCTTCGTGGCATCTTTCCCATTGGCGCCAGTGTTCGCCCTTTTAAACAATGTCTTAGAGATTCGTCTCGATGCTAAGAAGTTTATTACTGAGCTGAGAAGACCTGTACCTGCAAGGGCCAAAGATATAGGTGAGATTCTACCCTCTCCAAACTGCGACCCGGAAGAACCATGACAGATATCATTTTACTGGCAACCTTAAGCTAGCTAGCCAGGCCTGTCAGCCTGTGTGCAGCAAAGGTGTTTTTGTAGCTGGGTTGCATTTGTAGTATATTTGCATTCTGAGCGTTTGAGTTCATCATCAAAGTCTAGCCAAGCAAAAAAAGTTTTTAAATATAGGCAAATCAATTTGATGCTTTTTGTTTTTGCTTTATTTTTCTTTCCTTCACGTTCTTGTCGTTTACACCTCAATAACGTATTAATAACGCGATGCGATATGTCTCATCTCTTTGATGATAATTCTAGAAATCATTCAACACATTCATGTAACTTTGGTTGTGTATCTGACCCATATATGTTTAGCTATTTAGGTATTTTAATGGAGCTAAGTTAAGTACAGGCAGCTCTTGATTTGCATAAAACTGACATCATGAAGTCAATCTGGACTTGTGCAAGAAGTATCCAAGATACATAGTGTTTATGGAAGCACTTACACAATAAAGGCAATATACTGTATGCCTGTAAGTAAATTGACACTTTTCATTTGTTCTTTACTAGGTATTATTATTTTTGGCTCGTGTTTTTGCTATAATATGCCTTAAATGGTACGAGAAGGTAAATATGATGTGTAAAAATTGATGTGTAAAGGTTTTTGGAACAAATTATTCACATCTGCAGGGAGCTGCCTGTACTTATGGTCCATCCTGTAACTCCTGAATCTGAGATGCAGCTGTGTGGTGCTGATATGTAGCTCAGAGAGTTAAGACACTATCTCAGTGATCAAAGGATTGTTGGTTCAAATCCCCTGCCTGGTAAAAATGTTACTGTTGGGCCCTTAATTGTCAGTTGCCTGAGGGAACAGCAGACCCCTGCTTTCTCAGTTTTACATTGCTTCGAGTAAAAGCATTTGGTTACGTTAATATGCATCTATGCCCTAGGCTGCCTTTTAGGATCTGTTAACCATAAAATAATTATTTAAATCTCGTGTGTCCCAAATTAACAATGTGTCAAACTAGCAGAATATTGAAGTGGGTTTTGTTGCAGTCACCTCTTCTGTTTTCGCTTTAGGTATTTGGTATAATATTCTCAGTGGACTAAGCAAAGTCGCCATTGTTGTGAATGTAAGTGAACAGGACGGAATAAAAGAACATGTACATTACACACTAGTTATGGGTATTTATGATTATTGTTTATCTTTGCTTTATCTCTTTACACCCTGTTTAACGGCCTTGGAGTTGGGCAACCAAGTATTTCACAACATATTATATTCTAACAGTGTATGTGACAGAACTTTGATTGATAATTGAGATTACTTTATCTATTTATCTTAAGATGCATATCTTTATAATCCCGTTTAAAGGCTGGATTCTCTTCTTAGGCTTTCGTCATTGCATTCACATCTGACTTCATCCCACGCCTGGTGTACCAGTACGGGTTCAGCCCCGATGGCACCATGCATGGCTTTATCAACCACACCCTGTCATACTTCAACGTCACCCACTTTGAGCCTAATACAGATCCTCTACAGCCCTTACATCTGGGCTACCAGGTCACCGTTTGCAGGTACGAGTCTGACCGTCTCTTCTGTTGCATTTGGGGGTATAACTTTTTATTCTAAAATTCCATTAAAACCTTATATTCTGTGCATTCACCCTTTTTGTACACAATACACTGC
The DNA here is from genome assembly GCA_026781145.1 of Hippopotamyrus pictus. Lineage (NCBI taxonomy): Eukaryota > Metazoa > Chordata > Actinopteri > Osteoglossiformes > Mormyridae > Hippopotamyrus > Hippopotamyrus pictus. Next base: position 19,406,847 of record JAODLC010000021.1, read on the forward strand.
TAAAGGTTTAACAAGATTTTGTACACTGCTTACGTGATAGTAAGCAATATTAACTTTAATTTAATGGATTTCTTCTACATCTCAGATTCAAAGACTACAGACTTGCACCTTGGTCAAAGACTCCATATGAAGTCTCCAAGGTCTACTGGGCTGTCCTAGCTGCCCGATTGGCATTTGTTATTATTTTCCAGGTGATGATCTTTTTCTGTTCAGATAGAATGTAATCTCATTGCTCCTCTCAATTTTGCTGCTGTTTACCAGTTTATGAATCTGAATATGCCCCTTTGTTTGAGACGTTTTGGTAATAAGGAGCTGTGTTTTTGTTCTAAAGATATCCATCGCTTCTCCCCCAGAATGTAGTGATGCTGATGAGTGACTTTGTGGACTGGGTGATCCCGGACATACCCAAGGAAGTTACCATTCGCATCTATGAGGAGAAGAAGCAAATTGTGGAGTTCTTCCTGAAAGAGGAGCAAAGCAAGACACAGAGCCTCCCCAACGTCGGCCCAGAGGGCGACAGGGATCAGAGCAACAACCAGGCCTACCCACAACGTTTATAGCACCCCCTACTGTCTGTCTGTGTGTACTCAGTCTCTCTGGTATTTAAGATGAGTGAATGTGGGGCAGGAAAGGCAGTGACTTCACTTCCTCAGCCTTCTTTTCCTCCAAAGTTACTGTCAGTCACAGTCAGCTTGCTGCACATCACAGAACTGGGGTCTCACTAAATTGCAGCACATAAAATATTTAAATATTTGCAAACAAGGTGAAATCCGTCCCCATTTTGATCTTAAGGTGGAAGGCATGAAACCTTTATGCACCTTTAAAAAGCTTTTAGAATAATAAAAAAAAAAAAATCATATATAATGACATTATTATAAATAAATAAATAAATAAATAAATAAATAAATAAAAACTTGTATATAAATATGTCCAGTGTACCAATATAAATATGTTCAGTGTACCAATACGGGATGGAAATTGAAATTATTTTCAATATAATGATTTTTTTGAAGACATTCATTCTCTAACAATGCAAGCCAGACTGGATTTAGCGTAAATGCGAATACAAGTTTGCTAAAGGCTTAATTTTCTGATCTTAACACACACCTTGAATTACAGTACAAAAATGGCTCAGGAATAAAGGGCTCCCCCTGTTGGTCAATCAAGGCCACTATAGAGAATTTCTACCCATCTACTAACCACTTTTCCTGCTCTGGTCCACAGGGTGACCTAGAACCTATCCCATGCAGTGTAGGGCATGAATCCTCAATGCTGGAGGTGTTAGGCAACAGTGTGATGTATTGAGCCACCATGTTGCAACAGGGCATTTGTTACAGGCAATCAATTATTCTCTGAGATGTATGTGCAATCAATCACAGCTGACTGCTAAAACCAGTTCCTGTATAATTTTGTTTACCTGTTAGTGCAGCCGTTGCTGTGTAGCATGTTTAAATCCAGACCAAATAACGACCTTGCTGTGTTCCATCCCTGTAATTATATAGTAGCATGATTTATTGTCTTGTAACCAACATTCAATTTCAAGCACTCTGTTTTACTGCAAGCATCAAGAGACATCAGAAGTCATTAACCTAGAAAAAACATCATTCTCAGACATTTCTGTATGCTCATTCCCATTCCGCTTATCCAGCCAAAAATGGCGGGTGCTTTTACAGCGTTTGTTTAACTGTTAAAAGCCTTTCTACACTCCCAGCAGTTCTTAGTCACTTTCAGTTAGTCCAGTATTTTGGATGAACCTACCGTTTGCCTGTTGGTTTTCTCTTTCATTTTCTATGAATGTGCTAACAATTTAATAATATGTCTTTTTCATTTTCTTGTTTCTTGTATGGTTGCTGTACCCTTTATCAGCATTTTTTACATACATCTCTTTTGTATATTTTTCAGGGGTAATAATACTATTACAAATTGATGTTTATTCTATGGTATATTTTTCAATAAAGGCATTTGGAAGCGTAATTTACGTTTTATACCAAAGTTCTCTTTCTTTAATTACATATTCAAAATATTATTTTGATAAAAGACATTTATATTTTTTGTTAGTATGCCTCTGTTCTTTGAAGATTTTAATGGCATATATCTGTATACAGTTATGTAGGATATGTAGGACTGTATATATAAGTGACAACTTATTCTATCTTGGAGTGACAGCCCTACACATGTAATGGTGTGTAAACTGCTGCAGTAAAGGTAAAATACTAAACCACTGTTCACCTGTAATACAACCACAAGTCTTATTTTCTGAGAAAATTTCAAGAAAATACATTTTTTTATAGTTGCTGTGCCCTTTCACAAGCTTGTGTTGTTACGACGTTTGCAGAATTTTAACAGGGATATTAAAATTGGTGTTTATTCTATAGCATGTTTTTCAATAAAGGTATTTTGAATCAATTCATATTTTATACAAAAGTGCTCTATTTCCTTACATATTCCAATATATTTTAATTAAAAAACAACTTTTCTATCAGTATGCATCTATTCTTTGTAGAAAACGTAGATTTTAAAATGTATACAGCTGTGCTTTACAGATAAGTAGATAGAGTAACATTTTGTATATATATATCTTAATTGGAGTGACAGAGCAATGCACATGTAATAGCGCATAAACTACCACAGTAAAGGTACAATACCAAGCCATTGTATACTTGTAATACAAACACAGAACTTATTTTCTGAGAAATCCGAATTAAGAAGAACTACAGAACTTCATATATATTATTGTGCATAAACAGACAAGAATTACTTTTTGAATTAATGTTAAAAAAGTATATCAGATTGAAACAACAATTGATGTAGATATCCAAAGTTATGTCTCTGGCCATAATTCAATATCTGATTTTTGTATCTCAAATTTTGTAGGTGCTGTCTGGTGTGAATATCCAACCATCCACCCATTTTCCAAGCCGCTTATCCTACTGGGTCGCGGGGGGTCCGGAGCCTATCCCGGAAGCAACGGGCACGAGGCAGGGAACAACCCTGGACAGGGGGCCAGCCTATCGCAGTGGTGTGAATATAAATAAATTAATACAATTATAGATACAGGGAACTATAATTAGTGCAACATGTAGCTGGATTACAAATGTATTATCAGAGTGAGGCATTTGTACAACAGTATATGATGGAAATTCCTAAGGTGCTTTCCCACTTTTCTTCGGTATGCTGTGACGTCAGAGGTGACTAACTTACCCTGAATTTACGACGCGCTTTCATAACAACAAACAGAAAGGAAGACCAAACATCACTCTTGATTTGGTTTTAGGTTTGTTTTAAAATGAATTTTTACAAATATTTTCCATTTTAATATCCCTTTTATAACCTAATATTTCACAAACGTAGTGAAGCTTAATGCATGTCCATGCCGGTGTTCTGACAAAACGTCATACCGTAGTGCTAATCGATAGCCCTAACCCTAACTCTTACCCTAACCCCCCAAAACCCCTAAAACCCTTACCTTAACCCTAACCCTAATCCCAAGACGGTGGAACTGCAGATGCGCAGAAAGGCTCGATAGCACGTCTCGATAAGTATGATGTTTTGTCAGAACACCTGCGGTTTGTTTCGTGACCCTGGAATTAATGTCTACAGTAAAACCCCATCACGCCTGCTTAAGAAATTCCACCTTTAGGTGACAAGCAACCCTGCACTGGAGATGTGAACCCAATGCTAATGTCCTCACTTCCCAGGTCGTGGCTCCAGTCACTGAAGTCACTAGTGAAATATGCGTACTGTGTCTTTAAAAGATTTTTTTGACTAGGGAAAGGTCGACGAGGAAGTGAGTGCAACTATGTTGTACATGTGCTACTTTAGAAAAATTGGCTAATTAAGTGTCATTAACATATACAATCGCGTTAATTGAATTTATTTCTTTTTCTTGAGACAGTAGAATGCAACAATGAATTCATCGCCGAGTAAAAAATGAAACTAAATCGTAAACCGGAAAATCTTAGTTGAAACAGGATTTTGCACCGTTAGTGAAACTTTAGAAGTCGTTTTCAAATAGTGGGTTTTTCTTAAATTGTATTTTTCTCCTAGGGCACAGAGAAGATGGATACGTTTGCCCCCGTGCTGTTACGAATTTCTGATGGTTTGAAAAAAGATAATTTGGAAGCCATGAAGTTCCTGTGTAGTAATGACATAGGGAAGAAGAAGTTGGAGAAAGTGGACAACGGGATACAGCTTTTCCAGTACCTTCGAGAAATGCAGAAGATCGGAGAGGGAAACACACAGTATCTCCGTTTGCTTCTGACAAACATTAAAAGGCCCGATCTTCTCGAGATACTGGACGAATTTGAGAAGCATGGTCCCGGGCCGCAGGAAGATCTACCTGACGCTGAGGAGCGAGGTCAGTGTTTAAGGTGCCAGGCAGTGATCGTTATCATGTGGGGACAGTGTGCGATTAAAGCTGTCCTGCTGTTCTGGTCATCCATGCATACCCGAAAAAAAATGAAACCAAGATTGTATTATCCCGCCCCCCATGGTGGCTATGGTTATGGTAGTTAGTTTTGTTATGAAGGATTGGTTACTGTAGATTAATGCACGATCAGAAATGCGAACAATAGTTAGTAGTTATCAAAACATGTTAATTACACAGTGTCTGAAAATATGATTTCATTAGTCCGTGTAGACTGTCTTCATGCTGAGTTTAATTTTAAGGGATCGTCGTAAAAGTGCACCCGAAAAACACCGGCATACCTTTTAGGGATGTTCTATTTTGACCTTAGTCTGATATCTGTGAGAAATGGAAGTAATTTATATGCAGTACAATGTGCAAATATTTAACGGACTGTATTGTTATAAACTACTAGGTTCAAGGTAAAATCCTACGTAAAAGACTTTGCGTCATAATAGTTTCTTAGCTACATTTTTAAAAAATCTTAAAATGAAACCTTGGTTTTAGATACGTATTTTCTGAATGGAATATTACCACCGCTTCCTAGATATTTGTAACCATACTTAGTACAAATACTGACATTTTTCACATTTTTAATACGTAAAGTAAACTGCAGCTTCATTTTGCATGTTGTAGTACGGGCAGTTTGTTGAATACGTACCTTTTTACATCAATTTTTAAATTTCAGACAAACTGGATACTGCTACACAACTTATTGCTGAAAATCTAGGAAAAGACTGGCGGATGTATGGGAGAAAACTTGGAATAAAAGATGCTAAACTGGATCACATAAGAGAGAAACACCCATACAATCTACAAGAACAGGTCATTGAGCTCATCCAAGAATGGAGGAAAATGCATGGAGCCAAAGCCAGGGCTGAAGATTTAATCCAAGCTCTTCGGAAGTGCAATTTAAATTTAACAGCTGATCTCATAGGACAGAAGCTTTCCTAATGGGAGGAAGGGATTTTTTGTATTATTATTATTTCTTTGTATTATGATTTCATCTTCATTTTTGTGCTCTGTGTTACTGCATCACCAGCCAAATTTTGTAATGTATAATTATATTAATTTCAAAAATTAGACCAGTAGACTTAGCAAAGGCATTTTTTAATATAAAATATTAGTTATGATGGCAATGATCTTTGATTCTGGTACTTTCGTTGTCTCACTATAATAATAATATGAAAAGTAATATAAATTTGCTGTTTATTTTGGTCATTGATTTTTATTTTTTGAGTAATATTTAGGTCAGTAGCTGCAGGCTAGTCAATTTTGTTTACTGATCTGCAGTCATTATGTTTTCTGGGATAAACCTATACTGTTTCATATAAACTCCCACTTGCCACGATCTTTTTCCCAATCACTCACCTAAAAAATAATATAATGATATAGTACTTATAATAATTATATCTTGTCAGTTTAATGTTTTTGTGACTTTTAGTTGGGCCTGGGGTGTGTTTAAGATGAAGATACATCTGAAATGGCTTTGAATCCACTTGCTCTTACTCGGAAAACATGTTGTGTATGATTGAAGTTGATGCTTCTGGACAATCCTTAAGTTTGCCTTTGCTTGTCATCCATCTGCCACTGGTAAGTAGAACAAGCTAGTGTACCAACCACCCTCCCCACCCCAACATACAAACATAAAATGCTAAAAAGCATGGGGGAGTTCCAATGAGCCAGCTGAGTTATAGGATAAAATCATTGCGTCATTTTTGCAGTATTTCACAGAAGTTATGTGCAATGGCATTATACTGGACACCCAGACAACCAATGGGCAATGGAGGGTAGGCTGTGTGGGCGGGATCAGTGTAGGTCAGAAGGGAACTGTAATGTGATCATACGTGAATCAAGGAAAATGAAATAGATTTACTGGTGAGCATACAAGAAGTAACCTCAATTTTTGCCTTAATAATTTAAATGATAACAAATTTGAATGTATGTCAACTGACCGGTAGGTCATTTTTCATCATAATATTCGTTCTGTAGAAATAGTCCAACAGACAAATTATTTTGTAGAAGTCATCATATTTCTACTACATATACAG
>JAODLC010000021.1:19413402-19424968 GCA_026781145.1 Hippopotamyrus pictus
TAGGATGCTGGGAGTACGCACGCTACACTGCTGCGTGGCGGGAGTAGCGGCCAGAAGTCGTACTAGGCGGAATTGGCACGCAGAAAAAAAAACTTGATGTTGCGGACAGGAAACAGGAGCCCAAGGAACACAATTTGGACTTACAGTCTTCTTCGTTCGTATGTCTAAAAGTCCGCAAGTAGAGGAGCGTCTGTACTTGTAATGCATTTTCACGAATGCAAAAAAACATGAAAAGTCACAACAGGCACATGACCAGGCCTTGTTTTGATTCAGTCAGCTCTAAAAAGTGCACCAGAGATGATAATTTGCTAATGAGGTCTGAATTCTAGATTTTCCCTTTTCTAAAAAATAAATAACTTTGCAACCCATACAAAGCAGTCACTGCTCTGTGCATTTTTGATGAGTTACTGTATGTCATTTTAAGGTGTCGCCAACACTGTTATGACCGATATGGATGTTGTGATTCTGAGATGATTTTTTGAAGGTTGTTGTTGTGATGGGACCTCATTTCCCTTCCACCCAAATCGTGCCCCCCCCCCCCCCCCAAGGCAACAATTTTGCCTTTTTAAAATCTTCAGCACATTATGTTTAATTGTGGGTGTGTAATTTCATCATAAGTAGTTGTCATTCATGTTTAAAAATGGTCAAATTATCCATAATTGTCCTTTGCAATTGAAAAGCCTTCATTATATAGAAATAAATATTTACGGTAATCTGATTCTCAGATGTGAAACCCTTGACAGTGCAAAGATATTTATCTATATTTAAGGATGGAGATGGAACTCTCCATGGGGCAAAAAAAGATCTGCAGTTTTTCTTTATCCCCAGAATAGAATTAAACCCCCCTTTGCAGAATGTTTCTAGGGGTAATTAGCCATGATAATAAAAGCTTGGCTATGTAAGGCCTGGTCAAATATAATGCATATCAGATAGGACCCTGTTCTTTGAGTAAGAGGATAGATAAGAAATAAATCTTAGACTTCAGATTGACTTTCAATTTCTTTGATGCCTTCTGTCAATACAGGTTCTTTGATAACATGCCTTAGGGTGACTCATCTTTGTAGCGTATGTGACAGTTTGATTGACAAGATGAGAAACTTGGTTTGTATTGTACAAAGGGAATGTTACACTGATTGAAGATCATGTAGGTGCCTAATCTAACTGGAGCTTCAAGAATCTCTCTGTTGCTGCACTTTGGACATCGAACTTACGGTACAGTAACTAATGCAGGCATAATTAGCTTTCTTGCTAAAATGCTACGTGACCACTTCAGTGCAAACATGTGGCACTGGTGGGCACCCTTGATGAAATAGGTCCTCAGAATCTGGTTGCCATGGTCAGAAACACGGTGAAGATATTTAATGTTTACTTTCACAATCAGAACAGGTCATGCTCATTTAATGTTGAAAACTGGCTCAAGTACGATTTATTCTTCCTTACATAAAGCTTTTATGCTTAAGGTAACATTTTTGCCGACAAAAGGACATTCCGCACACAATAGCCACATTGACAACAGCATCTCGATAGAAATATTCTATCTGAACGGTTGTATTCTCTTATTTTCACCCTTGTCCGCATGTGCTCTTGATTTTCTTCTTTTGGTGGAAGTCCTTGATTTGTGCTTTGTCGTCTTTTTTATTCTTGTTGCAAGTTAGTTGGTAAACTTAGGTAATTCCCAGATCCTTCCTACAAATACCATGTCCATGAAATATTTAAAACAATGAACAGTTTAGGCCAGCATAGTTTGCTTCTTTTCTGTTATTTTGTGAGCAATAACAAACACAATACCATTCACCCTACTAAGTTTTTTTGCGGGGGAAAAAAGTAGCTGTCACAGTATTTTTTCCCACCCAGTTTGTTCCATGTTTTAAAACACTGCTTTGTTTGCTGTTAAGTTCCTGTAAAAACACACAAAAATGGTTAGAGAGCACCATTTTAACAGTAATTCCATTTAAAAACGTGTCCTCTGATGGTTTGGTCTGGATTGCATTGAACACCGTACCCCAGACTCTGAGCATGTGGTTTGTTTTTTTTTATAATTTTATTTTCATCCAGGTCACTTTGTCATGAAAGTCATAAAGAAAAGGTATCATAGGCTGGAGAAAATGGAAGCCTTTGATGATTGGTGCATTTCCTTGTCTGTCACACAGTGCCGTTTTCATGACTGGGCTTTTGCAGCACTGTTTGGGGTGTGCTAAGGGATGGTGCTAATGTACACAGAAATCCAGCCAGCAGGGTAAGGCCCAGTCCACCCCAGGCACAGAACATGGACCAGCCATAGCCATGACTGATATCTTCAGGTAATCCGTACATGTATCTTGGGTAACGGGACAGCTCGAAATTGATCCCAGCCACGCAGGTGCACAAGGAAATTATGCAGCAGGTACCTATTGGTGAGATAAGAGGGAATATGCATAAATACACTAGGTTAATTACTCCAAAAACAACCTGTATGTATCTGTGTGCAGTGTGTGTGTATGTGTGTAATTTAATATATATATTATACAGACACTCCTCACTTAAAAACCTACCTGTTTAACGACTGCCTGGACTAACAAGCAGCTCTCTGGCCAGTCAGTATTGTACGCTGTACAAGAACTTTGGTTGTGGAAACGGCAGCAAGGCGTCTCAGTGTCATCACCTTCTTTCAGTCTCAGTCTCAGTCTCAGTCTTGTTCCTGCAGTCAGTCAGTTTTCCCTATACTAGCATTTGCAATCACCAGGACTACAGAAAAGCTGTTGATGGTTTCAACGCTTTCGTCGGAGATCCTGCATAATCAGAGTATTAATGATAAAATCATCGAGAGAGTCGGCTACCGTCCGGAACTGTCCGATTACCTGTATTTACAGTATGCAGACCTAAGTAATGTATATTAGAGTTGATTTCCTCTACTCTGTTTTAGAGTATACAGTTCATTACTGTGTAAACATTTATAAATATACTAAAAATGAAGGGGTGGCCAATTGACCAAGTAGTGTAACGACCTTGTCGTAGGAAGGGAACTCGGTTGTTGAGTGTGTCATATATATATGTGTATATATATATGTGTATATATATATGTGTGTGTCACACACACACACACACACACACACATATATTTGTTCCAGTCTGTTGTGTGTGTGTCTGCAACAATCTACCTGGCACGCTGTTGGCTGACTGCTTGTAAAGAGAAGACGTGATTGTTCGATAACTTGTCGTATTTAAGGTAGCTGGGCTAAATGCAAGTGAATGAAGTCTATTTAAACAGGGGTACCTTGAACTAAGCAGAGGACTGGGGCCTGTATCACGGATCTGGATTTCTTGCTTATTCATATAACTAAATCAACTTGTGGATAACAGACTTAATTTCTGCACAGTGACATTGGTCTTAGTTTGCTTTTAAGCATATCATATGATTAAGGGTACATATTTAAATTATTAAAATCTTGTCTGGGCTAAGGTAGCTACTATGATCTGGTACACAGGAAATTCGTTAGGATATTTGGGAACTTGGGGAGACCTGAAGAGTCCCATCTGTCTTTCCGCCATGTCTGGTTGGCTGGACTCAGAGTCCCTTGCAGGCACAGCTTAGCCGTGTCTCCGGTTCTGGCGCCATACGGCGCAGCCTGAGCGGTTCTGTGGCGGTTCGTGCTACAAATGCGAAGGGAGTCGCTGGCCACAAAGACGCCAGGAAACAGGAGCGCGTGCGATTTTATTAGGTCGCCCTGTACAGCGTCTTTGCGTAAGGCCCTGCAGGGCGACCTGTTCCATCTAGCCTCATCTCAAGATACCTACCCCACCCCAGCCCACCCTGCCCCCACCCCCGCGCAGTGAGCGTGAGTCACGCAGGCGCGCCTGGCAAGGTCCCTCTCCCGCCGCAGCTCTGTGGACGCTGTCCCAAGCTCTCACGCAGGACTTATTCCTGCCCAGTGTGCTTTACACATGGCTGCCGCAAGCGACTGCGGCGAGACATAAATAGATCACGGCGACGCTTTCGTCGGGCTGCTGTGAATGCACATTCACTCCAGCCATTTCCCTGGGGGGGTTAATTAAGCCCCTTACTTCTGGAAAGGCACCTAGCCAGTACTAAATCTCAGGGGAGAAAAAAAAAAAAAAACAGTCCCCCCCCCCCCCCCCCCCCCCCCAACTGAGATAATCTATGGAAGGATACCTGCTATAAAGCCGACAGTGGAAATGTTGTCAATAACTGCAGAAAAATTTCAATTACTAACATGCTAATCTGAAAGGAACTGTTAGGGCAGTACATTTCAATGTTTACAGAAGACAATTATTGTGACATGTACCTCAAAATACTCAACAATCCAAAAGTAAGCTGCAAGTAGCACAATGGTTGCTAAAATCATTGTGGGCTCAAATTTCAGCAAGCGGCAGGAGACAGGGGTGCATTGTATTGTTCTTTCTGAGCTTATGCAATGCCCTTAACCGCAATTTCCATAATAAAACATTCAGGTTTCTGCTGTAAATAGCATGAAGTGTAAGCAGAATTTAAGCTACTAGCCAACAAGCCCAGTTAAGTAAAAAATATAGACAGACGTAATTTTTTTCTTACTGGTCAGCAGGCTGTTGCTCAGTTCTTTGCACTCGCCCTTCAGCTAAATGACTCGCCTCAGGCAAATGGCTTAATTCCCTGCCCTGAGTGTTGGGTAACGCAGGACTACATTTGCTAGGGATGGGGGTGTCCGATGGGTGACAGAATAAATGCCCGGGTGAAACGTTAAAAAAGATGACGGGTGCCGAATCGGCTTTCCTCACCTCCCATGAGGAAGAGGAGCCCAGCTACATACTGCATCAGGTCGTGCTTTTTGCAGCAGCCCAGGAAGCCGACGATCCAGCCAAAGAGGATGATGGCGACCGCCATCCCGATGAAGCCGGCCGTCATCCTGCGCAGGTCTGCGGGGGCGAGGCAGAAGAAGCGGCAATCCCAGTCTGAGTCTGCCTACTTAAGGCTCGCGTCTCATACTGTCAACATCAGGGTTGGGGCCATTCCGGAAGACATTCATCAACTCCGATCTAAATCAGGAAATGGAGCTGGAGTTGAGACTACAAAGAAAACTATGGGGATCAAAATTCGAATTGAATTCAAATTTCAGGGACATTTAAATTCCAACTCTAGTTCCATTTCCTGATTTGGATTGGAATTTATGAATGCATTCCACAATGGCCACAACCCTGGTCAACATGCATCACTGCCAGTCAGGGCTGCCCAAAATAGGCGAGAAAGAGGAAGACTTTCAGGGGCCCAGGCACTAAAAGGGGGACCATTCAGTAGAATTTCTTAGGGCCCAGCCGTGTCTTTGTGAGGCCCTGCTGCCAGTGACAGGAAGCCTTTGCTGTGTTGCTTTAATTATCACAGGAAACATACGTGACAATGTCCTCTTTAATCTTTAAGCAATTGGTTCGAACCTTGTGATGGCCTCACACCTACAGCTATGGGGTTTGAATATCACCTCACTCCTGTGTGAGGAGTTTGCGTACTCACACTGTGTTGCACAAGTTCCCTTCCTTAATCCAAGGACATGCAGTCAGGTTAAGTGGCATCTCTAAAGTGACTGTACTGTATAACTGTGTGTGTGTTGGCCCTCTGATGGACTAACTTCCGATCCAGGCTGAAACCCAGCTCTATGCTGTCTGAGATAGGCCTGCAAACCTAACCAGGTTAAGCGGTTTGAAGATGGATGAATTGAACTTCTCGGAGTCCTCCGAATAATTTTCATTATATTGCATGGTTAGTATTAGAACCACAAGCACCATGCTAATCCTGTTTGGTCTGTTCTCTGGTCAGTCCCAGTATAATCTGGTGATGTGTCCCCTTTTCTGTGATGGAGTGTTCTGTCTGCTTGCGATAACCATATCATGAGCCCCACCTAGAGAGGAAAATGTTGGAAAGCCTGCTTCTTATCTCAGCTGCCGTATGGTTGACCGTGTTGAGTAAATACATTCATACCGCTGAAGGTGGTTAATTACTTGATTAGAATTTATATTCCGTTTGTCTTTGAATAGGATTAAATTTTGACAATTTATGCAAATTCTGACATATGGAAAAATGGCTATTCTTGAATTTTATATAGTGTGTCATTTTCTTATCGTTGGGTCCGCTTTCCGCGTAACTTGCGGTTTGCTGTGCAGGACCTGCAGGGAGTCACATGATAGCATAGTCGTCGTTTCTGGTTTCTCATACTTACGGAGTGCATGCCATTCATCCTGTCGGATCGTTTTGGTGATGTTGACAGGCAGGTTTCTTGGGAGGCTGGATGAGGTGTAATGATATTTTATTGCCGTGCAGCGTTCAATCAATCCTGTAAATACAATATAGAATGACATTAAGTTGCTAGCACTTTTCCGTTCTCCGTTTATGTTTCGCTGTTTAGGTCCTTTCCAGTCAGCAGTGGAACTCTCTGCTTTGAGTCCATAGTTGACGGTTCCTCCTTTAAAATTATTTACTTATCAAATGTCACTATAGGTGGAGGATCTGACGTGATGGCGAGTAGTTACACTCAAGTTACACTCATGTTCCCGCCACTGGACCCTTATATATATTAACATCATTCTGTTGTTCCAAACTTGTCACCAAAGTTCTTGTCTGTGAGTCTTTTGCATAATTACATTGAAATCAGTAAAACGCCATAGCCTGAATCCAGTGCCAGTCAAGACATTAGGTAACATAGGCGGCCGTCTAGGGCGCCATCTGCAGAGGGGGCGTTCACTTAGCAAGTCAATTTTGCTTTGTCTCGGGTGGCGGGGGGGGGGGCGACGATGCTCGCCAAAGGAGCCGTATGGGGCTCCACCCGTACTGCTTGCATCATTACCGGAAGTCCCGTTAGTTCTGTGTATATATATATCACATCATTGTGTATTTACTGCAAAACGCTTCCTTGAATACTTAAAAACTATGGACTCACCCACAATGACTAACTACTGGCCTGCGTTTTGAGTCCTAATCAGTATTTTTGCATCGGCATGGAAGAATGGAGGACAAGGACCTGTTATGACACTATGGTAATTCTTTCCTATTTATTTGATAACAGCCATTTTCCAGAGAACTAGCAGAGAACACCAGTGACCATCCATATTAAAAGAAAATGGGTTTGTTTACAGCGAGTGTACGAATTTGTTATTTTGCATTAACTATAGGATGTTCAGTCAGCAGACAAAGCATAATTGAATGCCCTGACCTCTTAGATTGGGTTGAGATGGAAACAGTAAGGATGGAACTTACCCAGGATGCACTTGTGTTTATTGATAAACTGTTAAATCATTATGAATGGTTTAATGAGACTGAGCACTCCTGCAGTTCTCTGAACCTATCCATGAAGTTAAACTGCTTTAATCTTCTTCTGTAGCTCTGCTGCCAAGACATTTTAATTATTAAAACTGCAATGAACTCCTCCGATTTTAAAAACACTCCAAGCTCCTCTCGGGTACAGTTATATTAAGTATTTGTGTAACATGTTGTGATGAACATGTTAGTTTGAGAGCAAGCAGAGAGTAACGGAGGGTGCATCCAAAATCACATACTTAAACAGTATATACTGAGTTTCGTTACTATTTGACCATTAATATAGTATGTACTGTATGTATGCATGAGAACAGTATGCATGCACTTTCACATACTGTGGTCGCCATCTTGCATATTACCTGACCCGGAGGTTTACCAGTGGTGTTGCTTGACCACCATGGAATTTAAGCACCATTCAAAATTATATCAAAGGAAAAGAAAAAATACATTTTTCAATCAACTTATGCAACTAGGTTTTGTTTTCTACTTAATTTCTACAGAGACAACCTTCCTCCACCATGTTAACAAAAATTTCTGAACAAGCATTGTTCTTCGCCACTCCAGTAGCTTTGTGGGATAGCGTAGCATCTACTGCTTGCACACCAGTAGATTGACACAGACATAGACCACACAAGCCAAAGACTGACTGCCATGGTGACCATGTGTCACAAAATATCCAATTATATCCATTGATTTAAATGTAATAAGTGCATTTTGGGTGTCTACTAATCAAATAATTCATGTAAATATCAGAGTAACAGTCTATATCTGTCACGTTCAGCTCCGAATGATCCTCGTGTGTGCCACGCCCCCTCATTACCTCCTGTCAACTCATGATTATTCCCACCTGTGTCTAGTTAATTCCAACCTGTCCTGTGTATATTAGTCCACGTCTTCCCTAGTTGAATGTCCGTCATTGATGTTTGCTATCCTGCTACCCCGTGTCGTTGCCTGGTTCGTGTGATTAAATCCCCGGTTTACCCTACTTCCTGGCTCCTCTCCCTTGTTTGCCCATACGCTCACCCACGAACGTAACAATATCGAATTTATCAATAACATGATGAATGATAAACGGCAATACTGCAGTAATATAAAATGTCCTACAAACTCCTGAATTATTAAATTGTAGCTCACTTTAGCTTATAAAATATTCACCTCATTGTATGTCCCATTTATTGCCTTTAGTTTTTATTCATGACTAATATTTTTCAACAGTTTTCTGTTGCAAAATATTGTTTATTGTAGTATGTATTCTCCTGATTTATCCGCACAGGACATAAGAACATATTTGTATAATACTGAAAAACGTTTGCATATAGTTTTACGTTAATGTACTGATTGTTTTTGAGACAGCAAATAATATGGTTGCCACATACAGCCAAGTGCATGTGTAAATTTAAAATTTTATAAACATAACTATTCCTTAATAAAACTATACGAATAAAAATTAGCACCTTTTTACATTCCTACTGTTTAATAACCTAAAACAATAAGATGGCGATTTCTTGTAAGAAAAACAGGCCAGTAAAACTGACTGAAAGGTCAAGCCATATTTTAAAATGTAATTTTCTGTTGTAGAGCTTATTGCAGAACATATTATGGCCACATTTATGCAGGCTATTGAAGTGATTCCAGCTGCCAAGATAAGACTAAAGTTTAAGTGGTGTTCAACATGATATATGGTGAATAATCATGAAAATTGATACTATATTGATCCCTGTGGGGAAATTCTCTTTACACCTCCCGCAACTTGCTCTCTGTAGGTGAGAGTAAGCTGGACACAAAGGCAACTATCTGATGCAGTGCCCAGAAACACACATACACACACATATATATACACACATATACACACACACAGAGACACATATATATATATATATATATATACACACACACACACACAGACACACAGACACACAGACACACATATATATACACACATATACACACACACAGACACACACATACACACGCACACACACACACATATATACACACATATACACACACACACATATACACACACAGACAGACACATACACACACACGCACACACATGCACAGACACACACACAGGCACACACACACATACACAAAATGTATATATACATGTATACGTATGTATGTATTTTTATTTAACATACTGATAAATTTAATTTGTTATGATTGGCTTATGATTGTCAGATTTATGTTTAAATATACCTTTGGTATAATACACAGGCTTGATACCTATGTATAGGAAGAGCCAGCAAATCCTTGACAAATGGATGGTATCTGTGTAAATCTCTCTGTACCAGTGTTTCTCAATCCGGTCCTTGGGGACCCTCAGACAGTCCACGTTTTTGGTACCAAGAGCTGGGAGGGACAAAAACATTGCTTGCACACATTAGAAGCTGGCCAGGCATTGAGATTGTCCACAGTGATCTGTGTGTTCTAATAGCACGGTCCATTCCTGTAGTATGGGGTGCCACCTTTTGGATGAAAGTAAGGACGTTCTTCATTACAGCTTGTGCCATAGATACAAGCACAAAACCAGTAAATACTGTTGGTGTAACTAACAGAAAATCAAGGAGCGAGCCAAATGCTACTTGCTAAAATGCTATTTGTGCTTAATTCCTTTTCTCGTGTTACCCGAAGATTCCCTATGGCAGATACTTACATTTATTTAGGTGACACTTTTATCCAAAGCAACATACCACTGAGCAGTCAGTGTCAGACAGTCCTTAGAGCAGCTGGGGCTATCGGTCTTGGTCAGGGGCCCAACAGTGACATCTCTCTGCCCACCCTGAGATATGAACTACCGACTTTCTGATCACAGGCCTGGCAGCTTAACCCACTGAGCCGCTCCACCCGCACGCGGCGATTCAGACAGCTCTGCCTTTCTATACTTTTTGTCAGATTCTTCTATGGTGGAGTAACCAGTGGCTGCCATAAGTAGATGCATCATCCTCGCTCAGAAGGTCTCAAAGAGATCAAAGTTTGCTGATCAGGCTTTGGTAAAATATGTTGTCTACGTTCTTGTTGATTCTGCAATGAAGGGACTTACATTGCTTAAAGAAGCCAATAACAGACAAAGCAGGAACAAAACAAACCTAAACTGTTCAAAATACAGCATGTTTTCATGAATATCCAATGCATGAAGTAGTATTTAGTGATTAACATGCAGGTATTTCATTCTGAATAATTATGATTAACACTAACATTAACAGTATTTCACCAACATAACCATTTTTAAAATACAGTTCTCAAATTTTCCTAATGAAAACCAGTTTGCCAATGACAAAATGGCCTTTTTTTCTGATCAGTGTATATCATGACATATCCAAGGTCAGTGGGGGCCTGGACTCTATCTTGGGCTGCTCATGCCAGGAGGAAGTGTACATCCCAAACAGGATGCCAGTCAAGGTGTCAATTCTCAGCAGGAATTCTCACTGTATTGATTCTTGGGGATTCAGACCATCTTGGTGTATTTTTGCATAATTCCTTTGCAAATTCTGCTTGTGTTTAGGCTGCTGAAAATAATCTCAGTTGTAGAACCACATGTCCAGCAACAGAGGCCTACATGCGGGAATGCATTTTGGCCCTATTAATAATTATACCACATTTCATGAAGGGCTGACTCTCCAGTCTAAATTATAATCTTATTGTTATAATATTAAAACAGACTGGAAAAAAATAAAAATGAAATTAAACTATAGCACTGAGGCAGAGGTAAGGGGATGAGGTGACAATGTCCAAAAGGAACCTTGCCTAGATAATGATAGGCTAAATAATGATTTATTGAATTTTTTTCTGCTTCATTGATTGTATGCAGCGAGATTTCATCTAAATATGTCATTTTCGCTAAATATACACTGGAGATACTCATAACCTCAATCCTACCTTGGACATGTGATCACATAGCCCCGGCTAACATAATCTGCATGGCCAAGCTCAGGGTGGCCGAATAATGTGGTTTGCCCTAAGCCCCGCCCCTCCTCGGACACGGCCCTGCACCGAGGTTTAAATAAACCATAATTTGAGTGAAATTCAGATTTGTGGCTAGAAGTGCATATTCCTCTTGCATTTATATTAACCAAGGCTTTTTCTTATTGACAGAGCAAATCTGTGTCTTTGTAATTCCTTTGACAAACACCGATTTGTTATTGTTTTACAAGCTTTTTTATTACTAGTATTTATTGAAGAAAAATCCAAGGATATTTTGTTGTTATGGGATGGTTGAAATTATGCTACTATTTATGAAATAGTCATATAGGTAAAATGAACTTTTTAAAAAGGGGCTTTATATAT
>JAODLC010000021.1:19437654-19447927 GCA_026781145.1 Hippopotamyrus pictus
AGACAGCTTGAGCAGTTTGCTCAGGAACAGTGGGCCAGACTACCTGCTGGCAAATGCAGACGTCTCACTGTGAAGTACAGAGATCGCTTGGTGGCAGTGATTGCTGCAAAACGTGGTACCACAACATATAACATTAAGGGTGCCATCTTTTTTGTCCTTGCCATTTTCATTTGTTGAATTATATAAAATATTCAACTGAATCAATAATCAAAAGCAAAGTTTGTGTTAAATATTGAATAAATAATAAGGGATACCATTAAGCTTTTGTCAGTTTCAAGTTATTTCAGAGATGTTTTTTTGTGAAAGGGGACCAACAAATCTGTCCACGTCTGTACAGTATGTGTGTATTATAATATTTCATATTCAGTAAACTTTATTGATCTAACTTTATATGACTAATGTTGCATATTCATATTCCTGTGTGTACATCGCTTATATTTTTCTATCTATCTATCTATCTATCTATCTATCTATCTATCTATCTATCTATCTATCTATCTATCTATCTATCTATCTATATATATATATATTATATATGGCTTATATATTCCCTCTGGGAGTATCACTTTTTATTTTGTTGTACTTCTTGTGTACAAAGGCATCCTGTTCTGTATGTGGTTTACAATCGCCTTCCTTAATCCACATACCTTGCACCTTCATCCATAAGAATTACGAAATACTTCACCATATACTCATCCTATAAATGGCAGCCAACAATTAATTGTCTTTTGTTTCCCAGCAATTTTAAATTGGACTATAGGGAACATGTTTGTAAGTCACAACTTTAATTATCCTCACTTAAGATGTTCCTCAGTTAGAGGTCTGCTTGCCCACATTGTCATCAAAGTATGTAATATACAGATACAGTACAGTTTCCACATTTTCCTAAAGTCATTTTAATAAGAAGTAGTCTTTTTTTTTTTTTTTACAGTTCCTTTTATGGTTTGCTCCTCTATCCATCCTCAGCCGCCTATGCGGGACTCGATCACCGGGGCAGCAGTCTAAGCGAGCAGGGATGCTCAGACCTCCTTCTCCTCAGCCCCCTCCTCCAGCTCCACCGGGAGCAGACCCAGGACACGCTGGAGAGATATGGGAACAGCTCTTCTGCTGCTGCTCTCGTAGGTGAAATTTCTCATCTCTTTACATTGGCGTGCAAGCTCCACCACAAGTACCACAAGGTGATGTGTTGAATCAATGTTTGCTCAGGCTGTCACTGCCTCTGTGTTGTTTACTGTCAGAATCAGGTTTCACGTCTATTACAGCTGAGCCACTTGAGAACTCTCAAACCTGACTAGCTGCTAAAACCTCAGCTTGTGTATTAATAGTGCTGTCACTACGGCCCTGAACAGGTGTGATTGCATGTATGAAAATTCCTTTCATAGTCTGCATATCGTAAGTAACTTGAAGGACGACCTTGTTACATGATAAGAAGTTTATTGGATTGTCTGTTTGTAGTGTTTCTGCATGGCAACAAGAAAGTAACTCTGCTGCCAGCAACATCAGTTCTGTGGCCTGGGTATAAGGGCAGTAAATGTACTTAACTGTCCAAGAAGATGCATGACATAGCGGAAGAGAAATAGATATCAGGTTAAATTGTGAGACTAAACACCATTTTTTTAAGAAATCTGGAAATTGCCGAATTATTTTCTGCAAGATAATGTCGACGTATCTTGGACAAGTTTTCAACAGCTGTTACCGAACTATAGTTTCACTTTGCTTGTTAATGAAATAAATGTCATCAGTTCATTCGTTTTTATTTGTATTGTAGTAGTTATCACGATCAGTATTGTCATGCTGGCTTTCCCAGTCCTGTGGTAATTAACGGTTAACATGACAGCACATTCTTTTGTTTGTGGAGCAAATTCAAAATTGTTTTCAGGACTGATTAAGATTTTTTTTTAACTTAAACTATAATTAAGTAAAGCCATAGTTGAGACTACGACAGCAGTATGGTTTCTTATGGTTTCTATGATGTCTGAACAGCATCCTATTCATTTACAACCTCTTCAGCTACATGAAACAGAAGTGCTTGGACTGCTGACGCCTTGTCAATGTCTCCCAAGTTATCTGGTGTGACTTGAGATTAATGTTACTAAATCCACAGACTTGCCACAGATAAAATTATTCTAATTTCAAGGATTTTCCATTAGATTAGTGATGTTCCAGTCTTAGTCCTAAACATCTTAATTCTCCTAGAAGAGAACCACCAAACATTTTCACCTAATAGAAGTATTATTGGGTTACCAGAGAGGAAAACAGAGTTTAAACCAGAATGGGGCTGTTCAGCCTAAGAACAAAATCAAGCCTTAAAAACAAAAAAGTGAACAGAAGTATTTTTATTTATATTTAAAGATACAGCAACATGTGCAACAAAGTATCTTTAGCCACAAAGAGTTTTTTCATCTCAAATAAATTGAACTGAAGTACAATTGGGGTTCCAGCTAGGTTTAAAGTTAGGGTTGCCATAAGGCAGAGCTATTCAAATCACGGTCCTCAATGTTTGAGCCCTGCTGATTTTCTAGCCTTCCTTTTGAGGTGTGAAGCCTCTGGCCAATCAGAAACTAAGTACAAATTAAACTAAGTACATGGGAGAACTGAAAACAAGGCCTGGATTTGGAATCGAGGGCCAGATTTGAAGAGCCCTGCCATAAGGGTTAGAGTTAGGGTTGCTATCAGGCAGTTAGGTTATCATAAAGGTTATAGCAACTCTAACCGTAATCCTAGCTCTAACCCTTAAGGTAACGTAACCCCAAACCTAGCTCTAACCTTAATGCTAACCCTAGCTCTAATGCTAACCCTAATGGTATTGCTAACATGAATGATTACTCATATTTCAATCCTAAAGCTAACATTAACCCTTAGCTCAATAATAAGTGCAGTGCCAACCTTTAACCAAACTCTAATCTCAAGCCTAAACTTAAAACCAATCCTGACCCTAATGGTCACCCAAACCTTAGTGTCAACCCTAACATTACATTTAACGCTGAAATGTTTAAAGGCTTCCTTTGTTTCACCACCTGGTGTGTGTGTGTGTGTGTGTGTGTGTGTGTATATATATATATATATATATATAATATAATATAATTTTATTTTTTTTTTTTTACAATTTACCTCACAGGTTTTCAGTTTACTCTGGCCTATCCTAGAAAAAGTGTCAGTTATGGCAAAAACAATTTACATATCCAGTTTTTGATCTTCAAATGTATTATAGATTTTTAAAATGCATTAGTTACAAAGCGTACTCAGTAATGTGCAAAGTGACTAAATTAAGATTCTAACAATAATACACAGAAAGCTGTTTAATAAATTTTAATTTTTTCAAATTAATTTTGCACATTTCAGTCACAAAATCAATATCCGAAAAAATATACGGAAAAAATAAGAAGCAAAACAAGTGTGACTCCGCCTTTGTGCTGGGGGAGGCCGTTCAGGGACGCATCACTACTGTCGAGTGTCTCTTCAGCTCTTTGCTTCAGCTTTGGTGACTTGAGCTGAAAGAGTATGTCGTT
Organism: Hippopotamyrus pictus; assembly: GCA_026781145.1. Taxonomy (NCBI): domain Eukaryota; kingdom Metazoa; phylum Chordata; class Actinopteri; order Osteoglossiformes; family Mormyridae; genus Hippopotamyrus; species Hippopotamyrus pictus. The sequence goes on from JAODLC010000021.1 coordinate 19,441,164, forward strand.
AGACGTCACTTAGGTGACGAGACCAGTAAAGGTCACGTGTCTTTATTGTTTCTCAAATGCTACAACTTCTGTTAGATGTCATTCATATTTTCATTGGTAAAATACATAATTTTAGCGTTTCTACATTAAATTCAGTGGCCACTTTATTAGATACTCCTACATAGTACCAGTTTGTGTCTACTGTTGTCCCTAGAATCACTTCAATGGTAGATTAGTATAGCTTCAGACATCGACATAAATTATGGGGGTAGGGGGGTAGGTAGTCACCCCCCTACTAACCAAAACTGGACCCCCCTAAATAGGGAGAGACCTCAACCCCCCCAATGTCCAATCCAAGGTTACGCCTCAGAGAAACCTTTACTGTGCTGTGCCGTTTTTGCACTCCTGCCCTTCCTGTTAGCTTACATGACTGTCCGCCCGTTGTCCTCTGACCCCGATCATTAGCACAGTCTCTGAGAACCTGCCGCTAATTTTTTAATCGCACTGTTTTCCCTCTTGAGACACTGTGGCACATGAAAATCCCAGGATGCTTGTTGTTCTCAGAAGTTCTAGAACAATAATGTCCACCAACAATCCAGAGGACGTTTCTTTAAGACAACAGGTGAAACGGTTCCTTATCAGAAAAGATAAGGAAAGGGGAAAAATGTAACCTTCATATGACATAAAATATCTGACTAACATGTGAAACCAAAAATGTCCAGTGATTCAAAAAGTGTCTAGCAAAGTACCATGTAAAACAGCAGGTACTCTTATCTGGATAAAAGGAACTTCAGTGAATCAAAACATTTTCTGCCTCACTAAGCAAACAGACTTCCCTGAATTTCTCATTGCCTTCCATTTTGTACTCGACTGGATTGTTATGGAATATGATGGATTTTTTAAACCCACCCACTGAAGCAATACCTCACTTAGTCCAGTGAAGCAACACCTCACTTTCCAGTACGTTCTTGATCCACGTTTACCCACCCCAAACATGAGTTCAGCCATCAGGCAAGACAAACTCTCTTGTTCACCAATATTTCTTGTTAGTTTGTGGACAAGGCATCGATAGAGACCTACTGTTAGTAACTGATAGAGGCCTGCTATTAGTACAAGAGTCAAGAGTTCGGTTTAAAAAAATATTTGTAAATACTGTTCTTGTTGACAGCTGTTAATCCCATGTATATACTGTAAGTAAAAACATTGTTTTTTTTTTGTGCCAGTGTTTCATTGTGCAAAAGAAACATGTCATTGCAATCAGTCTGGCATCGGTTTCAAACCCGTAATTTTATTATATACCTGGTGCCGTCATGCAATTGAGTCTTTTGGGAATTGTGAGGATTAAACCTAACTGAACCCCATCCATAATATTGACGTTAGCTCTAAGCCTAGCTGTAACCTTAATAGGAATTCAGACCCCGACCATACCACTAAAAGCAACCCTAAATCTTCCATTAAGCCTAATAACAACCCTAAACCCAAACCTAACTCTAGTTACAACCCTGGCTCTGTTCCAACCCTAACTCTAATAGACACCCTAACCCTAGTTCTAATCCTTAAAACCAATCCCAGTGATAACCCTAGCTCTATCTCTAATGCCAATCCTAAACCTAATCTGAATCTCAGTGCGATCCCTAGTAGTACTGCTAACCCTAACCCTAACCCTAATTTCAATCCCAAACCTAAAATTAACCTAATGTTAACATTAACAGAAATGGCGAGCCTACCCCTGGACATACACACTGCCGCAGGTCATGGATTGGGAGGTCGACCCGCGGGGATTTTGGCACCACGGAATGCTGCTGCCAATCCATACAATGGAAAGATGAGGAAGCGAAATACGATGCAGCGGCAGGTAGGCAGTCGGCTGCCATATTTGGGAACGACCACAACGGGAGGAAAAAACCACATGGGGGTCTGCTAACTCTAAACCACCCCCCCAGCTCCCTTATCTTGGTAAAATTAAGGCTACTATCATAGTGATGCTAATCAATGTACTGTGAGAGTAGTGTGACCTGGCACCAGATATTCCTGAAACATTTGTAAAACGAAAACATCATTCAATATTTATTCTGTTACCACAGAGGAAACAAAATTATCAGATTTTTTTCTTTTTATCGTGCTGTTTTTAAAGTAGTATGAGGTAGTATGTAGAGCTTACCTTTATCATGGTAATTCAGAACAAAGGCAGGTTACTGAGGAACTAAAGAGGAAGATGGGACAAGACATGATTGGTAGGGAACACTGGAATTATTGGCAGGCAAACAGACCATAGTACTTAAGCGATGAAGTCTGGTCCATTTGAATATATACACAAATACTGTATATGCCAAAGAACACTCACATGCATAAATAATGCCTTCAACAATGCAAATATGACATAAGATCGTATGTTCATGCATGATGTCATATTTGGCACAATCATGCAGGACAGCTGTGGAAGACCAGTAGGTGATACTGGGAACCAAAGGTTTACTGCTCAGAATCACGTTAAAATATAATCTGGAAGGCAGTATATCATTTTATGTACATCCTAACAAAAGCAAACAGTCCTCACCTATAAGGATGAAAGAAAAGCATCGGATGAACTGAGAAGGTCTACTTACGGCGGACCTCCAGCTTGCACTCCACCATGTCCTCCCCGCTGTCATTGACCGCTTTGCACGTGTAAACACCTCCGTCGAAGGGGCACGGCTTTCGGATCTCCAGTGTTAGGACACCTTGCTTGCTGAACATCCTATACTTGGCCTCGTTGGAGATGTCCATTTTGTTCTTATACCAGGTCACTTTGGGCTGAGGGGTTTCAAAACAGATCTTTGACACCTGACTCTTCTATTCTATTCTATTCTATTCTATTCTATTCTATTCTATTCTATTCTACATGTGGTAGATAAGAGAGTATGAATTCAGGAATGGGCACCGTTACCTTGGGGATCCCTCGTACGGAACAGGTCAAGGTGGCGTTATAGCCCGCAATCACTGAGCGGTTCACCAACGGATGTGTGAATTTGGGCGCCTCTGCAAAATTGGGATCCTTATACACAGGAGGCTTATACAACATCCCTGAGAAACACAAACATATTAATCAAAAGTGATGCCATGATCTTCACCAATTAAGCTACTCAAAAGGAGAGATCCGTGTTGCTGGCAGAGGCAGTATTCGCCGGCACTCAAACCACACATTTGACAAAACCAGTGACTACACAAAACATTCAATAAACATGTTCCTTATTTCGGAGAAACATTGAGCTGATTGTTATGTTAACCAGCTACGATTTTCTGACTCTGCTTGCTAGCTATTTGTTGATTTTTTTGAAACATCTGTGGGGAAGTTGGGGGCCCTGAAGTGAATTTTTGAGTGGGGCCACAAAAGCATCAAACATGCCCCCTCGTTGTTGGTGGGACATTAATATTTAGCTTATTTCAACCCTAAAACTAACCCTGACCCTAAATGTTGAAGGAGACCTCACTGTCAGTGATGTAGTAAGTCTTTTGTGATGGCACGCACCAGTCTTCTGGATGTAAGCACTGTCCTGGGAATTGCAGGCTTCCTGGCTCTGACCCACCATGTTGATGGCATAGACACGGAAGATGTATTCGTTGCCCATGACCAGGTCAGACACCACGCAATTGGTGCGTCGGTGCTGCTCAAACACGGTGAACCACTCCTGTAGGTACAGCTGCATGATTAAATATCGTCTAAAACACATACAGTGGCTTTTAACAAGCAAGGCAGAACGTGACTGTAAATTACTGTAAATAATGCAATTGCAAAAATGTTCTAAACTAAATATATTTTATTGGGAATTTGAACCAGATTATCTGACATGAAATGAAATGAAATGAAACAAAATGCAATGAAACAAGTATATGGACAGTCCAATAGACAGGGAAAATGATGCACAGGGAATTTTAAACACATTTTCAATTATTTATTCTAGCTAATTGGGTTATTCATTCTGCTCTGAGAATGTAAACAAATTTACAAATTAACACAATAAACAAATCAAGTCCATGTGTTCTTAATGGAAACTTAAATGCGATAATATCAGCTAAATTCACATCAGTCCTGAACGGCCAAGCCAGCAACTTGAGGAAAAATAAAATTAAATATATAGACAAAATAGCAAAGGGAACAAGTTTTTTATGCAAGAGCTGAAGACGCTTGGCAGGATCCAAACCGGTGTTATATTTAGCGAACTGTAAATGAGCTGTTATTATGCAAAATGTGTTAATCTCCCATGGCATGGTCATTGGGGTGAAAAACGTAAATTGGTGCTACGTCTGGAACCTAATCGTGAAGAAGCCAGAAATAAAACTCCTTGCCCACCGTGACTTAATGCAAGTTGTACAGGTGCTAACCTTGTGTGTTAAAAACATGGTGGGAATTTGTGATATTTACAAAGCTCTCGCACCATGCCAAGGCCAGAGGGCTAAATTTAGGGAATGACAGATGCTGTTGTGTGGCCATCACAGCCACTGGAGAGGCCCTGATATCTCCTTACTGCTGTACAGCATTTCCGACATTCTGGACATGCAAAGGCCAGGGCATCACTGGTCTCAGTTCAAATAGACTGGAGACACTGCGGGGAGAAGGCATCCCATAACAAAATGCATGTGAATTCCTGTGAGTTTGCATAGAAAAACTGGCATTTCAGGATGACAGTTCAGCTGAAATAACTGAATCACTGAAATGGATAAAAACACAAGTTAATGTATTCGCATATATATTTTCATTTTGACGTGCCGCCCAAAAAAACGGATATAATGCATGGTGCTTTTTTAATCCTTTACTTCCAAGCATTCACACTTACCTTTGTCTTCTTTTCTGCTTTCTGGATTGTATAGCCTGTGATGTCGCAGTTGCCGTTGTCTTTTGGAGGTTTCCAATCCAGGGCTACGTTAAAGCCCCATATGTCTGTGATTTTTAAGTTCTGAGGTGGGCTAGGAAAGTCTAAAAGATAGAGCAAAAAAGTTTTTCTTTCATCATAATCGGCATGAGGGGACTGATTTTGATTGGGAACACTTGTTTTATGCACATCAGTGTGTTTTCCATTCTGAAACATTTTTCATATATGGTTCCTTGTCATCTGCGAACTCATCAAAGCCATTCCCGTTTGTGGTTCCATCAAAAGTATATCTCACATCTATCTATCTATCCATCCATCCATCCACTGTATGGATTGACTGTACATTTCATTCATTATACAACAGAGATGCCAATAAAAGCTGCTTTTAATACTTCATGTTAAGATAAAACAATTTTGGGGTCATTAGGTTGATGGTTAATATTTGTAAGAATATTTTTTCATATATCGTATTCAAACTGTTTATATATTTTAATGTGCCTTGCAAAAAGATTTTTTTTTCTTTTTTCACAAAAAGAAATGGTATCGCCTTTCATAGAAAATCCTTCACTCAGCCATTGTAGGGTAGAATAAAATAGTTTTTTCTTGAAATATACATTCGCCATTGAGATGAGTGAAACTTACCGACAATCTGGATGTTGATGGTTGCAGTGTCCTCGACATTCTCAATCTGCACCTTAAGCTCGTACTTCCCCGAGTCTCCACGGTCTGACTTGCGGATGAACAGGATGGTGTCGGTGTCACTGTTTCGGATGTTGACTTGCTTCGTATCGAGAGGCTCTCCCCCTTTTGTCCAGGTAACTTTTGGTCGAGGTTTTCCCTGTGAGACATGAACATCAGTAGATCATTCAGTCTAGGTTGCCTTCATGGGCCATTTGAAATTCAGATTTGAGTAACAATGCTGTGTATGTAATTAAAGATAACACATAACAGCACAGCCTTGACTGGATAAGGGATACCGGTGTGCTTTCACGGTAAACTGAAGAAACTGATATTGCCATTGTTGACAAAGTTTGCAGAGAATTACTCTTAGAAATGCTAAACTGGCAACACCCGACAAGAACTTTGTCAGAAGAAGAAATGCCTAAGTGGTCTCATAAGCTAAGCTATGATTCTGCATTCTCAGTTTTTTGGAAGTGCACACTGTATTTTCACATACCTGGAACGGAATTACCATGTTTACTGACTCTCCAACGTGTTTCATCAGAGTCTGACGAAGGTTGCGAGGAATCCAGATTTTGGGCCGCTCTGCAAACAAGATCGCTACCGTCACCTATTCAAAAAAACTGATTACATTTATGTATGTATGTACACAGAAAAATAATTACTGGATACTGGAGAGGACCTTCTATGTGTAGACAAGCTAAAGATCTGCTTCTGCTGGTTGCCTACATTTGAACATAAAGGAATTACACCCGACACAAAATAAATGTCTGAATGTAAAAACGTATAAAAGACAACATTGCAGGAGAAATTTTAGGTCTTATTAAGGTGAGGACATAAGAGGTGCTATAATTTATACAGAGGGGCCAACTTTCAGCCAATGATATGTTTTGAATTAGTGAGTGACAGGAGAGGGGGACTCCAGGGGCCAATCAGCTTTCAGCTGGGGCCAGAGCCCCTGTGGCTCCACCCTTGTTAACATTCATGCGACATTGGTACTGCAATAAAATGATGATGCAGACCAGCCTTTATAGTTAAAAGAATGACATTATGACTTGACTTGTTAAAGGAATTAATCGGAATCTCGTCGTCTACTGTGGGGATAACTCTATAAGGCTAAAATTGAGAGAATGATTTTATAAGGTTATAACTAATCAAAACAAGGATTGACTGGCGGCGGCAGGGCAGGGTGACCAAATTGAGACAGATAGAGGGAGCAGACAGAGAACGTGAGCGGCCTTCACATATCTTTAG
>JAODLC010000021.1:19448027-19468614 GCA_026781145.1 Hippopotamyrus pictus
CCTGCAACTTCTCCACGTCTCGGCTGTGAATCTCTGCTTGATCAACGGACCCGGTGGAGACGGCGTACTCCAACACTACTCACGCATGATCTCCCGGATGGTGACAGGCTGCGCCAGCGTGGCGGGGGCGCTAGGACCTGCTGGGTTGTAGGCACGCACACGGAACTGCATCTTCTCGCCTGTGAGCAGGTCACGGATGACCACAGAGGTGCGCTCCGTCAGCTGCTGGAAGGCTGGAACCCACTCGTCGGCTGGACCACAGGTTTAGAGCAAAGTGATCAGAGGCAGTCATGAGAACTTCACATTCGATCATTTATCCTGAAGATCCCGGAGGAAGTTAAAATTGGGTCTTACATCCTTCTATGCAGTACTCAACTCCATAGCCTTCAAGCTTGGCTGAGCCCATACGCTCAGGAGATCTCCACTTCAGGGTGATGGTGGTGTCACTGATGTCTTCTATGCACAGGCCAACCGGCTCACTGGTTGGAGCTTAATGACATGGCAAAGATCATCAATCATCCATCCATCCATCCATCGTCCGCTAATGTAAATTTGCTGATTATTTGTGTGTCCATATTGAAAGGAACTAAATACAATTTAACTCTCATGTATCACTTCAAAGTGCAAGCATTCAGGGACAAAGACGCTTTTTGTATTGAACAAACAAATGAATATGACATTTGTCACATAATTCCTAATCAATTTCTATGTTTGGACTAGCAATTCATCTCTTATAATGTTTTTTTTTTTTTTTTTATAAATCTAGTAGAGATTTGAGAGAACCTTCAGTATAACGCTGTGATTTGCAAAGAAAGAAGTTACACTGGACCCAGGGAGGCTAGGTGTGGCTATGCCAAAGGACTCAGAGTATAAACATGATCCCTTTGCTGATGGGGAATCCAGGGTGGGAATTCCCTGACCAGGAGGCCAAAAAAAACCCCTTTGTGGATTGGCTGCCTCAGATAAGTCTGGAATGTCCAGCGCTTAATAAAAACACCCCATGAAAATATCCGTTGCTAATATTTTTCATTTTTCACTGCACCTAAATTCACCACATTGGTTTCATGAATCATTGTACTTAAAATAATAAAATCATTATTATTAGGATATCCTGATATTTTTGTTGTCCAAGCAGCTAAACACACATATCCTGAACTGCATTAATCTACAGGGTTTGCATAGCAGAGGAGGCCAAACTCAGACTGAAAAATTAACCTTATTATTCAGGAGCAACGACAACTCCAAATAGACAGAAATCTGCATTTTCGTTTCGCAATAGGGCAGTAAGAGAGAGAGAGACAATAATAAAAGCCAGGCATTATCATCTGCTTGTCTGACAAAGGCTGAAAACCTTTCTCAATTTTTGTTTGCTTTTCTTGTTTGCTCCACAGTTCATTCCAGTAACAACATGCGGTTTGAGAGAATAATATGAATTCATCTTTTCTTATGAGAACATAGTAAGTCACCCGTGGACAAACAAGTTTGCAAATTGGAAGCCTACTGCCTTTGGGTTCTGGTTCTGGGACCTCTTCACCAGCAGATATAGGCTGCTCCTCTGTGGTCAGGAGGCTGGCTGACTCTTCAGATGGGGCTGCCCCATCCTGGGAGGACAGAGCCTTCTCTGTGGATGTGGGGCTCCCTGATGTAAACTCTTCTGCTGTGGGTGGGATTGGTTGAGGACTCGCCCCAGGCTCCTTGGGACCATCTCGCATAGCAGATTCCAAGCTTGGCTCCTCGAGCGAGTCCGCCAAGGTCACCCCCTCTACGGGCTTCTCTGCTGTTATCGGAAGTTTGGGCCTCATCATCCTTCAGTTGATCTAGGCTCCCAAATGGTTTTTCAGCCTGGCTTCTTTGCCCTTCCTGTGCTCGTAGTTCCAGCAGGATCTGTCAGCGACTCCAACACAGTAAGTGTTCCCCTGCTGCTTGTACAGTAGCTACAAATTTCCTATTGTGGTTCAGCCAGGCCAAGCCTCACTTGGCAGTAACACAGAATTATTTATAGAGGGAGATGCTGGGGATACCTTCCTAATCAAGTCTTTGCGGGTCTTTGTGTTGCCCAGCTTGGAGAACAGCTCTTTCTCATGCCTTTGTATTCATATCACCCCAAACAAGGAATCAGCCATAAAAGGAAATGGGGAGGAGCTTCTACATTCTTCCATGGTCTTTTGAAGGCTCAGATTTCCATTGCATTAGTGTAGTACAGGCTAAGCACAGCCAAACAGGCAAGCAAGGTGGAATAAGAACTATGCTGGACGATGTCCAGTGGTCACAGTTGGAATCAGGATAAAGCTGTCACTGACCTGCAATAATAATCCTTGCATGAAACCATGCATGCAATTTATGTTTTGTGCCATAATCAAAATAATTCATACTCATCAATTGAATGGCTGTTGCCTCACACTTTGACACATTATTGAAGGATCAAAAGCGGAGACTGAGGAACCCACCAATTGGCACGAAGGGCTGGGAGGCGGGACTGTGGCGGGACATGCCAATAGCGTTGACTGCATAGACTCTCATTTCATAGGCCACGCCCTCTATCATTCTCTTGGCCTCATAGGTCAGCTCGGTGTAGGGATCGAAATTCAGCCGCATCCACCTGTAACTCTTAGTCTTCTTCCTCTCAAGGACATAACCTGTTTGAGACAACATGTACTGACTGACAGATACTAACATGACAAAGAAGCAGCAGCACCCTAACAAATCTGACTGTGAATATATCCCAGAATCTTATTTGTTTTGCATTCTTAGTTATCCCAAATTGGTTTCTTACTGATGAACTGAAGTACTCATACTGTAGAAAAATGAATTAACAATATGCGATATCTGTCTAAAGCCAGTAACAGTGGGTCCCCAGGACTGGAGTTGAAAACCAGTATTCTTTACTGGCAGATTGAGAGGTCATCCCAAAAACCCGCACTGGCTCTCCGTGGAGCAGGTTCCCCACCCCTGCTCAGAAGTGATACCAGAGTCAAGTACTAACCTAAAACAGGCATGCCTCCATCAAACAGGGGGGGATCCCATTGCACTATGCAGGAGTCTTCCCCAACACTGAGGATTCTGGGTGCTTCAGGAGGGTCTGGGACATCTAAAAGAGACATTATCAGACACTCTTTGAGTCAGGGGTCAGTTGGAAATACAGGTCATACACCTGTAGAAGAAAGGTATGTCATTTTTCTGACCTGAAGTTTATCTACAAGCAATCCACTTCCATTGTTCTGTATATAATTAATCATGGGTGTGCGAGATCTCTCGGAACGTACCAACGACTTTGACGGTAATGTCAGCGGTGTCCTCCCCTGCTGGGTTGCGGACAATCACTGAGTACACGCCCTCATCCTGCCGCTCCGCCCCTTCGATGGTGAAGATACAGTGACCCCTTGCGCTCTCCACATGGACCCGGCCGTCTGCCGTTGAGATCACCTGCCAAGGAGACCCACCGTGTCACAGTCTGTCTTCTGCCTCAGGCCATGTCAGCTCTTCATTTGATCATCTAAGCACTAAACTGCTCTAACCTTCTTGCTACACATAGTTACACCGCAAGTGCTGCTGAATTCTCAAATTTGATTGGTCAGAAGTGTATTGATTAATTTTCTATAATCGCACATATAGTGCCAGCCAGATGAATCACAGTAGTATTTCAAGATTAAAATTCTTGAATTCTAACTAATGTTACTTAAAATTCGATGTAGAACATAATTTACAATTAACGGAAGCTAACCAAAATGTTTAATCATTGCCAGAAAAAAAAGTTCTATTAATAATTGCATTTTGAAAATATGTAAACATAAAAATAATGTCTTTCGGTAGAAACATGTAAAGAAACTGTGGTTTAAGTGGGATAATGAACTTTAAATTGGCATTATTTGTTTTTAAATGCATTCCACTTTGCATTGGATGGTTCTGCACCTCTGAAGCCGTGAATATTAAAGCATGTAATGTACGGCTTGGAGTGCATCAACCCTTTGAATCTTGGTAACAGTAGATGCAAGATGAACAAACAACACATGAGTAATACCCTTAATCCAACAAGGAACATCCTTGACAAAACAAACCAAACAAACAATTAAACCCAAGCATTATAAAGACATAAAAAGTAATGTACCCAAGTTATCACTGACTAATGTCTCTCCTATGGAGTTAAGATGTTGTATGGAACTTACAGCACCTGGCAGTCCATGGACATAAAACTCTCCAACTCATTTGATGGGGGGTTAATTTGGTGGAAGATCCATTACGTACATGCTTAGGTCAATAGAGACAACGTGTCCACTGTAATTACCTTATTGGAACACTGCACCACTGGCTCCGAGGTCTAGATGCTCTACAGCATGCAGAAATAGAGAAGATGAAGCATGCAGAAGCTACTGCAACTTCAGCTGGACTTACTTCTCCGTCCTTCAAAGTGGCACAGAACTCCACGGTCGACTCACTGTTCTTCAGCTTTTTAGAGTCACCCTACATGAGCAAAGCACACCTGTGATGCCCAGTATCTGAAAACAACATCAGGAGCCTTCAACTGACTGAGGAACCTACAGCAGACAGCAGGAGGAGAGGCCCTTACCTGCAGCGACTGCGAAGAGACATGACTGTCTTACCAAAGACTTTTGATGTACTAGGTGTCGTTTTTACTCTGAAAGGGTTGATCATGAAGGAGATTTTTTTTTTAGTTTTCAGATTTAGACAGGAATGGTCCCAGAGCTTCTCTGATATGTCAGCAGTACCTGCTGCCTGTTCTGTTTCAGTACCAGCAGTCGATCAAGTAGTAAAACCATGAAATGCATAAAACAGCAAAGGTCTTTGAAAATTGTGTGCACCTCAATAAAGGTCTAAAGCAGCACTTGGTTCACTCTACCTTCTCCATTCATATTTTTCAGGAAAATTTATGGAAGTTTTAAACATTTCAGTAACTATGCACTGGGCAAAAGGCAGACGTAAACGACGGGATGTCAGCCCAACACGGGATACTATGGGAAATTTAGCTTTGGTGAATCACTAAGCCACATGATTTCGATTGCAAGAGGAAACCAGAGGAAGCTTGAGCAAGTATGGGGAGAACATCTAAATCCAATCACAGAGAACTGGCGAGGAATACAAACATTTAACCCTGGAGTTGTGAGGCCAGAATGCTACCAGATCTGGTCGACCCATAAGGTGACATAGACACCCGGTACCACTCGGTCCACGGGCAGAAAGCTGAGGCTACGGCTGACACCAATCCCATATATTACGGAACTAACACGCAGCATAATTCACCATGACAACATGATTCATAAAGCTATGCAAACAGAAGCTTGAGAAGACATAGCCTTGGGCACCATCATCTGCAAGGGCACCAGCTTAGCAAGCACTGGAGACCTGATTTTAACCAGTCATCAATGAAGCCCCCTAGTGGTGGACCACAGACAGGTCGCGCTTTCTTTGTTTAAAACGCTTATAACTCTGGAAACACTTGTCCTGCAATCACATACTAGGGCTTAATTTAATCAAGACAGTCATGTGATGTTAACACAAACCAATTACTAAAAGTGTTGTATATGCCACCAAGCAACCCTCAAACTGGACAGTTTCTGTTCTCTGAAAACTGATTTTTGTATTTTCCATACCAGTAACTCCAATCTGCTTATAGATGTAAAATTTCTGAGACAAAACTGTATAAATAAATGCCTTACCTGTGTTTAAATGCAGGTTTTCATATGAATTCCTTTTCTGCCTTTATATCCAAGTTTTACGACGTTTTACATTTTTCCAGATCCGCCCCTCCCACACCCCCGCGCTGCTTCCCTTCATAGAGGGTACATGTGATGCAGGGCATATAATTTACTGCTGGATGCATATTTTCGTTCCTTCCATTTTCCGGAAGCTACAGGGTATTTGGTGGCCAAAAGATCCACCAAAAAAAAATGGTCATGCGTGGTCACATGACCGTGACTTCCACTTCCTCATTACTGCCTGGAAAGGCTGCTTATCAGCTGAAATGAACAGGCTGGACTGGCGGGGGGGGGGGGGCTTTGACTGTCAGGAAGACTCTGTTGTACACAGTGCATGTAGTGAACTACGACTGATATTGATTATTGGACTCTTAGGAGGAACACCGATGTCAGCAAATTTTGAGCAGTAACTGTTTTATTGTTTTATGTAAATAAACCAGAATGCACGATTCAAGATGACGGCTAGTCGGAATTTTATAAATTTATTTTTAAAATTTCATTTAATTGGTTTAACGAATGAATAATGTTATACCCTCCCGTATGCAGTGTTTTGGAGATTATTGTTCTCATTAGAATCTGCATTTCGTGTCACAATGTGAAGGCTTTTTTACCTTCTCAGACTTGGTCCACACCACGGTGGGGGCGGGGTCACCCGTTATGGGGACGTCCAATCGCAGCTTGTTTCCTGCCACTACCACGATGGTCGATTCACTTGTGCTGCCTGTATAGTCCAGGTGGATTTTTGGTGGATCTTTCGAAGCAAAGAAGAAAGACAATCGACATCATGTTCTGAGTAGTAGAGTAACTCGAACTACCTGCTTGGCATTGTAAAGTTCATTTTATTTGATTTATAGGTAGCTGCAAAATTAAAGCAGAGGGATATCAACAGTGGCTCATGATATATACAGAACACACCAATGCAGCTCACCTTGTCGAGGTACGTAGTCAATCTTGACCTCTGCAGGATGGAATGGATGAATGAATAAATAATGCAATGAATGTTTCAAATCTCAAATCAGATCCACAAGGTCTTGAAATACTGAAATGAATGCAAACGTACCCAGGAAGCTGAGCTTGGCAGACAGGTTGAAGGCATATCCCTCCGGAACAAACGTGTAATCGCCCTCATCCTCGGCTGTCACGTCATCAATCGTCAACTTGTGAATCCTGCCGAGAAATTTATGTGTGATGGTTATGAGAAAAATGCAGATGCAACACATGCAAAGCTAGGGAGGGCATTCTAAAATTGCCACCCATGGCATTCTGGAACTTCAGCCCCTACCCAGAAGTCATGTTGTCATGTCACTCTAAAAGATTTCCTTCTGGGAAATGCTGAAATATTCTTACACCTGGACACTGTTATCACTCGCCTGCCAATGTGCGTGATGTGAGTCCGTGCATTAGGCTTCACCTCCACGCCGTTTTTGTACCAGGTGCCCTTCACATTTTCGTCAGACACCTCACACTTGAACACGGCTTCCTCTTTGGCCTTCACTGTCAGGTCGGCAATGCTCTGATACACCTCCAGCTCCTTCTCTATAAGATGGAGGGCAAGGCAGACATTATCGGCAATCTAATAAGGGACGCAGCAAAGGTAGCGTGGTCAGATGATCCATGTCAGGGAGGACGCTATGAGCCAGGACAGGGTTTGTGAACCACCAGACCTGGATTTCACTTTAGCTCCTGCTGTGTGCTGATTGGCCAGTGTCCTGTAATCATGCATGTGTCACTAATGGTAATGTGAACTAGTTGGATGAGTCTTTTAATCAAGGAAACAAACCAGTCAAAGCGCAAGAGGAATTTAACTATTTAGCTAATGACAGGAGCCTTTTAGCTTTAAAGTAGTTTGTAAAACCTGAAGTAGCTCAAATTGTCCTACCTGGTATGGATTATTAAAGGGGCATGCAGCCCTAAAAAAACTGAAACATAATTGGATTGGTCTAGGTTGGGGCCCCAATGTGATATGCTTTCATGAGGTCCAAAATCTCCAGTGGCAGCTCCACATCTAATGACTGATAACATATAACTCAAAATGTTTAAGTGTGTGATTCATAACTGATCACCGAATCACTGGCAATCAGGGTTTGGCAGGTATTTCCTGATAGTTTTATGATTTTTGCTGTATTTGATTTGATTTTTAATGTATGATTTTTACTGTAACAAAAATTCTGAGGTAAAACTGAAGCAATCAATAATCAATAGTGGCTAGAAATAAAGATTCACTATTAGTTTAAAAAGTCCTTATCACAAATGCATTCTTTCAGTACAGATAAGACACTTATGTAGCAGAATTCATGACATTTTCAAAGCAATGTCTGTCAAAATAAATATTTCAGACTTGACTACTAACTATAGACAGCACTAGGATATGTCAGTGCAGTGACCGTGATGTGTTTCCGAGGAACAGAAAACGAATGATGTGTGCAGAGATGCAGCTGAGCTGAAGAACTTCCTGGATGGTCAGCATCCTTTTAAATCTGCTTGTCAGAGGTCATAGCAGTAGGGTGAGAGGTGTACATTTTGTGGAAATAGTTGAAGGTATGAATCATTTTTAGAGTGTGGTTATTATGGGGTAAAAGTTGAATGAGGGTGTGTATCTATTGAAGAGGTTTTCACAGGTTTAAATGGAGTTTCAGGAGGGGAAGCTATTTCAGATTGCTTATTTATAAATGTGCAAACATCTCCTAAACCAGCATAGCATTTAGCACTGAGTATCAGTAGGCTACCTTGAACCATGAGTTCTGCAACAGACTGTCCCCCGTTTGTCTTCACCCTGTAGTGTCCGGCATCCTCTTTCGAGACGTCATTAATGATCAGCACGTGCTTCTTCCCGTCCTTCTTGAAGCGGTACTTGAACGATTCATCCCTTGTCAGCTCCACGTCATCTTTTTCCCTGCGTAAACAGGATGCTCTGTGAGTATGTGATGGACCTGAATTCCTGTGCAGCTTGTGTCGTAATTGATATCCTTCCAGTTTCTTCCAAGACTTTTGAAATTAACATATAATCTTTGCAAGTCTCCATTTGCAGAAACTTCTAAGAGTAATAAGCTTGACTATATGTGTGTGTCAGTATAGATGCATAGACACACATAATCATACTATAGTATCTGTTCACCTTTGCAGTGTTTCATTTTAAAGCTCATTTCCTCATGCTCATCATTTTTGGGGTGTTATAATTTTGGGTGTTATAATTTTGGGTGTTATATGCCTGTCCAGGCAAAGTACAAGGGAAATCCTGCGGCGTTGAAAACCCAGTGTGACCATTCATCTCCCAGATGAAGGATATCAGGCCAGGCATCTTCAGATGAAATACTGTGATAGGAAGCACAGATGCCCTCTACAGGTCAGGAATGTGTGTGTGGTTCACAAATTACATACTGTAGGGGCTCAATGGTAGAAGTAACTATACTTAATCAGTGTATATTGGAATGGACTTCCGTTCTTTGTTTAGAAAAATGCTGAATGCTCCCATTGAATACACCATCCCATGACTTTACCTGAGGGGATTATAACAAATGTTGTCTGAATAACATAACTTGTACTTCAAAAACAAAACTTTTCAAGTAAATGTATTTATTATTAAATTACAATAATTTATAAATCTAGCTCAATGACAACTATATAAAGCTTAGACAGATGTATTAAGACTTTTGTCAGAACTTAATTATAAAAAATCTCTTCTTTCTGTATGTGTGGATCAAATTTACAAAGAACCACCATATAATGTAAATGGAAAGAAAACATTCTATTAAATGTTTGGAGGATTTTTATATGCAGTGCATATATTTGAAATAAAAATAAAATAACATTTTTAATTGTACATTATTACAGATCAGTGCTGGGAGGGTGCAGAAATGTGGACTGACTGAGGGCCACAAAGAGTAGGTTGAGAATCACCATTGCTTGATTATGTTACATATGGAATTTATAGCTGTGTTTGAAATCCATAGCCTGCTAGGTTTTGCAGGTTCTAGTCCAGGGCGAGACGTCTTACCACTTGACATGGGCTCCCTCTTCGGACACCTCGCACTCAAACTCCACCCGCTCTCCCTTCATCGCCATCTGATCCTCCAGGTTACGCACAATGTAGACCGGGGGCTCTGCACACATGTGACCAAACGTCTTTTGATAAATCCTCCCTGAGACATAGAATGTCTGCTGTCTTACATGTGACTCCATTTATATGTAATTTATTGAGTTGATGATTTCATCCTAAGTGACACTGTTTGTGTTTTGAGAAAGTCCTTGGAGCAATTTTAAGGGCCCCGCTCAGGGGCCCGATTGTGAAATTACTGTGTCAGCCCAGAGATTTGGACCTGTGGTATTCCAACAACAAGTACAACGTCCTAACCCACTAAGCCACACACGGCCCCCAAAAACCATGGCATGCTTGAGAAATCTGCACATCATTCTTGCACAGGGGTCATGCTAATATTCTTACTTTGGTATATGGGCTACCACAGCAAGCATTTACAATACCCTGTCATGTACCATACTCAGGGGCTAAAACAAACACAATTGTAGTACCACAACAGGAGCTTCTTATATGGAATTGACAGTGACCACTTCTGTGATGTGTAAATATTTTTTTCCAGTCATGAAGAATCTGTTTTAGGTTTGGTTTACCTTTGACAAACAGTTCCGTCACGCACTTTTCGTCCCCGATCATGCAGGTATATGCAGCATCATCAGCCAGTGAACAGTGATTAATGGTGAGGAACCGCTTGTTCCCAATGTTCTCAAAAATGTACCTGGCCAAACACCGAAGAGAAACATCTGTATCTCTGTGTAATTTCATCTAAGTCCCTACTGTGAATGAGAACCAACTGAAAAGCAACATTCTGTGCGTTAATAACAATTAAAGTTGAGTTACAAAGATTCATTGGATTATTTTAGAGCAAGGCTGAACTACCAGCTCTGTTCAAATGGAGGTCCCTGGCAAAATTTTGTATGTAGAGGAAGAAAATGTCTGTTTTTAAACACGTGACTTACTTGCTGGAGTTGAGATATGGCGAATCCAGAGAAATCGGTTTGTTAGGGGATGAAAAAAAGAAAAATGATAAGCCAAATGTAAAAAAGGAAAATGCCATAGACATATAATAGAAGATAATATGTTCTTACCTTTGTATCCATTAAAACACAAAAGATAAACCTGCATACTATCCATAATACAGTTATCACATCTATGCATTGTTTTTTTACTGTACAAAAACACAGACGCTGTTTTCATATGTGTTAAATTGCAGTTGAGCTACATTGTGAAATGTCAAGAATAATATCTGTGTAGTATCCTGAGTGGTTTACAAGCTAGATGGTGCTGATGATTGCAATGTATAATATTATAGCCGCTGTTAAAGAAGAATAAGAGATCCAGGATGTATAAAGTTTGTGGTGCAAGCCAGTTCACTGCTGCTCACTTTTGATACAGATGATTTGAACCTGAACTATTTATTTTGTTTCCACCGGACATACTGTGGTTTTGGTAATGGTGTAAAAAAACGCAGCAGCCTGGGGTAAAAAGAGATGGACAGCACCTCCCGGTTGGATGTATTTCCTGCCCATTCTTCAGCCATTTCACCTCCGCATCTGGGTTGGCCACTTCCACCACAAGCTTGATCTTATGACCTTTCTCTACCTGGTAGGCAGGGTCCAGCTTCCTGAGGAAAGCTGCAATTTTAACACAACAGAATATCTTGATAACAGATTAACAATACTAAATGCTGGACAAAAAGCCTTCTATATTGCTGTTTTTAACTCATAAGAGAAACTGCTGGGCTATACATAACAGACAGAAGGTCACCTAACTAATCGAGTACATCGATTGGACACTACTCCAAAGCGATGTACGATTGAGGAAATTGGGGTTAAGGGCCATGCTCAAAGGCCCAACAGCAAAACCACTTGGCTGACATTGGGATTTGAACCAAGGACCTTCTGATCACAGCATCCCACAGCTGTCAGTATACCCACCCTCACTTTTCTTCTCTTCCTTCCGCATCTTCTTCAGTCTTTTTAGCATCCCACGCAGGTCAGTTATGCCATACTGGAAGGCAATCTTCTCATATTCTGAGGCTGGTGCTTTCTGAAGTATATCCCACACGTCTACGTCAGGTTCAGTGCTTGCTTGGACTGCACTGGAGAACCAGCACATTAAGTTAGGAGTCAGCACTAAGCCATTTTTATACAGGATTTACCAATGCGATTACTCTAGTGCTCAACCGCTGATCAAGCACTTTCTCCCATATTTTCAAAGGATACGTAAATTCAGACATCTAAAAGGTTACTAATGTTCTCACTAACTATCCAGTCAGCCACTATCGGCTGAGCGCACATCTGGGCTGGTTAATCATAACAAATAAATCGATCAACACAATCAAAGAATACACACCCATGCTACAATAAACCTACAGCACATAGCTTAGGCAAAGAAAAGTAAACAGCTAGAATAAAAGCCAACAAGAATTCGCACTTTGGGATCCAAGGAGCCCTATTTCTTACCGGCTGGATGCTTTTAAAAAACTGCTGCACTCATTCAACGCAGTACCAAGGCGGCAGGCATGGCAAGACAGACCAAAATGCATTAGCGCAGGGGCCGAACATCCCACGAATGCAACCTTCTGTGAATATCTCCAAATTGCATGCAGTTATTAATATAATATCACAATATATATATAAAAAATCAATGGCCGTCACTTTATTTTGATTTTATTATGATCACAAATGGTTTGCACAGAGCCCATGACCCCCAATTTTAAATTAATAGCAAACATCAGTGTGAAGGGCTAGAGGTGACTGAATTCCCCCCGTCATCAATCATGCTCAGTGGCTGTTACTGTACTTTCCACGCCAGGTGTGGGATTCTCTGATTGTCAAAGCCTAGCTGTCTAAACTTAGCATGGATGTTTAAACAACATCCACAACCTCCAGTTTCTTTCAAGGCATCTTTGTGACGTAACGTAGTCTGGGGGTAAATTTGAGCTTATAGATATGACCCTATGAGCAAAGAGTAGATTTTAATATTTCACCAAAAATTATGCAGGTAGAAAATATATAGTATATTTTATTTAAATATACTAAATTTAAAGACACATGAATATTCGGTATAAGCTACACAAATAATTAATTTGAATAATTGTTGTTTGAATTGAGAGAGTGTTTTACTGTATGCATTCAGGTGCTGGATAATTCACAATCTTACACTATAGGGCTCTGGCAGACACCTGGACCCCCATCTTGGGAAAAAGGGAGAGCTTGAACTAGGCCTGTATATCGATCCGCCGGCACCCCCGCCAAGCCCCCCACACTGGCACCTGGCTTCACCGCCGGTCGTTACACAGCTAGCTGCTTTGCTCGTTTTTCTTTCAGCTAAAAAAAAAACCGCTCAAGTTGCTTGGCCTCGGGCCTGAGATAAGTTAATCTGTCCCTGTATGCGCTGCTTGCTTTTGTTCCATGACAGAGTGATATATGGCTGAGATGTACAGCTGAAAATATATATGACTGGAGCCGCTGTCTGTTAGCTGCCAACGGCGGGGGCAGGTGGGGGGGCGACTCGAGAATAATGAGTGTGGCCTTTACATGCACAGCCATCGACACCTCCAGTCATTCCGTCCGCAGCCGCCCTCCATGCACCCCCAATGTGTAGAGCTTGTGAATGACGCCCGACAAGCAGGTGTGTCCACAGGGTACTGGGGAGGGGTCGGGGGGGGGGGGGCATTAATGTGGTGAGTTAAGGGTGATTCATGCTGTCCTTCAATTCAGCCAACTTACTCCCTATGTGTGTTGAGGCCGCAGTCACAGGGGAGGCAAAAATACAGAGAGAAAAGCACAGTCAGCATCACTGAGGCACATTTTATTACTTTATTCAGACTCACTCAGACTATACAGATGTGATTGATATCCATTGATATTCCCTCCTTTGCTTTTCGACTTTTCTTTCTATATTATTTTCTATTTCTATTGTTATATGCTCAAATCTATGCACCAATATCTACCTTACATTTTACAAAGTTAAAGCAGCTGTAGCTTCTACACTGTATATTTAACTGTATGTATTACGTCCATGTCTCAATATATCATTTTTAAATATCTTACACATTTATATTTTATTTATTACTGTTTCATGCACTGTGACCAATGAGACCAAAATTTCATCTCAATGTATGACCCCAAGTATCGGTAAAGATACCTCGACCTATAAACGACAGCATAAATGACAGGAAGATGCAAGTATATACATACCGCTTCTTCAGCAAACCACTGAAGTCCAGCTCTCCTGCAGTCTCACCGGCATCCACGCTCCTTCAGAAAGAAAGCGAGACCAGCAGCTCATCAGCTATCCCACATCCCAGAAATCCAGTCAAACATTTGAGTCATGTGACATTTAAATTCCCCATAATCCTCCATGGAAGCGAAAATCAGACAACAAATGACATTTATACCCCATACCGCTTGGTAGAAGAACTGGCCATTTGATAATATTTCATTGTCATGTTGCTTTTGCGTTACACCCTACTGTCATTTACTGTCATTTACTGTCATTTACACATTTCTAATATCTAAGGCTCCCAGTCTTACCAAGAATACCAAATTAAACATGATGCCTGTAACCACATTGGCCAGCCAGGCAGCACCATAAGTTCAGAAGTCTTGGGTTTAACAACCCGTCAGGGGAAACCACGTTTAACCACGTTTGGAAACATTTGCGAGCTGACAGCTGGCGAACCAGCACTAGTTCCACTGCTTTGAAAACCCCGGCGTCTGGCTTCCATGAGGCCAGAGCCAGGCGGTGACATCCTTATCGCTTTCTCTACTCAGGCAGCTACGGCACGGCCTTGTAAGGAAGGCTTGGCTTTTACATTCCTGACACTGTGACCTTCAGAAAGGTTAGCCTATTATAACATCAAATTTAAAATAATACTAAGAGGTATTTTGGGGGTTGTGTCATTGTGCAAATTCAATTTAATAATTTTGTTCATATCTCAGGTTTGGTTCTATACCCATTTTCCCAAGATATACTAAAGGAAATACATATTCAGATCAGAACACACATTTCATGTTAATAAGATTTGAACTGTCTGGATGTCATGAGGGATTCTGAGCAGTTCTTTCCTGGTCTTAAAAGGACTTACGTGCGTCTGAATGCTGCACGAATGTCAAACTCTTCTACGACACGAGCCTCTGTGAATAAAATGGCAAAACAATTATTCATCAAAAAAAATCTATTAAGGCTTTAAACACTGCAGTACTTGGGATTGCAAGCTGTTTTGCATGAAAAGTACACGACATGTAAAAGTTCACTGTCCACAGGATTTAGCCTCAAGTCCTCCTGTTATTGTGATATGAATGTATATTGTATTGGCCAATCACATTTCAGTATTGTGCGTCACATGACCATTTCACTAAGAGTATATGGTTCAGAGGGTTTGAGACGATTTAATACATCAATCATCAAAATAAGATGAACGATCCAGTAGTTCCCTTTCCCATGACAGTTATCAGGATGGATGAACATACCGTGTACGATTAGGTTGAAATTACAGCTGTCGAATTTGTCCTTGGAGGACACCTCGCATCGGAAAGCTCCAGAAAAGTTGGCCTTGGCTTCAATAACCTGCATCTCAAAGGTGTACACCTGAAAGAAAAGTCCCCGGACACCTCAGGAATGTGCTACTTGGAATCTCTGCAGCATCAGAAGTAGTCAGATGATAGCTAGCTGATTAGCAGAAATCACTGCTTTAGAATCCCCTAAATAAGGAATGTGTTTAATTAATATTTAGTGTAGTGACTGCTTGTGGCCAAAACACTGCCACTGAAATCAAGCTGCTATTTCATGTGTCATGCAGTGTAGTTGGGTGCTACCTCCACGGTCCATTGACACTGACCTTCGTGTTGCGGTCATACTGCTCCTTCAGCTGCAGGTGCTTCCCTATCTTGCTCGACAGATCCATCCATTTACCCTTAAACCAGCGGATGGTTGGCTTCTTCAGCAGGTTGGCTGAGCCCACCTTGGCCACAAATGTTATATTTTCACCTGCACACAATAGTACATTGATATACATGCACAATCAAGCCCAACAAAGAGTACATCTTCTACATTGAGGCCATTCTCTATTGATAAGAACATCAAGGATGATTGCATTGTGTAGTCTATGTTTGTCTAGTTAAGAGCATTCATCCATAGTAAGTTCTGAGTTAGCCTTTCATTTGTTCTTATAATTCATCCAGAAATAGCCTTTACACACCGCAATGCACCCTGTTAAACCTTTCTGAATATACATTAGAGAGAACGGCGCAAATACAGCTGCCTCACCCACGGTGACCTCCCCGCTCTGTGGCTTTTCCAAGAAGAGCCCTGTCAGATCCTGCCGCGTGTCTGGCTGGTGGTTCTCAGCCAGGTCTGATTCTGGAAGCCATGGGTTACGGAGTTTGGTTTAACAATCGACCACTCAACAGGATGCAATAACCTGAAATATATTTATGTTGTCCAGTGGGGCTTTGTTTGGGGCAGATGCTCAGGGGGTGGGGGGCGGCAATCGTTTGGGGAAAGGGGGCAGGTGCTCAGGCACCTCCTGACCCCCCCCACACATGTCTGGTATCCAGCAGATGGGGCCAGTGATTTAGCAAGAATACAATTGCAGATTAAAAAATATTTAAATCTAACATTTTAACCTGGATATTCTCCATTATGAGGAAATTATTCATTTCGTTTGAGAACACAATGGACCTAAAGACTGTTAAATGAGCATGTTAAGCAAATATTAAGGGAAGTCTTAGCTGGTTAAGAACTGCCACTGTAACCATGATGATACACGCAGAAAATCACAGTGGCTTTAGCTCACCGACATGTCCTACAGGCTCCCCTTGACCCTGTGTTCCATTCTGGGACGGAGCTTCAGTGGAGGCTAAGGATGGAACAGGAGCTTCTGGTGGAGCTGTAGCTTCAGCTGGTGCTGGATCTGAAGCTGGAACCGGGGTAGAAGCTGCACCATCCTTCACTGCTTCTACGTTCATAAACGTAGGATAATATCGATAGGGAAAATGCATATTAGGGTTATCTTAACCCTCCCAGGGACTGTTCCGGTCAGCTCAAGTCAAGTAAGCTTTATGGTCATACTATCTATATTCAGGTAAATAGTGGCAATAATGTCCCCCCTCCCAAAGACTGCAATGTGATAGATAGCAGGTGACAGGGGGACAGTTTTCACAGGACAGTGGAAAACAGTGGGACTGGACATATTCTGTATTGCAATGTATATATAGACTTAATATTGTCAAATTTAGTCTTTCAAAGAATGATTATTGATTATGACCAAATTCCTTCATCGTGATAACCTAAATAACCTAGTTTACAGGATGGATTATTTCAAGCTTGTTTGTGATTATTCTCACAGAAAACTATTGTTTGTTACTTATTGAATAAATGTATAGGGACAATTGCATTGAATTTGTTTTAATAAATGTCTCTCACATTAACATTTGTTAAACATTGATAATTTTTTTAAAGTTTATTATTATTATTTGCCCTTTTTTAAATTAAAATAATATATAAATGAGATTCATGGTTAGCCCTACTATATACTTTGTGCAGGTACCCAGAAAGTGAGACATGCAGCAATACCTTCTTTCACCTTCAGCTCAAATTTGACCTTCGACGTGCCGGCGATCACGGCGTAGATGCCGTCGTCCTCCTTGGTGACATTTCTGACGGTGAGCGAGTGCTTACTCCCCTCGGCAGTCACCACATACTTCTCACTGGCCGCGATGTCAGCAGAGGCCCGCTGCCAGCGCACCTTCACAGCCACCTTTTCAGTCTCCGCCTCAAAAACAATGTCTCCGCCCACGGCGGTTTCTGCTGTCTTCGGTTTTTTTGTGAAAGCGGAAGCTGAAACGGCGGGGAGATTAAAAATGCATTCTGACCGACCGAGTATCACAACCGTATAAGCCGTAATCGGGTCCGAACTCGGAGGCTTACGTTCTTTATTATTAGTGACCCATCCTGCTCATACTAGTAAACACCAAGAGCTTTTTTTGGTCCCTAAAATGAAGCAAACGGTTTGGTACATTTCAATAGCTGTGTAGAATAGGAGATGCTTCGCCTATTAGATAATGTTGTTTGCTACAATTTGTTATCAATCATGGACAAATGCATGGAAGCAAACATCTGCATCTCACAATAAACTAAATAATTATAAATTATAAAGCCAGGCCTCATGTATGCATAATACCAGTCAGACAAGTGCTATTTGTCGTCTTACAGATAATATGTATGGCAAGGCTGGATACTACAGCCCAGTAGTACTTGATATGCTAAGTAATGCTAATTTAATGGTGGTGACTAAGTAAACACGTCACTGAATGCAGGTCATTTTACAGTCACTACAGTACTTCTGATCTGGGGATGTGAGACGTGAGGCTTCTGTGTAACGTGACGTCTTCCATTGTGCACGTAAAAAGGCTGTGAGCGGCAGACTGAAAGCTCATCTGGTGGAACGAAATGAAAAATGACCCTTAAAAAATTATTAGAGCACTGAAATCAATGCCAAGATATTTACAGTAAGTATGCCCAGGTCTTCGACATTATGAATGTAAAGTTCAAGAACTCTGGCTGCTCTATGTGCGTGGCACGTGAATTAGGTGACAATTCTGTAATTGTGTCTTTGTGTGTTTTCGATCTGTCCTTTGGCTATAACACCAGGTTAAGTCTAAAAGCTGTCAAGCCTCAGATTTAATTTAGGCAGTACCGGTCCTAGCCGGGGTGGCGCCCTAGGCGAACGTCACCGCCAGCGGCCCCCGCTTGAGGCAAAGTGAAATTTGCTGCCAGTTCGGTGCCCCCTCAGAAGTTGGCGCCCTTAGCATTTGCCTATATTGCCTATGCCCCGGGCCGGCCCTGAGTTTAGGTGTGGAGTCCTTGTGCCACTAAAGAACCTGTTGAGGACAAATATTATACGATAGTAACAAGCATTGTTATCGTATAATTGCGCAGTGTCTGTTATTACCGTATACTACAGCTGTCAATGTTGCTTATGAATTTTCTGTGAATGCATTACGAAAGTGAAGGTAATGTAAAGCGTAACCAAATAATCTAGGCACACATCCGCTCGTGTGCCTGGTATTATTGGATACTCTGTTTTTCTTTATAGAATGAAGAAATATCTCTGAAATGATCTTAAATATTGATTAATAACAGTGTAATGCCACACCTTGACAAACGAGAGATGCAATACCCCTGCTGTCCACCAGTCTGTAAAATAGCGTCATTTCTTGTTCAATATTTGTGTGATGAAATGGAAAGCCAGTGATAACGTATATAAAAACGTAAAATGCATGAAATTCTTAAATTAGACCTTAAATATGCTGACAAAAGCTGTTGTATTATATTTAGCGCATTATGTCATTTTTTTACAATTATAAACAAATTAGAAAATCTAAAAATCCATCTTATTCTGGTCAAGATCACAGGTAATAATGAGGAAAACCATCTGAAATGCCTCCGTGTATCAAATAAATAAATGCATGTATATTTTATGGTAAATGACTTAGCAGGTGTCAGAGGCCTGATAACTACCCAGCTCATCATAAGAAACTGGTGCTACAGAAACACCTTTAACAGCCAGGATCACCATTGAGTTCCTAAATTCACACCATGATGAATATTATCTGTGAGCCTGAGATTCTTCATTCGCACACCTATATCTATGTCTAATCGCCATTTACGCTACGGTAAAACTGAAAGGGATCTTACTTGTCTTTCCAGCAGGCTCTGGCATCCTGACAGAAATCCTGTGTGTCTCAATGGACAGGCGTTACAGCACTTGCTCTGTGTCTGTAATAAACCCCCGGAGCCTCTTCTCAAAGTGAGGCTGTATCGTCAGCCCACACCACACTTGTCAGGGCTCAGATACGAACGCAAGCATGCACCCTCCCATTCCCTCCACCCCAGTGAATTTCAGTGCCCCCCCAACTCTCATTAGAACCATCACCTAACTGACACAGCTTGGGCTAAAGTTAAATTTAGAAAGGGAGTCACACACCCCAGACTTGATGGTGTGTCGGACCCCACCACCACCCACCATGTTGTCGTTATCAGCTGGACTATAACTGGCAACTTCCACAAATGCTTCCATCTGTTGGGAATTTCCAGGAATCTTTCTGAATTCTCAGGAAAGCGGAGGGCTACATTTTAGAAAAAATCCGTGGGTAATTTATGATTAATGTCTGAGAAGCATCGCCGTGTAGGACAATGCGGTGTAACCATGTGACCATTGCACAAGGCGTTTAACAATAAAAAAGGCACAATGACATTTTAACTGGATATCACATGTCTGAATATTGTTCATGGTTTTTTTTTTAATTCTTTTTCAGGGAAATTTGTATCTGTTGGGCCATCAGAAGGACAAAGACAAAGCCCTGGGTATCTATGAGGGCAGTGAAAGCACAAGAGCTTGCAGTGAGACTGACTCCCTGGGTAGGCACATTTCAGCACGTCGTACTCTCCTGCGGAGTTCCTGTGAATAACAAGCCCATGGCGTTGATTTGTGCCCCCATCCGTCAGCCTCCCGGACCCCCCCACATAGCACTCACCTCACGCCATTCCTCTGATAGATGACTCACCTGCTTCTCTCTCGCACCATTCCTGGGAGGGTTTCACACGGCTTTCCACATTTCTGCTCACAGTAGCAGACTGAGGTCTCATCTACCCCCGCTGACTGACAACTAGGCCCAAGACTGTCCCTCTTGACCCGTCCCTCAAACCAGTGGCCCCCAACCCCCGGCCCGGTACCGGTCCGTGGGCTGCACAGAAAAAAATAAAAAACTTCGGCCACGTGATAGTTACCGCTAAAAATAGTCCCACAAGCCGTTTATTATTATATTTTAAA
>JAODLC010000021.1:19468714-19486527 GCA_026781145.1 Hippopotamyrus pictus
GTATAAATACGTATACCTATATTTATCTGCCACTCCTTAAAGGCCGGGCCGTGAAAATAGTTTCTGATATTAAACCGCTCCGTGGCGAAAAAAAGGTTGGGGACCACTGCCTCAAACCATGTACCAGTGCAGCTCAGTGGGTTTTGCTGAGTGATTTCACTGGTGAGCCCTTGAGCAAGGCCCTTAATCTCCCCAGTTGCTGACTGGCTGATCCTGCTTTAAAAAAAAATAAAATTAAATAGAACACTTTTTTTGTATTAAAGCATCTGCTAAATAAACAAATGTAAAAATATGGAGACATCTAGCTCCGCCCATTTGGCAGATGTTTGTTTTGTTATCTCAGATCTTTTCACACCCTCTTCTTTGGCTCCAAACAGTCCTGTCATCAGGAGGTCATGAGGACCCCATTACAATACTGTCTGTCATTTAGCGCCTTTTGCAACATAGCACTGCGTGACGATTGTGGCACGACGTGATGCTGTTACACGTGAATACGGACACAGACCTTCCCACTCCGTTTCACTTTCAGTTATACTAATCATACGCCAATATACAGGAATGTTTTCGGTGTAATAGCAGCATGTAACCCTTTTTAATAAATAACATAGTAATGGATAGCCACACACTCTTGTCAAGTGCCTTGGGCTGACTGTGGACTGAAAGGTGCTATATTAAAATAAAGTGACATTTATTATACCTAAGCTGACACCATTCTGCTCTCACATTCAGTCCTTGAATACTGGGGAGACCATAAGCTAGTGCGACTTAGTGTGAAAATACCCCTCTTTAGCAATATTGTGAAAAAAATCCCCCCCCTTTTACTTTGGTCAGATATTTTTGTGTGTTGTAGTATACCCAGGAAGTTCGATAAGAAGAAAAAAAAACCTTTAAAATGTTTCCATAAGTATCCTTCTATGAAACATTAAGTTTAATTGAAAATTTGCTAGCATTCTATTTGAGAAATGTGCCAAAGCTGATAAAGAAACAAGGAGATGCCTCATCAGATACCTTTTCAAAGCACTGTAGTGGGGAATGCTTCAGGTAAAAATAGATCACTATGCGAATTTTAAAAGGGCTTTGTACACCAGAAAAGTCACTTTGAAAAATAATATGCCACATGCAGTCCGGAAGACCTGTGGCCTATACCACAGACACGATATATACTGACCCAGGGCTTTACTCCCCTCTGATTCCTGTCACTGAAGTATGGGGGATATTTTTAGGGAAGGGACATGATTCGGAAAACAGAGTCATGGGTTGAGCTGACTAATATGCCAAGTCAAAGGGGAAACAATGCTGGGTCAAAGGATGATGTCGGGAATGTGTGTGTTTTTTAAAAGATACATTATTCCAAATGATAACCGGTGTAGATACATAAAGAGTGACTTTAGGAGACTAAACATATTATAAAATTCTAAAAACTGTAATTACATTGAGCATTTCAAGGCGTAGTGTACATATCCTGAGTTCTCCGAGCTAAATTTCAAGTTTCATCTACTTAAATGTAGTTAAATGTAGACTTAAATGCATTATATGCTAAATCTGGAAGACTCAACAGATACAATGCTGCAAAAAAATGTATATGTATGTATACCAAGATGAGTTGTAAGGAGGATGGATGGATGGATGGATGGGTGGTTGGAACAGAATAAATTCCCATATCTATTATGGAAACACTGAGTCGCAATACTCTGGTCACATGATAAAATGGCAGCTGTCACATGGTGTGTCACCTCTCTGTAGTGCTAACCAAATGCTAAGCAGATGCATGACCTAAAAAGGCTACCCTAATGACAGCTGACTTCTGCCAGTTTACTTGGCAAATTGTGGGACAGAATTTAATTTGCATTTATTGTATCGCTTCTAAGGTTCTGCTTTTCTGGGGAATAGTTCACCTCCTGCAGTGGACGTTCATAATCGCACCTTTAAATGAGAAAGTTCACAGGAATCTTTGAGTCATATCAAACAGGCTGTGGAATGGGAATCACCAGCAACATATAATAAAACCCCATATTTCCAAGATGAGTGCCTGAATGACTGCAGGATCACTTTTATGGGGCTGTCAAAAAAAGAAACATATTGTGATCCCATCTGTTTAGCATTAAAGATCTAGTCTGACTTGGAACCACTGAAATGAATGACTGCTTGAGTACAAAAAACAAAAATCAATGAATGTGCCTTTCGCTATGCTTGACATTTCAATAATGACTAGAATTTAGCGATTAATTGTCATTGTTGACACACCACAGCACACAACAATGAAATGTGTCTTCTGCATTTAACCCATATGTGACAACGTGACATAGCAGGGGGCAGGACCTCGCTCAGGGGACCTCAGTGGTGCCTTGCCGATCAGGGATCAGAACCTGCAATCTTTCAAATACAAGGGCACTTCCCTAACCACTAAGCCACCACTGCCCAAGGAGAAGGACGGCAGGCGTGGTGGGTAGCACGCTTGCCTGGAGGTTTGTGTCGCACCCCTGCTCTGTGTGTGTGGAGTTTGTACCTTCTCCCCATGTTGTGTGGATTTCTTCTGAATGTATCTGGAAAAAATGGCAATCTGGCCCAAAGGTTGCTCCTCCTCCCCGATTGACAAGTTTCATCCCCAGTACCCTGTCACTGTTACAGCCCAACCCCCTGCCCCACCCAGGTCTTAGTGGTCCATGAAATTTTTTCCCAAAGTGTGTCGGTCGTGCAGTCAGCAAAAGTTTGGGAACCTCTGTCATTTTTCGGAGAAGAAGAAAGTAGTGTTTAAAATGAAGTACAAAACTGGTTTGAAAATTCAACCGAGTTGCTCAGTAAAATTCAGTCTTGCTAATCATAACAATCGAATTACTAGGGAAACCAAATCAGATTGACTTTATTTGTCGGAATGATATTTTGGGCATTTTGCAGGAACAGCACAGCCCCATGAGCGCGGCAACGTTTGTCATGCAAGTTATCCCTAAACCACAATCTCTCTAGCCTATTTCTTTACTTATGACGCCTTTCCGGCACAAGATGCTTCTCGCTCCCCTACAATTAGTTTCAAAATCTGTTTTCACAGCTTTGAATCTGTTTCTCACAGATTAGCTTTGCTGATTTGGAGGACAACTGGAACACAGCAAAAAGGAACCCCCCAAGGGGTTTGAGAGTAATATATTACTCTTAATAAATACTGTTAATCTGGCCATTTGACATAATATTTTAAGATGTGTACAGTAAGCTGGTGCTGGTTTGTGCCATTTTTAAAAATAACTTTCACTTCCCATTTACGAGAACAATGGTAGATTTCATCATCTGCCCTTTGAAACTTTGAAATTGTCCATAAAAACATATCAGTGCTAATGCTCCTCGTTAAATCAGTCTGTAAGTAAGACACACAAAAAGAACATCTACTGAACAACAGCAGAAAAAAATAATCCTATGTACGTATATACATCCTGTAGGAACCGTGAAATGAAAATTTTGAAATATGAAATATGGAATTTTTTTGTCCTATGATAATGCATATATCTTCTTCTCTGAAAGTGGTCTGCCCATCACCTCCCCGCTGAACTGGTACGTAAGCTTCTTCTTCACTTTCTTCACCTCCCCTGTCTTCCCATAGTTCCTCAAAGCCCGAGCCATTTTCTGGTAGGTCATCTTCTTGCGGTTCCCCTTTTGCATTCCCCAGCGGTTGGCCAGTGCCTCTTTGTGCTTGGAAGAGAACTGAAAAGTGCCTTTCTCCTTATCCACCCACCAGATGCTATCCTTCATGTCCCCGTTTCGGAGTAAGTCCAGTAGAAACTGGTATAAACGGATCTTCCTCTTGCCTCCTGGATTAAAATAAAACAGAATCGGTTTTAATATTTCCTGAGACAACTGCTCTCCCGAGATACTTTTTCTACCAAAGATGTAAAGCAGCATTTCTAAACTGGTGGGTCGTGAGTCTGTATTTTTAACATTTTGTCTAATGTTGGACTTATTATTTTTTTAACCATCCGCAAATCCCTCCTCAATGATGTAAAAAGTCTTTTCTTAGTTTCTACGAAGATTTTGGTCGCAGGGTAATAAGCGGCACATGTCAGTTATTATCATTTATTGTCTGGTAAAGTGTTCAAACACTCAAACGTTGCTATATTCCTTAAAGATCATTCGCATAGCATGTCTATTTCTGATTAAAGGAAAGGTCACTTTTCACTTTACAAGTCTTATGTTGTTCACACCAAATTAAATTTAAGGAACAGGAACTGCAAACTCTCACTTATTTGGTGCTTGTCAAAATGATTCCCAGGTTGCAGGAACTCACCGGTTTCAATGGCAGAGGGACGGGGAAGGTGGTGGGTCAGGTCCCCCTCTCCCTCTGATACCTCCAGGGGGGGGCTACGGACACCAGGCTCCTCTTCGTCTGAGCTCCGTGCGGCAGGGGAGGGGTGTGGAAAGCAGAGGGCGGGAGTGAAGTATTGCATCTGAAAAGAGAGCGTGTCGAGCTGAATTATCGTCTGGCCAAAGGTCTTTCAAAGTCCCTGATTAATCAATTTCGCAATAATTTCAGAGTTTTACTCACTCAAAATTGCCTGGATTGTGTATAGGTTTATACTGGTTTATTTTTTTACTAAATTTGCCATTTCTTCAGTACCATCCTTTCTGTTTACCACGGAATGCAGATTCAAAATGGCTGATCTTAAAATAATCTGTCATTTGACAAACCACAAACTTTATTCTGAAAGAGGAACTAAGTTGTTCTCAGAATACAAAAAACCTGTGGGTAACACTTCTTTCAAAACTAACTGTTGAAAATGCTCTGCTACATTGAAGGATTGTGTTTTTTAAAAAGGACCAACGTACCAACACAAATCACCTACGTTACGTGGCATTAACTACGCGTTTTACAAGAATCGTATTTTGAAAATCAAACGCTACCAATACTTGTACATTCCAATGAATGATTACCAGGGCAAAGACACTTTAAGATGTTCACGGTCCATCTCTAAGCTCAGCTATGTGGCTTAATACCTTCATTAATTTTTCTGTATGTGAAGTAAGTGCCGTGAAAACTAATTTTGTAACAAGGGTAAAGAAATTGTGACAAACACCAGTCTTCTCTGACAGTGTGCAGTACAGAGTTTACCATGAAACTGTGAAAATTTCATCTGCATGACATAGAGTCAGTTCAGCTTCAATGCACTCAGGATCAGAGGCCTCAGACCCAAGGTCATATCGGCCCATTCAGCTGTTACGCAGCGCTTTCCCCTGGAACTTATCTCGCCTGGATTGCTGGATACCTCATCACCTCACACCTAATTGGTCTTGTCATCTGTCTTTTATCCACCCAAGTCAACATTCGGAAAATGCCAGATTTCATTAAAACCCCTGATTTTAATCGTTGTAGAACCATCACTTGCTTGAATATAACACCAGTCCATTAAGGATATAATTTTTGTGGTAATCATTAATTTCTTTTAAGCGTAACCTAGTTCTTTTTCTTAAAAGGATGTTTTTATGCTAGTAGTTAATAGCACAAAATGGTGGTTATTGCTAGTCATTTTCAAGCATTTTCTCAAAGAGATAAAAAAACATGAGGCAGCATTAAACACTGATGCAGTATAACTAGGCTGCCAAATTAAGACAAAGATTATTTGTAACAATGTAACAACATTAATAATTCCAGTAGGATCCCTACATAGATGCGACTCCACCCAGACACACTTCCATGATGACTGCATACAGGTCCCATGCATGGCTAACTAACAGCGGCTAAAGTGTGCGTTGGAAATTAGTTTTGTCTTATCAGGGTGATGGGGGGGTGTGGAGCAGAGGACAACCCAGGATGGGGCACCAACCCACGGCAGGGCGCACTCACACACCACCCCTATCCATACGAAACCTGGGAACACCAATTACCTTCAGCTTGTTTTTGGATTGTGGGTGGAAACCAGAGGTCCATAGAGGAACTGACAGCGAGGGGAGAACATGCAGAGCATGCAAACTTCACACCCATGGACTAATGGTGGAGACTCGAACCCTGGTACAAGAGGTGTGAGGCAACAGTGTTGACCGCCGTGCCACCCCCAGATGGAAAACCATGATGTCAAAATTTAAAAAAAAGAAAAAAACAAACCATTGTAGCAGACATGGATGTCATGCTTGTTTCCATTGCAATCATCAGCATGCAGCTGCAGTGGAATACCAAATACAGAGCAGTGTGATCAGTGCTGGCCAAAGCCCATGTGGTACAGTAGGCCAGCTTCACCGCCGGCGCCCCTCTCCACTATGCCCCCCCCAAACATACTTCAGCAGCCAGTTTCCTCACACAATGCTCTACATGCAACGTGCTCTTCGCGCTGTCGGCGGTGATGCTTATAGGGGGAAAACCAGGCAGTGAACCGGCGGTCGGGGCCCCCGCAGAAGATGGCGTCCTAGGTGGCCCCTATATTGCTTAATGGGTTGACTGAGTGTGACTGAAAAACTGGAAGAGTTCACGATGGAACCACCATATACCATTGACTATAATTCTGTCCCAATAGGAAGCAGTTACATTGAGTAAATGGGCAAACCCACAGATTGGTGGGCGGTGAGTTTGCTCAATCCCACTATGTCTGTCTGGCCTTTACTCAAAAACAGGACAAATTGGGAAAGTCTCACTCATCCCTCAACTATCAATCTACTTCACTCATATCTTGACACTTTTGTAGAAATACTATTCCTAAACAACATATTTGTATCAATCTTTCTACTTGAACGCTACTTAAAAAACCCTTTTTTTAAAGAATGCAATATACGTGCCAAATACTCCATTTATTCAAAAATATATATCAAAGTGAAGTATAGTACAAAAACTCTTAATATCTACCCTGAGCAGACGGTGACAGATATCTGACACTAAAAATACGCGAGTTTGTAAATTAATTAGAGGAGGTATGATAAAACGATTATTTTTTCCAGGTTCCATGGAGCAGTTATCTGAAAGATGGTTAGACTGCTGTCATATAGCTCTTGTCAGTGCACTATTGGATGCTTTGTGTTGTGTCTACACCTGATCTATCTACCATATTTATTACATCTATTGCATTTATTTAGCAGATGCTTTTACTAACGCTGTGCACTTTTTTGAGAAAGCAGGGCCAGATTGGTGGCTGGGACCCTTGCTCAAGGGCCCGATGGTGAAATCACTCTTCCGATTACTAGCACAGCAGCTTAACCTGCAGAACCCCACATCGCCCCCTGTCTATCTTTCAATCCATCCATCTATCCATTCATCCTGATGAGCAGGGAGCACACGTACCTGTGGAGATATGGTCAGATGGTGGCCACTTAGTCCTGGGTCCAGGGGATGCAGCGAATCCATCTCGCTGACCCTGTGCAGGCTGGGGATATGTAGGGGCTGGGCATTCTGCAGCTCTGTGAAGTGGTTTTCTGTAAAGTTCTCAAAGTCCCCGGTGTGAACAGAATGGCCATAGTAGTCCCAGACATGGTCTACAAAGTGGAGAGGCTGTTGTGTAAAACCCGCACTCAGATAATAACAGCAGACGTAAGAACAATGTTCTATTTGTTTAATGCTGTCCGAAACTGATTTTGAAAAATGACTTTCACATCGAGGATATCACATGAATTCATGTTGATAGCAGTTTTTGAAGCAATAATGGTGACTTGAGAAAATAATATCCTGTCTCTATACAGACCAATTCTAATCTATTTTTAAATCGCAGGTTGTTAAATGCATGTTATGCTTCCACTGATCGACAGCTCAGAATTCTGCACGCCAGAGGCTCCAGGTCTGGTCTATGTGAGAGGGAAAGCTCTGTCCTATTCTGCACTACACTCTCATTCAAATTACAAATCAGTGCAATCAGTTCAAAATAATCATTTTGTTTTTGGGTCACTATTTTAAGCTTAGTATTTGTTAAGCTTTGTCCTTGTCACAGTTTCCCCCCACAGTTCTGAGTACAGTACTTTGAGTACCTTGTGTCTGAATTGTGCTATAAAAATAAACTTACTTTGTCTTGCCTAATTAAATAATCATTCTATAGAAATCATAATTACTTCATTCAGTGTTTCCCAGTCCCGTCCTCGCGGACCCCCAGTCAGTCTACGTTTTTGCTCTCTCCTAGGTAGTCCACATTTTTGCAGGATGCAAAAGCACGGACTGTCTGGGGGGGTCCTCGAAGACCAGATTGGGAAAATATAACTACATACTACAACAAAAGAATGCTGATGCGGTTATATACAGAGGTGGAGATTTCAGGTCCAAAGAGTACAAATCCAGACCAAGATTTTGTTTCAACCAACCAGTTGAGAACTCTGTGACTGTGACTCTTTATACTTAACCGACTGGTTGAAACAAAATCTTGGTCAGGATTTGTACTTTCTGGACCTGAAATCTCCACCTCTGGTTATATATTATTATGCTTTATAAACTCACCTCCATGACTGTCCCCATCACTGCTAAGATATGGGTGATACTCTATGGGTCCACGGTACATTTCTGGATCATAGGCAACCATTTCATCCGATGCCTTTTAAGCAAAACATGGCGGATGACGTTACATACTTAGCGTTAATAACACAAACATGCACGTATGAGATCAAGCAACAGGACTACTCATCCTGGGGATCTATACTGCACCAATGTACTTATTTCCTGCTAACTTATTAAATAATAATCTCTCATCCAGGGTTACAGCAAGCATAAAGGAACACGCCTCGCCGGTACGTAACTGAGGCAAATTTTAAACGTTAGATCAGTTTTCAGTTTTTGAAAACGCATCTCGCAAATTAGAACGCGGATCCATCTGAGGACGAAATCAAAGAATAAACATCCCGAGCTAATTTCTAGACAGCACGCTCACCCACAATTCCCGCTGTAGCCTAGAAGCATGACGATCCTGAGAAATAAAGAGTAAAGTAATAAAGCACTCACAGCTGAGATGAGATACCTCTCCATCTTGTTGAACCGTCGCATGAAGACCACTCTGACAGATATTCCTTGCTTGAAGGGTTTCCTTCCAGCTCAGAACTTTTCAGAAGCCATTGCATAACCAAGGAAATGTCCTCTGTGCCAATCTCAGAGTCCTCACTTAACGGAGAGCCACAGCCCACCGCTTTCTGGTATGACATATATTGTACACTCAGGGTCTGAATGTGTGTGTGCTGTTAACACACACGGTCAGAGGTACTGTTTCAATATTTACTTCTTTTTCTGCGCTTAAAGTTCCTGCTTGTGGGTTTGTCTGTCAGCGAACATTTGACCATACAGATATAGCTGGGCCTCAGTTGTGTCACCTAACACCAGCCAATGGCAGTGAGTCTAGCAATTCTTAACCGCGCAGGATTTCATTTGCTGTTTAATTAACGTATTAAATGTCATTTCAATGACCAATTCTCTCTTGAAATCCAGTTCCTTACAGTTCCTTAATCGTGCAAAACTGGTAGCTTGAGAAAGACAACACATAGATCTTCTTGAGGTCTAAATGTAGGTCTAAAATCGGTGAGACTTGTTTCGGTACGGCATTGTGTGAAGCTGTGGTTTCATGCCTTCTTTCTGGCGACTTATCTACAATCACGTGAAAAGCATCATAACATGAATTAGGTTTTGTTTCATTTTTAAAAAAAATTAAACTATACTTTAAAGTTCGAAATGACATTTCACAAAAATCACACTCTTTGTCATTTTGAAAAACTAAGTTTCTCAAGGCCTGAGTTAGACGTTCTCTTAAAAAAAGCAATTTGAACCATATTCAACAGAAACATGACAAAAAAAAGACCCATGTTAAGAAAAACTGAATAGTGCATAAAGAGCCATAATATTATGAAAACTGTTTATGACTGACTATGATAAAAAGGTTGTAAAACTTGTGACTTACAAATAAGAAAATAAGATACAACTGGAATACAGAATTTACTGAGGTGTGTTTGAATTCAAGCAGATCAGTGATACCTATCA
The DNA here is from genome assembly GCA_026781145.1 of Hippopotamyrus pictus. Classification (NCBI taxonomy): domain Eukaryota; kingdom Metazoa; phylum Chordata; class Actinopteri; order Osteoglossiformes; family Mormyridae; genus Hippopotamyrus; species Hippopotamyrus pictus. The sequence goes on from JAODLC010000021.1 coordinate 19,478,619, forward strand.
TGTCAATGCTGCAGCTATTCTGTGTGTTAATTTCTCATAATCTCCCGTCCTTTTACAATAAGTGTCCCTTTACTTCTCTTCCTTACACCCACCAGTGCCATCCAGTCTCACTTCTGGGTTTTTGGGCAGCTTCACACATTCGGCTAAGCACGCGATTCACATCATTATGAGGGACGTGTGCAAAAATTGAATCTCTATAGCTCGAACGGGCAAGTGAATGTGTTGAATTGGCCTCACAGCTACACAGTTACAGTACTAACTGATAAAAATATTAAAATAAAAGCAGCACGACACTGTAGGGCATATATAGTACTGTGCAAAAGCCTTAGGCAGCCAAGGATAATGATGCTTATAGCTAATCAATACCTCATTGAGTTAAACTAATTTATTAAGTGGGAAATGTCCCTGAGGAGATGTTCAGGAACTCAAGTGGTGTTCATCTAGTCGTCCAACTAGACATATGTAACTTCTGTCACTGCTTATCATATTCAGGGTCGGGGGGAGGGGGGGGGGGGGTGCCTGAAGCCTATCGCAGAGACTGCAGACAGAAGGCAGGGAACAACCCCAGATGGGGTGACAACTCATTGCGGGGCACCACACACACCTATGAGTGATTTGGTATCTCCAATTCATCTCAGCAGAGCTGTAGACTGTGGGGGGCACCGGAGGAAACCCCACGACAACATAGCAGAAACATGGAAACTCCACACGAATGGAGCCGTGACAGAGACTCGAACCCAGGTCCCAGAGGCAACAGTGCTAACCACTGCACCACCATGCAGTCCTCAAGCATCTGTTCTACTGCTAAATTGTATTTTTTCTTTTGAGCAAACGTGCACTTAATATCCAGATAAACGCCAAAGTGCTGTGTTTTTTTTTTTTTTTTTTTTTTTTTACTTATAATGACTTTATGCATGAGGATAAGAACGCAAGCCTTTTTTTCATAACCATATTCACCAATGTTCATCTAGACGCTTCCTAAATGGTCACTTTAATAAAAACATCCTCAGAGGTCATACCGTGAATCTTGTATCAGACCTGTAGCCCAAAAGCTGAGACACTGCATGTTGTTTTGCATCCAATTATTCAAATTCATTATGATTCATGCTCAAAAAATGGTCACTACTTTTCTTTTTTGTATTTTGACCTTTTTTGAAGACAAAATTTTTCATAAAAATACATTTCACACTTTCCCTAACTTGAAAATTAAACATATTTTCCAGTCAAAGTTCAAATTTGTTGAAAGAGAAATTTTCAGTTTCACTCTGCATTAAGGAGTTTTTGTAATGCACTCATGCAGCTAAACCACTTTAATTTTTTTCCAGAGTGCACAATTAGATTTGCAGTAAACAAGAATGGGTCTGTTGCAATAGGTAGTTTGGTCAGATTATAAAATTATAAAATGCTGTCTTCAGAAGAACAACATTGACAAACACAGATATGGACACTGAAAAGACGTATCAGTATAAAAGCTCAAACTGTATTTATAATAAACTTCTTATTTATAATTCTTATCCATCTAGCTTCAAACCACTTATCTGTGACAGTGTCATGTGCCACCAACCCCAGGCAGCATAGGTCACATGGTAAGGAACCTATCGAACAGGATGTCAGTCCAACACTGCCCACAAACATGCAGACAATGGAAGCGATTTAGAGGCACGTGTCTTTGGATTGTGGACGGAAAGTTAAGTGTGTTGGTCCATCCTAGGGCATGCAGACACGCACGGAGCGACTAGGGTCAACAAAAGGGTTATGTCTTTGCACTTCAGGAAAACCCCCTTCATCAGTGGGAGCAGACACAAACTCCACACACCACATAGATGACATTCAAACTGTCACCCTAGCAGAGTCAGGCGACAGTGCTAACCACCGAGCCACGATGGAACCTCAAGGAGAACATGTACAACCCCAGGAAACTGTAGAGAAGGGCGCAGTGCTATTCACTGAGCCAGTTATTAGCTACCTAATAACAGTGAAAAAAATCTGCAAATGTATGTCTGGCCAATGAAATCATTATCACATTAAAATGGCAAGCCGATCTGTTCTTCCGTTTAATTTTTTTCAATGAGACAGGCTGAATTAAAACTACTTATGAATGCAATTTTATCAGCGGACCTTCAAACTGAATTTTCTGTGAGGTTATTGCATGCAATATAAAAAAAAACGTATAACTGGAAGCTACACTAGCGAATTACATCCATCTATTTTGCATATTGCTAAATCGGACATGGTGAGACCATCCCAGGAATCACTGGCCACCCTGGACTGGACGCTATCACAGGGCACACACTCTAAAACGGGAGACAAAGCTGAACCTTTTGAACCGTTTAGAGATGGTAGTTGCCCTAAATGCATGTTTTGAAGGAAAGTCACACAAATATGGGTTGAACATGCAAACTTCACGCGCAAACCTGGGGGTGTGATTTGAGCCCCCTACCCTAGTGGTGTGATGCCACAGTGCTACCCTGCTGCTGTAGGGTCCCAGAGCAATAATTACACTCCCCCAGGGCAATTTGTGAAATATCTGGCCAGCCTCTTAATGACATTATTGGGACACCAGCCTTAACACACATGAACTTTAATGCCATCCCATCCTTAATACATACTGTAGGCTTTAAAATGGAGTTGGTCCCCCCTTTGCAGCTATAACAGCTGCCACTCTTCTGGGAAGGCTGTCCACAAGATTTAGGAGTGTGTTTATGGGAATTTTTGACCATTCTTCCAGGAGAAACGTTGGACGAGATGTTGGACGAGAAGGCCTGGCTCACACTCTCCACTCTAATGCAGCCCAAAGGTGTTGGGTTGAGGTCAGGCCAATCAAGTTCCTCCACACCAGACTTGCTCATCCAAGTCCTTATGGACCTTGCTTTGTGCACTGGTGCGCAGTCATGTTGTAACCGGAAGGGGCCATCCCCAAACCGTTCCCACAAAGTTGGGAGCATGATATTGTCCAAAATGGCTTTGAATGCTGCAGCATTAAGAGTTCCTTTCACTGGAACTAAGGGTCCAAGTCCAACCCCTGAAAAACAACCCCACACCATAATCCCCCCTCCACCATCTTTATACTTGGCACAATGCAGTCAGGTAAGTACCGGTCTCCTGGCTACTGCCAAACCCAGATTCGTCCATCGGATTGCCAGACAGAGAAATGTGATTCGTCACTCCAGACAACACGTCTCCACTGCTCTAGAGTCCAGTGACAGCGTGCTTTACACCACTGCACCACACAAGTGTGTTTTTTGGAGGTCTGTAGCTATTGACTCTGCAGACAGTTGTTTGTAGAAGCAGTCTGCATGCCTAGGTGCTTGATGTTATACACCTGTTGCTATGGAAGTGATTGAAACACCCGAATTCAATGATTTTGAGGGGTGTCCCAAAACTTTTGGCAATATAGTGTAACTATGGCACAGATAAACATGACATTAAGAAGCTCAGATATGTGTGCTTCTGTGACCAGCACAGGGCAGACACACGGAAAAAAATGAGGAATCAGGAAAATATTTCAGATTCAGTTCCCCATGGCATGCTTGCAATGACTCACACTGAACTCTTACTCATCTGCATGGTCCTTGGACCACAGGCCTATAAACAGGGATGAACTGGAAGGACCTTCAGTTACTCATGATGGGAATTGCCTGCTCAGTCACGCACAGAATACCTAAATAGATAAAACAAGTGACAAAACAAGCAAGCAGACAAATAATGTTCAATAGAAACATTAACATTACAGAGATACACAATCAACCTGATTTTCCAGTACAAAGAAACAAAAGAGGCAAAACACATAATTCCATGAATCAATTCCACAATATTTTATGCTATTTTTGCATTGTGGAACTGATTTATGGAATTATGTTCTGTGCAAAGTCAAAGAAAATGCTGGATAATATGAAAACCCATAATACTAATGAAATAAATTAATATACATAAATAAGTTAATACATATTTCAAAAATTAATGTGCCATTTTACTTTCAAATAAAATTGCATTTTATTTCATTAAAATTATGTGGCTTCTATTTAAGATCTTCTAATTGTATTTTGGAATAACGTAATTTTCATTAGACAGTCAATATTGCAATATACTGTTTTCCAGAATGAAAAAAATAATTTAAATTATTTCACAATAAATTTCAAGGAAAACAACGAGTTTCTCAGAATGTTAAGTGCAAGTTTTATAGTATCTGAAATAGAGGAACGGCAACCTATTTTATTTGGTAGTACAAAAAAAAAACTGCCAACTGAGCATGTGACTGTCCCTGTTAATGTGGTCAGCTCAACAAGCCGGACACTGACAGAATAAAAGATGGCCGAATTTAAAATTCTTTGAACCGGCATTCCTCTTCTCTAAGTGCTTGGTAAGTTACCAGTGAGCAGTACATGTGTAGGCCTAAATATCAGTCAAATGAAAACTTACATATAGAAAAACTCTGGCATACCTTTCTCTCTCGGTACTTAAAGACGGAGAGGAACAGCATGATTTTGTGATGCAGGTCATTCAAGAGCTGGGGCCAGTTACTCTTGACAGTCTAAGATGGCTGATGTCACAAATCATCATTGGAAAAATCATCATTGCGATCTCTAAATATTTGTTCCCTTCATATTTGGCCTTGTGCAACATTCTCTAACAAAGCTAAATATACCATGATGATTCCGTGTGACATACTTATACGAGGAACCTTTTTATACCTATTACCTCAACTGTACATATCAATGTACATGTGTTGGTGCTTACTTTTGACTTTTCAGTATGTATACCTATAACTTAGTGTCAGGGTTAGTGGCTGTCTGTCCCTGCTCTACCTGTTTTGTTCCTTATTGGCCAGCAGGAGTCACTGGTCACCCTGCTTCCCCCTTCTCTGTCTTGTATCCCTATTCCCCTGTGTGCTTCCCTCCTCCCATGGCCACCGCATAGCTCAAGGGGTTGATCATGCAGCTCTGTGGCTATTTTCTGGTCTGTTTGGTTTCCTGTGTCGCTATGTGTCTGTTAGTTGTATCTTTTGGATTGTTATTCCATGCTAGTTAGTTAGTTTTCCTGTCTTATTCCCAGCAAATTTGTTTTATTATTTTTTTTCTACCCCTCCTGGTTCCTTTCTTTGGTTCATTCTGTTACAGCGGGGCATATCAAAGGAGGGACGAGTCGTGGGCCCCCAACAAAAACCATGTTTTACTTAACAGAACAGAAGGGGAGAAAAGCGAAAACAAAGGGACAGTGACGGGTCAAAACAAAACTAATGAAACAGAAATCAAGGCAGCTCTCTGGCTGTTTTCCTGTCTGTTCGGTTTCCTGTGTTGCTGTGTGTTTGTTAGTTTGCATCTTTTGGATTGTTATTCCTTGTTAGTACCAGGGCTTGAGTCTCTACCATGGCTCCATGTTGATGTAAAACTATCATTTTATGTCTGTCAAAGTGCGTCAGCTTAGTCATTTCAAAAACTCTCCTAAAGCCACCCCAGTATTTGCAAGAACCATGCAATATGCAAATGCATTTGTTGACTAAACCACTACAAACTCATGCTTGGCTAATCTAATATCCGATCAAATAACTTTACTAATGGCTCGTTTCCACTGGCACACAGGAACCAACCCATACACAAGCCGTATCATGAAGAGAGACTAGTCACAGCCCAGTTCCAGCTGACTTCGGTTTTCCGCTGCTGGAGGGTCGACTCGGTGAAGGCGATGTCGAGCTTGGAGAGCGACAGTGAGGTATTTATTTTTTTCTTCTGTGTGCTAATTTCTGCTAGCACGCCTGCTGTCAGGCCACTTCCGGTTAGCTTGACGCATGCGCAGATAAACAGTACTGTAGGTCATTTTTATTGACATCAACAGTTACCTAAGTTATCTATGATTACTTGTCCAAGTCCTGCCTACATTTATTGATCACTTTTAAATTCTGAAGCATTCTGGATATTAATTTAGTTATAACATTCTCAATGGTATAATGCTTTGGAAGCAGCCATTGCATTATCTATGACGTTATTCATTCTGGATACATGAAATACTTTAACATCAGAATTGAAATAGTACTGAAGCAATGATCAGTTGATCATTTTATTGTTTTATTTTATTCTCTTTTGTGCATGCAGGGTCCAAAGAGTGTCGGGGCTTGATAGTGGTGAATTGCTCTGTATATGCATGAACCGGAAGGGGCCTGAGATGGTCCTAGCAGCCAAACACTACTCAAGAGGAATCGCCATGTAATGCAAGTATCAAATGCTAGCGGAACGCACATTCACATGTGTAAATTTGCATTATGAGCTCATTCCGTTCAGCTGTTCTACAGTGTACTGTTTTTAGTAGGAGGTTGGAAATGATCAGGTTCTGCGTTTTCATGAATGCATCCCCATGTGCGGCACTACTAATAATGAATATAGAATATACACTTTTTCCTATAGATAATCCATGCGCAGAACACTGGTATCTCCATGCATTTCAACCAATCAACTGGTGGCGACACAACCACCTCGATTTGGTCATGCTTTTGGCCCCGCTTATGCAACATGGGCACGGCCCAGGAACGGCTCACATATTTCACAATGGAAAACCGCCAGTTCACGGTACGGGTCAGGTACGGTTCGGTTCTTAGGGGCAGTGGAAAAGCACCATAATTAAATTAAGTGAGCTGCTGGTGAAATTTAAGTAATGCATGAAATGGCTGGTATGACGTTGAGGAGAGGTTTGGGAGACAAAGCACAGTTCTCGTAGCCCTCCGACATAGCCGGCCCACCCTAAAGGACACATAGGCGATCGCTTGGGCGCCTTTTTCATTAGGGGATGCAAAAGAATGAGTGAAAAAAATAACTGGCTTACTCTGGTCCACAGCTGAACTACAATTGAATCTGGTGTGGTCTATTCAATTGTTAGCATTGTTGCATATCTACAGATTAGGTACAATAAACAAATAAACAAACAAACAATTAAATAATTAGACTAAAGGAGGACAATGTTCAAATGGCATTGCTTTTGGATGATAAAACACTGTTGCATTGTCCTCCTTTAGCTTTGCTTTTTGCAATATTTACAGCATTCATAGAGGATTACTCATGTCAGAAACGTCAGGTAAATGCACACAACTGGGGCCTCTGTCGCGAAGCTGGATTTCTTGCTTAGCCCGAATAACTTGTCAGATTTAGCGTAGTCTGAGCTAAATGTAAGTGAACAACGATAAAGTCCATTTAAACCGGGGTACCTTAAGTCGAACAAGTCATCTGACTAAGTAAGGAATCCAGTTTCGTGATACAGGCCCCTGGAGCAGTAACTGTCTGCACAGACTGACCCGCCTGTTTGCCTGCCATCGTTTTCTCAACATTATCTTATTGCAGCAGACTTCCTGTCACTCCAGGAAACATGCAAGCCCGCACTGTGTAACACCTCTCCAGAAACTTTTGAGAAACTGAATTTTTTTTTTTATTTTTATTTAATACAAACTTGTGTTTGCTACATCTTCTCTGAAATAAGGGTGGGGTTTGAACCTCCAGGGGAGGTGCGCACACTGAGTCAGGCACATGCATTTAGTCGCTTATACTCAGTCCTCGTAAAAGACTTTGGAGAAGAAGAGTTCTCTTTTTGTCCACTCACCACAAAGACTTTCATTTCAATCCCTGTAGCTGAGTAATGTCCATCTGTGATGTAACACGCAGTTTTTTGTTTCTAATCTGGACAGTTATCCTTCACTTTTATGGCCCCTTATGACTGTAAGCTCATCTCTCAGCTTGGGGGACACTAGCTCACCTCTCTTCGGTTCATCTGTCATGTGGTTCTGTTTGCAGTTCCTGGTCTGAGTCATAGTTACATAAAAAGCCAATACATACAGATATAATATTAATAATAATAACTAGTAACTGCAGGCAGTGACTGAAGGGTCCAAAGCTAAGGCTGATCGGACAGGTAGGACAGGTAGGACGAG
>JAODLC010000021.1:19507390-19517876 GCA_026781145.1 Hippopotamyrus pictus
TCGCGTCGGGTCCTGATCACACTGTCGGGGCTTATTTCTGCGATAACTACCAGCTGCCTGTACATTATCCCTTACTTAGCAGTACTCGTCACCTGCTAATGCTTCGGTATATCAGGGAACCAATAAGCACTGAGGTGACGGCGAAGAGAGGGACAGCTCAGCAGCCACAACATCTTGTATAAGAGGAGATATTGCGGCTAAACGGCGTAAAAAGACGTTGGTGGTGTGGGCTGGTACTTTTTGCAGTTTAAGTCCAACATACATTTATTAAACATAAGGATACACTGAATTTGCACAGATCAGTAACCTTTGGGCGTCACAATACGGCTCTCATCCATATTTTAGGTGTAATGTTGATCAGCTTACCAAATTGTGGGTGCAAATAAAACATCTGTATAGTATTGAAAACCTGGCGTATGAACAAATTTTAACTCTCGTCATCTAAAGCCCTGAAATCACATTGCATTTGTCGGCACTGATTTGTATCCTTTGACAGAGTTGGGCAGTATTTCAATTAAATGAATTTAAAATATGTATTTAAGCACTCACAATCTGTTGTGTTGGTATCAACAACATGCCAAAAAATACACATTTAATTACTTTTGCTTATTCTGTAATTTGTATTGTAATTTGTTTTTAATATGTGTTTTAGTTAATTTGTAACAAAATACATCATGTGACATCCTGTTTTTCGAGCGTATATATAAAAACAGTTTCTTCTTTAAGTTTGTGCATGCTCAGCACCCTACTGTAAAACAAAGCAAGACATTCACACATTATGATAATTCATTTAAGAAATCACTGGGTTGCCTCCTCGCGCATGTACACACAAACCAGCACCCCTGGCAGCCATCGGCAATACTTCTGTGGCAAACACTGGGTGTAAATTAAGGGTGTAACGGTTCTGAAACAGAGACTCGTATCACGGTTCTATCTTCCGGAAGCAGGGTACCCCCTCCCTAACAACCCCAACCCACTGCAGCAGGTGCAGCCTCCTGAGCTCTCATTATGTTATCAGTGTTACAAGATTCGTTTTCCATTTTACCCTTAATATAACACATGTACCCCCCGCGACCCAGTAGGATAAGCGGCTTGGAAAATGGATGGATGGATGGATATAACACATGTAAACTATTATTCTTTTTCAAGTTAGGGCAAGCTGTATATTTTGTAACTATTACACATTACTAGGGCTATCATGGTACATGCATTCGTCATGTATCAGTCATGCATTCGTCATGTATCAGTCATGCATTCGTCATGTATCCGTCATGTATTCATCATGTATCAGTCATGTATTCGTCATGTATCAGTCATGTATTCATCATGTATCAGTCATGTATTCGTCATGTATCAGTCATGTATTCGTCATGTATCAGTCATGTATTCGTCATGTATCAGTCATGCATTCGTCATGTATCAGTCATGCATTCGTCATGTATTCATCATGTATTCGTCATATATTATTACTATTTTACATGTACTTTTGTTGAGCCTATTGTTCCCAGGATAGGCTCTGGTCCCCTGGGTGCAGGTAAACCAGTCAGTGACCAGCAGGGCATGACATTACAGCCAGTGCTTTGTTTCCCCCATCACGCCAGTGTTAACGTTCAGCTTCTGTGGTGTTCAGCAGTACTCCGTGTGAGGCCTCACCGGGCTTAATGCTCTGTTGCCGAGCAGCAGCACGCTCCATGCTGTCCTTAACACAGTAGTACAGCTCCCGGCACTGTGGACAGAAGAGAGTTTGCTACGCTTGCGGTGATAACAGGCTCAAGTTTTTACATTTTATTATGTTTTTTCATTCCAATCGAAGTTTTGAGAAACATTTCTAAGGGTCAGCCAATCTCTGGGGCTATTTAGGGCAATGAAGACATAGTTCAGTCTCTTAATTGACAGAACAATCTTCAAATCTAAGGACCCTTAGACATTACATTTCAATCTAACAAAGCAGGACAGAGCAAGCAGTCAGGAAGTATTGAATCAAATCCAGCAATGGGGTTTCACATTTCAGAATACAAGGACTGTTGTGCAATAAACAAAAATAAAACAATCCTCTACTGTTTAGCCGCTAACACTTTATGGCCTACATCAGTGGTCAACAACCAGTCAATAGCAATTAATAAGATGATCGCCATGACAGTTCTAGTCCATTGTGATACAACTTCCAGCCCCTCCACTTGGTAAAACATACAGAGTGGGACCGCCCCCACAAATCAGCATAATATCGTAATATCGGGACCCGCTTGGTTGGCAATATATACCGAAAGGGACCCCCATCTCCTTAGCCCACACAATATTCTGTCGCGATTCAATAGCTAAATAGCAAGTATTTTGTATTTTGTTTGCAAACGCAGTTGTCGCTGTAACAAATGTTGCTGACCACTGGGCTACAAGAAGCAGACTGTGGTTCCTGAAAGCTACTAATGGCGAAGATGGACGGACTAACCTTCTTGGTGTAGAACTTGTTGAGCTGTGTTTCCTGGCCGTTGCGTCTCCAGAGACACAGGACTTTAGTCTTGGGGCAATACGTCATGTTGATGAGTTTCTCGTACCACCAGCGCTCGTACACGGTGCCGATGCTACTGCGTAGGACGATGCAGTCGTCGCACACCTGGAAAAGAGCGTCGTGTCTGTCTGACTCAGCGGAACCATTCGAGAGCTTATTCTATTCAAACTGAGGCACTAACATTTACGGGGAGCTGTTGACTTCTAAAACCAACTAGAATAAATCCAGACTTACGAAAAAAAAAATCTCCAAGACACACAGAGTTTATGGAAGCACTAATGCAAAAAAAGTACATACACCTAAGTAAACTTACATTTTGCCATTTCATTTATTTTCTTTAGCATGTATTACAAGTTTAATTTTTTTATTTTTTATTTTTTTTTATTTATTCTTGTGTTTTTTTGGAAAGGATTACTTGCATTACTTCCCAAGTTGTGTGGAGAAAAAAAATTGCACACCGACTCAAAGTAAAAAGAATTCAAGGAAATAACACAAAAGTAATATCAAACGAAGAAATCTAGTTGAATTTTTCATACCTCCATGAAGAATATATCTCCTGTGGTATCTGTCCCAGCATGCACTACAAACGTTTGTTTCTTGATGTGACGACTGCCGCTGGGCTTGATTGACAGCTCCCGCCCATTCTGGAACATAGCCATCAAAGCAGATGTCACCATTACTCTGTTCCATTATCAGCAATTCACTTTAGTTCAGATAAGTCTACTATTGCCACAAGTTTGTCTGGCTACGATTCAAGTTCCAAACACATGTTTGAAGAGTATAACTGATAATATCATACAGTGGCAATTACTAACGACTGATGATTTTAATACTGATAGACTGAATTATAATTCAGTATAAATGATACACAGTATCTTGATTACTAGGTTACCAACGGTCCATCTTGACAATACTGAATTCAGGGTGAACCAGAAGATTATTGGCTCAAGTACTAAAAAGGACTCCTTTTAATTCTGCCAACAATGAAACTCAGTTATGCTTATGAAAAGTCCAGCTATATAAACCGGTATGACTACATAGCTTAGTTGGATAAAAAAAAAAAGCGTAAATTTAAAAAAAAATAAAAATAAAAAAATCAGCAAAATATCAACGGTGCCCCCAAGTTTCATAGCACAGAGGCCTTTTGTTAAGTGTAGTGCAAAGTCGACTTTTGTCATAATTTCCATTCCCCCAAGCTTAAGGATCCACCGCTGTTCTGCTTTCTTACCAGGTCAGCAAGCTGGTCCAAAATCTCATTGATCTCCTGGCTGTAGGTCAGACCGATGTGACTCTTCCCCATCAGACGTCTCACTTTTTTCCTGATGTCATTCTTATTTACCTGCAGCAATATTGATCACAATAAAACATGTAAAGACACTTTACTCAGATTTACAAAGGTATACTAAATTACCTACTGGTGGAGAGGAGGAAGAATATTTTGAAAACCAATACTGCAGTGTAAATCTGGCAAGGAATTTAAATTTGTGGAAAAACAAATTACCATAAAAGGTAGTTAAGTCACTTCCTGCAATCAGCAAGTGGAACCCATTACAGGTGCTCCTTAACTTACGATGGGGTTACGTTCCGATGAACTCATCGTAAGTGGGAAAATATCGCAAGTGGAATACAAATATGATACGATAAGTGAATAAATAACTACTGACACTGAATAAGTAAATAAATAATGACTGCAACTAACTACATACCAGTAACTGAAAATTAAATAATTCAAGTAAATTATGTAAATACAAGTTAATTTTGGTTAAATAGGGCGAAAAAAACACTGATACTGGTATGATACTTACTTGTTAAACGTTGTATGAGACGTTTACACTCACGATTGCTACAGAGACTGTAAGCATGGCCGCATGGATGCTGCCATTGCCTAGTATCAGTACAAAGTATCGTATGGTATGTCGCTAGCGCAGGAACAGATCAAAATTCAAAGTTGACTACTGAATGTGCATCACTATCGCACCACCGTAAAGTCAAAACATCGTAAGTCAAACCATCGTGAAGCATCTGTATGTAATATATTAAGGTCAGACCACAGTATATGAGCTGACTTCTGTGCATGATGACCAGAGTTGGGTAATTCAGGTCCAGAGAGTAAAAGTGCCATCCAATCCAACCGGTTGAATACTCTTCGACTATGACTCTTTATGGTCAACTGGTTGGCTGAAACAAAATCCCAGTCTGCACTTTTACTCTCTGGACCTGAATTACCCAACTCTGTGGCATGTTAACAGGGTGTTAATAAGTCTTCATCCACTGGCAGTCAACACATGCAGTCCGGTATTACAGGCAAAAATAACACCAAGTGATGCCAGAATTTGCAGATGAGTACAAACAAAAAGGTTTGGCAGGAATGTCTGATCTGTTGAGACGGACCTTCATCATGAGCATGTATGCTATCATGTTGTGCAGCAGGGTGGCCAGCAGCCGGTCTTCGTCATCCTCCAGTCGCTTGCGGTCATGCTCGCCCAGTGACAGGTATCTGTAGGGGCGGCAGCAGTCAGGGGACAGCTGTGGAATCAACACACTCATCATCCCGCTCGCTCACTGGGGAACACTCACCTGTCGATCATCTCCTGCGGGCCCTGGTCCATGCCCATCCCTTCCCTCTCCAGCATCACTGCGTCCAGAAAGGCGTCCTCCCAGAACTGCACCTGGTCCCACAGTGTGGAGCGCTCTTTGCCTGCATGTGCACGTGCACACAAGCATGGTTAGCATATCGGTGTCGACTGATGTTCATTAAAAATCAAGGCTTAGGTTTCAGTCCGATGTGTTAATCTTGGCCAATACTGTCGCCTGATATTCAGACTATAGTCAATATTTAAAGTTCGCAGCACCAGATTTAAACAGAAAACTACTAAAATAATGGAGGTGATTGCGTTAAACGATCAGCGATTCTCCGTGGCAGAGACACAACATCACTGACGTCAGTTTCATTACAGATTTGTGGAGCTCAGACGTTAGTCGGTTATCGGTACTGGTCTTAGATAAAAAATATACTGGTTTTCGGTATCGGCCAAAATTTCCACATCGATGCTCCGCTAACGCAGATATTAATTTAAATTCCAGGCATAGCAAAGGGCTCACAGTCAATTGTTCCAAATCAGCAGAAGACGCTCTTAAAAAGCCAGCATGACAGCAGGGGACAGATAAAATCCAGAGGGTTATCAAAAATTAAGCAGAGGGAAAAGCACGTCGCTTCATTCGCATTGTTCCCTCTGGCTCGAGACTGGCAAAGGAATAAGAGCTCAGCGGCACCCCCAACTGGCATCAAAGCCACCGTCTGTCGCCGACGGCGGCAGCGGCTGCCACAGTACGACAGTGAGACTGACAACTGAAAGAGAAGGTTGGGCACTGCAGCTTCTGAGGACGCCAGGCCTCTTAATCATACTGACTGGATGAAAACCTCTTTCAAAAGGCCTCCCGTAAACATAAAAATCTGGCCTCCCTCACTTACGGGACTCAAAGATCCTTCGGCACTTATTCACATCTGCGGATAAAGCCGGCTTGATTTCATTGTGCTTATTCCAAGCACTCGAAACGCAGGGACACTCGAAATGAGCCACGATGGATAATATGGACTGACGCACGATGAAGGGAACCGTCTTGGCTTGTTGTGAAAATCGCCGGTTTAAGTAAAAAAAGCCAAGTGAGCGCTGTTTGTCGCTCAGCCGGTTCTTCTTGAACGTGCTTACTAGGGGACAGGAATCTGGATGCAATACTCACATGCGCTATATCACAATACGGAATAGGAACGGGGAAATGGGGGCATACACAGGGGAGCGGAGGGGAGGACCGGGTGATGAGGGGTGGGGCCGAATATTAGCATGCAGGCCACGCCACGCGAGCGCGCCGGGGGGCAGGCCGTCTGGCCCGAGGCGGAGGGGGAAAAGGTCAGGCCTACTCAGAGAAAAGGTCTCCATAGCGGCATCCTCCAGCTGGTCCCACACAGAGCTCTTGTCACGGCCTGGGTGACGGCCAGCGTAAGCCCAAAGAGAAAAACATGAGGGGGGGGGGGGGGCAAAAATCAGCAAGGCTGAAGTTAAGGCAGAAAGCGCAAGAGGCACTGCGTGTTTCGGTTACCAGCAAGCTGTGGGATCAGAGAAGAGCACAGGCTAGTGCTCGTGTAGTAAAGGCTGTTAGTTAGTGATATACGAGTTAAAATGACAAAGCAGTCCGCAAAGGCCTTTTCAACGGGGTGAAATTACCCACCTGATATGACGGACAGCCCATAGATTGTTTTTTTTGTTATTAAATGACTTCCAGTGCCATCAATGGCAGGGGGACCTCTAACCCCAGGGAAGTATATCATATTGGGCCCCCAACCAAGACCAATTCAACGGTTTTACAAATTTTTACCCCCCCATGGTACCCCTGATTATCGGTAAACTCCTTTCATGTCAACTTTACTGATCATAGAATAAAGTGCATATTAAGATTTTTGGTATTTGCAGGAAAGGGCTTTACTTTTAACTTTTGAACACATTCATTAAAAACACTGTAGGGCCAAACTCCCAAATGAACACGGTCCTGTGCAGGCTTACCTAAGAGGCCTTCTGAGAGGTAAATCCTCCTGCTGATATCCTCAGGAGGCACAGCAGAACCGCCCTGGGGCTCCTTCAGGCTTGGCTTTAGCGTGTGGCTCTTTCCCTGGATAAAATGACATATCACTCACTCCGGAAGCCACCAGTCAACAACCCTAGTGACATTTACATATTTGTATGGAAGACACTTTTATCCAAAGCGAAATACAACTGAGAATTCAGGGTCAGACGGTCCCAATTGGTCAGAGACCTAATGGTGAAATCACCCTGCTGACCCTGGGATTTGAACCAGCAACCTTCCGGTGAAGGAATTTTAACAAACTGAGTCACACATCAGTAAGAAACACTATTTTTTCCATGAAGAATTGATATGAATATTTTCTTAAAAAAGACGTTGAAATGTTGACATCTCTCCATTGTACAGTGAGCACCGCCACTCACAAAGACTGCACTAGTGGCCGGGTTGGTCTCTATCTCGCTATCAGACAGCGTCCCTCGAGACACAGCGAGGTGGGGGGCCAGCTTGCTGGACGGGCCGTCCCCAGCATTGCTGCTCAGGTCACTGTCTGCTCCCAGTGTCTCCCCTGAACTGTTGCTGACCTGGGGACAGGAAGAGGCATTACAGTAAGTCAGTCGAAAACAAGCAACAAAGAGGTCTGACCAATCAAAAACATGCACTGCAGAACTACTCCCGAAACTACTGATTTTTCACACCAATGTTTTCGATATATTTAGCAGACACTTTCGTCCAAAGCAGTGTACAGCTGAGGTACATAGCACATTACAGACATATGGCTGTCAAGGAGTCGATTAGGCATAACTGCAGATTGGCTGAGCTTCCAGTGAATGCCCAGGTACGAGTGCATGCAAGACTGGAACAGGAGCTACACAACAACTTCTAATAAAGCAAAACCCTAATAAAACTATGCAATAACCAGAAATTCTCAATAACCATAACTCTCTATACACATACTGAGTACACATTGTTATTATTAGGTGCTGTGATTTCGGGGTGAAACCCAGGCCTCCATTCAGACAGCACTTCAGAATATCCTGTCAAAAGGTTTGTTACTCATAGGATGATGCAGTAAAACTACAGCATGGAGATTCTGACCCTGTGACTAGACACACAAACACACACACACACACACGCGCACACAAACACACACACACACACAAACACACACACACGCGCGCACACAAACACACACACACACACGCAGAAACGCACACGCACGCGCACACGCACACACACACACACGCACGCACGCACACACACACGCGCGCACACAAACACACACACGCAGAAACGCACACGCACACACACGCACACACACACACACACACATACACACACATACACACACAAACACACACACACATGCAGAAACGCACACGCACGCACACCCTACCACTGTACTGGCCTCCGAGTCCTGGCTGGCACTCCGGGTCAGGGCAGGTGGCTCAGAGCTGGTCACACTTTCAGAATCGCTCTTCTACAAATGCATGACATTTGTGGGGGGAGAGCAGTACCATGAAACTCTGCAGTTAACCAATCCACTAGGTGCCTATTTAAAGTGATTTTTATTTTTAAATCATATTGGTTCCACGATATCATGCATGCTAACTAACCTGCTAACTACGCTAAAATATACATTCATATAATTATTATTATTATTATTATTATTATTTCACTTTACTTGGTTAATCACAGACCTGCGATCCAGAGCTGCAGCCCAGCCCACTGTCAGCACTAATCTGAGACTTTTTCTCCTCTGTGTCCCCTGCATCAGAGGCTCTCTTTGCCCCTTCTTCCCCTACAGAAGAAACATGTTAGTTAGTATGAAATTAGCAAATTTCTCCATCCTTGTACACCCAGACAGGAAGTCACATGACCGAATCAAATCATATCCATCTAAACCCCTGCTTGGATTAAGGTCATGTGTCTTTTTTTGAGGGTGGACAGTTGAGAGAGAAGAGTAAAAGACTGGGACCAGGATATGGTAACTGCCAGGGGTCCAACTTTAGACTGCCAAGCACCAGCTGGTAAGATCAACAGCCAGTAGGGCATACAGCCATCTTGCCAAGGATTAGCTTCCAGCAGACAATCCCACTTATCTACTTGTCAATGTGGCAGCATGGTAACCCTGTCTCACCACACTGGTCAGAGAGAAGAATGGACTTCCTGTCCCCCAAGACTCACTCTGCCACCGGTCTTACTGAAAATCAGGAAAGCTAATCGGTACTGCATGCCAAAAACAGTATGACTAGGAAAAAAAGCTGATTCGGAAATGTTCTTGGTAGCTATTGGCAAATATTCTTCTAAAAGCAACTCTGAACCCACTTTGAAAATTCAGTTTCCCATATTCCAATGCTGGCAGAAAGAGAGAGAGAGAGAGAGAGAGAGAGAGAGAGAGAGAGAGAGATTTCCTGTGTTTAGAATCAGCTGCTCCATCTTACCTGCCTCTGCAAGGACAGGGAAGGTGTGAGCAGCAGAGGGTGCGGGGCACAAAGAGGGACATACAGAAGGCAGACGTGTTCTATGTAGAGAGAAGAGGCTTGGAAAGCTGAGACAGCGATCGGGAAGTGTATCAGGGCAGAGACGGCAAAGGAAAGTCAAACAAGCGAATGTGAGAGCGAAAGAAAATAAGTACCAATAACAAAATAAAAGGGTAAGGATGTGTGTTTGCTGCAATAAAAATGTCATTGTAATATTCAGAGATTAATATATGCTTTAAACTTT
This sequence comes from Hippopotamyrus pictus, assembly GCA_026781145.1. NCBI lineage: Eukaryota > Metazoa > Chordata > Actinopteri > Osteoglossiformes > Mormyridae > Hippopotamyrus > Hippopotamyrus pictus. The sequence continues at coordinate 19,517,199 of JAODLC010000021.1, forward strand.
CTTATTAGCACTGCAGTCATCTGAGACTTGACCATGCATTTTCCTAGCCCTTTGGTTGTCATGGTTACAAGGATTTCTTGCAGTGCGGCATAGAAGAATTGAAATGACACGGGCTCTACAGTATTTAAAATAAATGCATTCACATGACATGGCATCTTAGATTCCACTTAAGTTTTTTCTTTTTTTTTGTAATTAATGAAATCTTGCGGTCTCTACTTGACCTCCCGGGCCCTGTTCTGCTGGCTCACTCGAGACAGGAGTGTGAAAGGTGTCAGCAGTCGCCTGTAGGGTAAGAGGTAGGAGGCTTGTGTGTGAAGTTAGCAAATGAGACCCCAGTCTTTTTACGTGAAATGTCTTACTCTGTTTTCCCATAGCTTTTTGCTTTCTGTTTTCTTGGCGCTTGCTCCACAATTCTACCCAAGATGCATTGCAAGCGAGGAGAGAAAGATACAGAGAGAGTCAGAGCAAATTGGGTGGGCTACATATGGACAAAGGGGTTAAAAAAAAAAAAAAGATAACAATGACAAAATCATACAAAAAATGGCTGTCGCTGGAATGAAAATACGGCTAGAAAGCATAAGTGTATCAGTTCTGCGTGTGAAGTGTGCAGTGTTGGGCATTTCAGGTCCAGAAGCTACAAATCCAGACCATGATTTTGTTTCTACCCAGCAGCTGAGT
>JAODLC010000021.1:19517976-19529928 GCA_026781145.1 Hippopotamyrus pictus
TTATGCTGAACTGGTTGGTAAAACCAAAATCCTGGTCTGGATTTGTAGCTTCTGAACCTGAAATGCCCAACACTGGAAGTGTGTCCAGCATTAAGGAAAACAAGCACACACCACAGCACATCACATTAGGGAGAGCTGAGAACAGCATATACAGGCAGGGATGGCCCAAGGCAAGAATCGCTGCTTAGGGCCCAGTGGCCAGCAGGGGGCCTCCTCAACTAATCAGCCCGTCAGAATGGGAATGAAGACGACAAATGATAACGAGGTTAATCAAAGTCTGCTTTGGGCCGGGCCTGTACACAAGGTTCTGGGGGCTGCAGTTCAGCATCCAGTTCGTAGCAAAACACCAGTTAACGACTCTACAGCACGTCAGTTTATTAATAATAATAATAATAATAATAATAATAATAATAATAATAATAATAATAATAATAAAAAACAAACAAAGCAGGAGAGACAAGCATAACAAATCAGGCTCATGAGAAACTGAAATGCTGACTCAGCACCTTCCAGGGACCATATGAACACAGAAGAAGCAGGAGATCTAGGCAGATCTAGGCAGCTCCAGAAGAACGGTGACAATGTCAAAGGTGTGCGGCAAAAAAAGCACCCCCCCCCCCCACAAATCCCGCAGGTGCTGCATTTCAGTCTCCAAGGATACATCTACACAACTGCATGCAAACAGAAGCAGTTCACAGGAGCCCAGGCAGGAGGCACAGGGCAACGGGGGTAGGAGGTGAGAAGGAGGAGCCATCGTCCTGCGGAGACCCGCTCCGGAGAAAAAGGCAGTAACGCCTGGGAGATGTCTGCAGATTTACCACATTTCAAATGTAAATGTGCTACAATTACTGCAGATTCCCCTGGAAAAGGTACCAGAAAAAAGACATGCTAACATGCAGCAGTCCCATTTTCCTACAAGACGCAGAGTGCATTTTATACACTGTACAGTGCACTGGCCTGGATTGGCACACTCATTCTCTGCCATACAAAATAATGGTCCTGGCTTAGTTCAAAGCATCTTGGAAGCTGATGCAGATATCAAGCACTGATGGATGCAAATGTAATGCATTCACTAGTAAATAACGCGGCTTGTCATCCGGACCAGGTTCAATATTTATATTTAGCCTGCCGCAAAATAAAATATTTCTTCAATTTGCGATGCCGCGTTAATGACATCCTGTTGGCTTTGCTTGACTAGTGTGCACAGAATATAATTAATTTTTGATTTAGAAATGTATAAATAATTTATCGTCATTTTACATCTCGTATATGAAATGCATTCTGCTGGGTGAAATAGGAAGTGCATAACATGGTTTCCCAGACAACCATCGCAGAATCACTAAAAAATGACATCAAGGCAGCAAAGTTTGTTAGCCAGAACAGCACCTCACGGTGGCAGGAAGTGGAAGTGCGTATGGGTAGTACGCACCAATGGAGGCGATAAAATTCTCCTCGTTCAGACTGCGGGTGTCAAACTGGCGGGAGCCCTTGCCGGTGGTGGCGGCGGGGGGGTGAAGTTGCAGGCGGGGTACCAGCAGTGGAGCCGCGGGCCTGGCGCTCTCGCCCTTAGGGGTGGGGCTCGCCTTACTGCCCGGGCTGCTGCCGCCCCCCCCGCCCTCCATGGGGCTCCGTTTGCGCTTCTCGGCCTCTTCAGGGGACAGAGCGGACAGTGAGAGGGAAGGAAGGTGGGACAGGAGGGGGGCAGAAGCTGGAAAGGGAAGTTCTAAAAAAAGCCAGGTGAGAAGAAGTAAAACATCCTCTAATCATTAATGGTTAACAGACTGCAGCGCCGCCCCCGAAAAGATACAAAACCATCATATTATACACTGAATATGAATTATTCTCAAAAAGATTTAATATTAATGTATATTATTCTTTATAATTTTTGACTAATACTGTATGACTATAAGGTAATAAGGTTAAAAACAAAACAAAACATGTCCTGCCTCATTGTAAATCCTGTTTTTTTGCAGTTTATCGACATTCTGCATGTTTAACCTTCACGGTATCCAGCACGTCTCATAGAATCTTCACAAACCTCAAGGTACGGTCCCCTTCTCCGCATGAATAATCAGCAACAAACCTTTGGTCTGGTAGTGCGTGCGTGCGATTTCCAGCAGGCTGAAGACGCTGGCCATGCCCCCCAGCCCGGCGTTGGTGTACGACTGCTCCAGGCTGGAGACCGTGCATTTCAGCAGATCCAGCATCCCCTTGTACATCTTCCGGCTGATTTCCTGGAGAACAGACGGCCGAGGAAAAACTGGGACCCTTAGGTCGCTAGGATTCTGTTCTTGAAATAAATGCCTCATAAAATAAATACAAAAAAATAAGTGCCATTGTATGTGAGCATTACTTAGCCAATAAACCTGATTCTGAAAATGCGCTGTATTCTACAACGCCACGGAAAATACATGGCTCTATTTTATTTCATTCTCTAGCTGAAGGGATAACTGGGGTTAAACAATCTGGAAGGAAATCATTAACCTCCCAAATTCTGCTTCCATCTTACGCAGTAGAACTCACTGGATATGCAGAATTCATATCAAAGCCTTGAATCAAACGCTTTGATTCATTCATTTTTACAGAACCACAGGGGTTGACCATATAATGGAAATGCCACACGGAAGGTAATTTTGACTTAGAGGTTCTGCATCAGAATTCAAACCCCCTACAAGAAGGTGACTTATACTAGGCTGAATGCCAATTAGCACCATATCTCAGCTCTGAGAGCAGTATGATTTATGCTTTCAAATTGAGATCCAATAAGACCAAAGAGCACCTGATTGCACCCAGAGCCAAGTGTCATATGATTACTCTTCATAGTCACATGGCCAGAAATACAAGGACCTTCCGTTCTACATGGCCAAGCGCACCCTACGGTGGAAGAACTGCTCTCTTACGATGCTCCTATATACTGATATATAAGGTAATAACTGCAAGCAAGTGGTAATGCCCACATATAACCGAAATTCAATTCAATTCAATTCCCACATACAACAGAAATTCCAGAGAGCTTTCATGAGCAGTTAAATGTCTTCTACAGATATCAACCTTCTCCCTCAAGGCTATTTCTTCCATCAAAGAATGGTCCAAAGCTTCCTGCTACACTCAAATCAGGAAGGAATTCCAAGGCATTCCGTTTTGTCCACCCCCTGTGCATATTTTGGTATTAAGTGTATATTAGAGTACTGAAGTGAAGGCAAGTGAAAGGTAGAGGACATTTCTGCTGATCTCCCCACACGCATCTGTCCTCTCACCACGTCTCGGACGACTCCCTGCCTGGCGTCCTCCTCCGACTGGACGGCCCTGTTCAGCTTGCTCAGCACAAAGACGCGCAGCTGCTCGTTCTCCAGCAGGCGGCGCACTTTCTTCATGTTGAGCCAGCCCACACCCTGGCCCTCCAGGACGCTCTGCACCACCTCCTTCAGGAACTGCTGGTTCTCGCTAAATAGGGAGAATAATTTGTTGGGTTGCACTTTTAAAATCGCTTTGTGTTCAACACAAACTGCTCACACAGCATTTAAAAATTTAAGGAGACAACTGGAGACAGATTCCCTGTGTGTGGACATGCTTAGCCAATGAAACTGTATTCCGAAAATGCACCGTTTTCTGCAATGCCAGCAGAATGACAAATTACAAACAAATTATCAAGCATATCCCAGTTTGTTCTTTTTTTTCCTCTAGAAGGCAGGCAGGCAGACAAGAGTGAAGCCTGAGGTTTGACTACAGGGTACAGAGTACCCAGCAGTACAGAGTCTGAGTACAGAGTACCCAGCAGTACAGAGTCTGAGTACAGAGTATCCAGCAGACTAGCCTGGAGTATTACAGGGGGTTAAGGGTCTTGCTCAAGGGCCCAACGGTGGCAGCAGTCTGCGGGCTGGGGATTTGAACCAGTGACCTTCCGATCACAGACACAGGCCTCATTCTGAGAGATCACTGATCACCTGGTGTTGTTTGCTCGCCCCTGGGGAGAGGGAGACTCTCTCTTCACTGTTGGGCTGTGCTTAATAACCGAGGGCTTCTGGTCCACCAGGGCTCTCGCTGGCCGACTACCTGCTAAAGTGAAAGGCAGTGTGAGCACCTTCACAATGGACCTCATAGTGCACAAGCAGGCACAACTGCATGAGCACACACACAGACACACAGGCACACACAGGTTTGTAATTATATCTAGCCATTTCTATGGGGAAAACTCTAATCCCAACATAACAACCTTAACCCCTACCCAGCCCTAACCTTAACCACAAGTAATCAAACAAAATAAGTGACTTCTGTCAGTTTTTAATTTTTTGATTGCATTCACAGATCCTTGTGGGGACCTGACCATCAGCAGGTTTTTATTACATTGTGGGGAACATTTGGTCCCCACAATGTAATAGAAACATAATACACACACACAGACAGACACAATGTAAAGGAAACAGACACACTTCACTGCAAACTGACAGCATGGGCAAAGACCCATAACAGACACACACAGACACACACACACACAGACACACACACACACACGGTGCACAAAGGGGAGAAATCGAAAGCCTGATGGTGCTACAGCTATCAGCAGTTAAGGAACAACCTGCAAACAGTATGAGAAGAGAGATGGTTTTGCTCTGGTGTCAGAAAACAGGAGAAAGCGGAAAAAAACAGGTGCTTGAAAGACCCATGGGCGAGACGTCTACACTCCGACGGCACAGGAGGTCAAGAAAACGCCGTTATGAGGCGCGAGGGGAAGCAGAGGCTGCTCCATATACTTGCGTAAGACATCCAAGCAGAAGTCACACAAGTATACGCGTGAGGCGTTTCGGCCGCGATCGGGAGGAAGGCGCGGTGTGGCACTGAAGCCGGGCAGATGTCAGATTTGTGCTCACGGCCCAACAACGGAGTAGCCAGGGGAAAGCGGGTGCAGCAGAGGATGCTGGGAGATGGCCTGACGGGCTAAGGAGGCATGCAGCTCATGCAAGGGTGAGACCCACCTTCGCCGCTCGCTGGGCCGGCTTCTGATATTATCTCCATTAGAGAATTTAGCCCAAATACTGGACACAGAACCCACAATTAGTGCAATTAAAAACGAAACAAAACATAAACCAAACAATCAGGCAAAAAGAACAAATTTGTGTCACAAACACACACACACACAAAAACAAACAGAAATGCACATTTGGAGACAAAACTATTAAAATGCAAGCCAGAGGAAAGTTGACAGGCACACCAATCAGCATTCATTGAGGCATCTCCAGTTCAATCCCAGATTCATTTATTTTACATGCAACTTCTGCAACGTGTCGAGTATAAAGGGGGGATTTGACTCCTATTCATTCAAGGCTAAGTGTTCACGTAAACACTACCAAGGCACAGGACCAGAGAAACTAAGTCTTAAAGGTATGCAGCTCCTGGGTTAAGAAGACAAAAAGTATTTATTTTCACATTCTGCCATTATATATAGGCCAAGAGCCTGGACAGTGGAGTCTTAAAATCAACACAGGCTCGTGGGAGTTTTCTGATGAGGGCCGAAGGAACAATAATTGGTTCAGAGAGAATCGAATTGTAGAGGCGGGTCCAAGCAACTAGACATCTGATTAGTTGGTCCCGCCTCCTCTAGTTGCTTAGACCCACCTTCTCTACAATCTAATTGGTTATCTTTCTGAACCAATCATTCTGCCCACATTTTAGTGTAAAACTCCCATGAGCTCAACAGATATTGTTTGATGCTGTCTTACTTTTATGCTTCAGAGTCCACGTCTTCATGCTTATACGTCTCAGTATTTAAACCCTTTTTATTAATTTTCATTTGCACTATGGCTAATGAGAATGATGTTTTACTATGGCTCATGCATCACATACCTAAAAGATATCTAAAGATACTGACTATTTACTTTGAGCTGTCCAGGCTCACATGGCAAGCGTGGTCTGCCCCATCAGAAGCATACGCTCTCCATATCACTAGCATGGGAAGGTCATGCTGAAGGCCACGCACTGCGCTCCCCTCCCCCTCCCCAAAAGGTGGCGCTAGACAGCCACCCGTGTGGAGAACCACAGGGGCGACAGAAGCTCAGGTCACATGCGAGCAGACGGGCAAGCGAGGGAGAGGAGCGTGTCCAACACTATAGGAGGTGCAGGAAGGCAGTATCGCGAAAAGAAGGAGCAAAGGTGACAAGGAAAAGGACATAAATCAAAATGGAAAAATACTGCCGAACGGCATTGTCGATAAATGTGCACAAATTAGCATAAAATTCTCACATTAGTGCGCTGAAATGAAAATGGAAAGTTTCTTGCCTGGAATTTTCCAGTCTTTTACTAGCAAAGGGTGTGTATTACTATGGACAGAAACACATGGTGGGTTCTGGTAGGGTAGAGAGAGCACTAGAGAGGTACACAGCAAGCTGTCACGCTCTTACGCGGGCATCGGACGGCAACGTACCCGGACTGTCAGGATCGTCTGAACAGAAGGGGGTGCAATAGCACAATAACATATGTGATATGTGATACAATAATACGTGTAGCCACTTTTTCCATTTGCCAACTACCTAATACATGCCCAGCTGTTTAATAATACCAGGGCTCATTTTCAGAAAATAGAGGTTAATTCATTTTAAATAAAATTTTGCAAAGAAAGCAAGAATGGGTATTTTAGGTACCATAAACCCAAATAAAGCCTTCCTGTACTTTGAATATCACAGCAAACAAGTTATGCTGATGATGGCTGTTTGTCTTCCGTACTATGAAAGGCGCAGACATCATGGAAAGAAGAAAGACTGCAAGCGCATGAAAAGCTGCGAACGGCACAAAGACAACAAATAATATAAAAGGAGCTTCAAAGGACAGAGGAAACAGTACGTGTGTGACCTGTCGATTCAACCTCCAGCTTAAGGTAAAGAAGGTTTGTAAACAAAAACCAGAAAACAGTAATCAGTATTTATGGACTGATACCCTCTCAATTACGCCATTTAATTATACAATGTGTGTGAAAATCTGGCAGTGGTAGAGGGGGTGTGGGTCTTACTGTAGGTCAAATGTTAATGAAGAATAATGTCAAAACCAAATGTCAATGTTAGGGAGCCCAGGGAGAAATGTAAGGGTGGATATACCATAATTCTGGTTACTGTAAAACTGGGAAAACAAGGGGACAGGTGAAAAGGGGAAAAGAGGCGGGGGAGGAGGTACCTTTGATGCTGGGGAATGGGGTGGTCTTGTCCCGGACCGCCTTGTTGGGCAAACTCAGGTTGGACAGGCTGAAGCTGGTGCCGTGGTTCTTGTAGAGGTTACCTGAAATGCGACATGAGGTCCTTAAATGACAGCTGGAAATGACCGGGTTGGCCAGGGGCTGCTGGCCCGCATGCATATACTACACCGTGTGCCTGGACCACGCGTACGCACCGAGAACGTCTGGCAAACGCAGCGGCATTTACGATCACGCTACACAGTCTCGTGGACTTTCGGTTGTTACAGATTATGTATTTTTGCCGTGTTGGTCTCCATGACGACAAACCACTTCCTAAGACGGATTAGGCGATATATACGCTGCCGCGCAGGGCGCTGTCTTTTGAGGGGTGCCGAATTAGCTAATTGTTGGTGCCGGCACCCCCTTAGGTAGGCCTGCTGCGTTTTTGTTCTTGTGTCAGCCAGAGCACTCACTAGCAAAGGACATGAGGCTGCCCAAGCCCTCGTTGCTGGTGTTGGACACGTTGGAGTTGGGCGTACTGCCCCGGGAATCGGACTCGCCATCGGAGTCCCCAGGAAGCTTCAGGCTGTTGGGCCGCAGGGGCTTCTGCGCCCTGTGGGAAAGACGGAAAGAACTCAAAGTAAAAGGCCGAAGTCCCCATACTGTCAGCTTCAGAAACGGTGCAGAGGCCAAACACTCAGCTTAAATAGCATTTCCAGTGGTCACAGTGCAAACGAAAGCTCATCAAGTATAAACATGCAGACGTAAAAACATGACATATCAAGACATGGTCCTTAAGACACAGGCAGAAGTTACCGGAAACCACCTGATTGGTGGGGGAAAATTGTGGCTTAGAACTGGATGAGCAGAAAAGTACAATAATAAATAGATTTTACTTAGCAAATTGATTTTAGTTTAGAGTTAGGAGTCCAAAGTTATTAGCTGTTTTAACAAACCGTGTCTGTTTCCAGCATCTCATTTTCAGTGGGGGATTAAAAGCAGCTTCACTGTTTTGACTGAAGCGGCAGAACCTCCAACCAGATGGCAATGGAGCAGAAAGGTGAGACAGGTACGATGAGCCATTGATCACAGCGATGGTCTGGCTGGATGTTTAGCAGAGAAGGCAGAGGGCTCCGAGCTAACGACCTGCTGGACATCCTGGCGGCCTGAGGCATCGCAGGACCCAAACCAAGCCCAACAACAGGCTCTCTCAGTTCCACCACACTTCACCAAGAACCACCAGGACTCGCCTTTTGACCCCTGTGACCCCTGTGACCCCTGTCAACCTTGCCTGCACCCGTCATGGCCCGCCACTAGGGGGCGCCACCCCCCATAGCCTAACACCACCAAGTGCACAGAGGTCACTTCCATCGCCGTAACGAGCCAGAAACAGACCTCTTAAGATGAAGACGGCCATAAAAATACAGGGAGTCTGTCTTCAGTTAAGTATTGGTTCATGTGCATATTGTATATATATATATATATTTTGTGTGTGTGTGCGCGCGTGTGAGATATATATTCACATATTATATATAGTCACATAAAATTTATAAATATTAAATGTTAGATATTTTGTTTATATATTTTAACACCTTTTTATGTGTGTTTATGTATGAAATATGTTTTGTAAATTTTACATGGCAATACAGCCATTTAATTTTGATCTACTGGACTTTAAATGCTCAGTATCAATAATAGGTGAATGTCAATACTGCCTCCAAGACTCGGCGGACACTGACATGTGCTGCCATTGGCTCTATGCCAACTACTCGCTTTCCAAACTTCTGTCATGGGGCCGGTCGCTCACTTGTTTCCGGTGATGCTTTGGTTGAAGTTGGGGGTGTAGCTCTCCCCCTGCTCTTCCACATGCTCCGCGTCGTCCTCGGTGGGGAAGCCGTACTGCGGCTCGAAGTAGGGGTTATCGTACTCCTTCTTTGGGCCAGTAGGGTCTGATGGGCCCCGCGGAGCCCCTGGCTCGCCCTCCCGCTGCTCGGGCCCCGTCCTGGGGAAGGGCTGCGCCCCCAGGCCCGGGAGGCGGTTCTGAGGCGCCTCTCCAGCTGGATCCTCCACACCCGCTGGCTCTCCCTGTACCACACACATCTGCATTAACGTGCCGTCTCACTAAATGGAGGATGTAATCAATAAGGCCGTTTCTGGCCTCAGAATGCTACAAGTTGATATAATGCATAAGCAGGGACTGCTAGACAGGTCTAGATGGCGTGTGGAACCGCAAGAAGGTCGTTGGGTCAGATGCCAGGGTTGGTGATACCACCGCTGGGTTCTGGAGCAAGATCCTTAACCCCCAGCTACCCCAGGGATTGTTTGGCCCCGACTTTGCAAAAATATGTACAGTGTTTTGGATAAAAGCATCTGCCAAGCAAAATTCCTCTTAAAATTATAAATTATTAGGGTACAGCTTCCATGAAAGCTGTATATGTGAATTAGCCTTCATGTACTGCAGTGAATGGACATTTAATAGATCATACAGAATATTAAATCATCTACAATAATCTAAACTAAATGCTTGCTCTGAGATTATTCTATCCACAACAATGTTGACTACAGCCCAGGGGCTATGATGGAATACCCACATGGTTGACGCTCTGGATGATTGTGCTGGGGCTGGAGTTGGTGGTGGTGCTAGAGCTGGATTTGGGTTGCTGGGTGTCGAGAGAGCCGTCTGCCTCCTGGGGCTGATCCGGCCCATCCCCCCGCCCTTCCCGGAAGTCCTGAAACTCCACCTCGCTGGCATCCCCGAGGGCGGCGTGGCTGGGCGGGTCCACATCTGTGACTCGCAAGACAGGGTAGCGTGCCAGCCAAGTAACAATCACAGCACTGCAGTCATCAGCAAACACTCAACATCAGGGCTATGTCCAGTTCCCCACTGCAGGGGGACTGGCAAAAATAACTCACTCTGCATGTCCCCTTGGATGTCACACTTAATCATTTCGCTGACAAAGTCCCCGAGCGAAGAGTAGGAGGAGCTGGAGTCATCGTAGTCTCCGCTGTCACTGCCACTGGAGTAAACAAACAATTCAGTATGCGGAAGGCTATTCAGCACCAAACACCAAAAAAAAAAAACAGAAACTAAAATTTCAAAGAAACTCTGGAAACTGGAGGAAAAAAAATCACATGCAAACAGTGAGATGAGAAGAGCCATTGATTATTCAACACTCTTCTCCAGTACTCAAAAAAGCCTGGAGGATGAAAACGGAACCTCATGAGATCAACTATAGATGAATTTCTTTACCATATCAGAGGATCTCAACCACAGTGCAGAACATTTCACTCCTGTTAACAATTTACCTAATTTCTACCTTCAATTATCATTATGCATTTTTTATTGAAAATAATAATAAAAAAAGTTCTTTGGAGCTGTGTAAAGCTTAAACATGTTGTGTCACGCTCCACTGGCTGGCCTGCAACTTGATCAGCAGTTGGTGAGTGAGACTCACGGAGTTGCAAGTCACGAAGTACATCTTCACCACACGATCACTTATTTGGTGTGCAAACTTGGAGGAGGCTGAATGGAAGGCCCCCACCGGAGAGATCAGAGGCAGCCGGACTGAGCCCGGGCCGCGAGGAGCGTGAGGAGGCGCCTGCTGAGTGGGTGTGAAGAGCGATGACATCATCGCTGCTGCCTGCTGCTCCGACCACACAAAGACATCTGACCAACTTTCCGAACGCTACACTCGTGCTTCTATCCATGCAGGGGCCGGTTTTTAATTTCTGGGGCCCCACAGGAATTCAGAAATTCACCCCCCCCCATTCAGATGTTTCAAAAACTAAATAAATAGTTCACGAGTAGAGTCAGAAAAATGCTGCTTCAGCATTTAGTTTAGTGCCTGTTTGTGACCAACGTGGGCCCCATGCAAATACATGACTTGAGAACTATTTGCATAAAGAACCAAATACTCAGCTTAAGCTACCAGCTAAAACCAAAACACCAAAACAGCATAAGTCATGTTGATAAAACGTCTATTTACTCGTCTTCCAAAACTGCTTATCCAGATGCAGTATAGTATGATGCTGTGCTTGGTGCAACATCTCAGAAAGCTTTGAGAACAAGGCCTTAGATGCTGATCCATCACAGGGCACATGCTTTGACAATTCAGAGACACAACTTCATATATTTACATGTCTTTGGACTGAAACTGTACACAAAGAGAGGCGGGGCTGGGATCTGGACATTCAAAAATACTTCTAAGAATTACAAAACATTATTACCAGTTCCACTCCTATCATTTACAGGTTTAATCCAGGGAAAGAGACAATATTACACCTGATGCCTGGTTAAACAAAAAAAGACTGTTCTTTCTATTTCATTACAGAATTTCTCTTTGATGAACATACTAAAGAGTTTTACTCAATTTCATAAGAGCAATAAGACCCCGAGTCACACATTACTGAAATTCTAACGGGAAAAACTACATGTACAAAAATTCAGGTGAAAAAAAGTGATAGTGATCTTGTCTCTGAATTGCTGAAATGACCGTGGCAGCACCTGACATCGGAGGGCTCAAAGTCATCGTAGTTCCCCTGCTCCACCTCGCTGGGCTCGCTCAGAGCCTGGGCCAGCTTGGAGTTCCCGTCGTAGACGCGGTAGTAGATGGGCTGCAGCTGGTGGGCATACCACTTGGGCTTGTCCCCAATCAGGGAAGGGTCAAACACATCTGGGGAAGAGATGGTCATATACCAATCAGGGAAGGGTCAAACACATCTGGGGAAGAGATGGTCATATACCAATCAGGGAAGGGTCAAAAACATCTGGGGAAGAGATGGTCATATACCAG
>JAODLC010000021.1:19539143-19551168 GCA_026781145.1 Hippopotamyrus pictus
TTTAGTAATTCCAATTAGCCTCAGCATGTCTTTGGACTGTGGGGGGGAAACCGGAGTACCCGGAGGAAACCCCACGACGACACGGGAAGAACATGCAAACTCCACACACATGACCCAGGTGGAGACTCGAACCTGGGAAACAGGAAATAATTAAGCTATAATCAAATCCCAGAGAAAAAGAAAGAGGTGAAGCTCCACTCTGCTCCATCAGATATTGTGGGAGGTATGTGGCTCTGTGGGTTTGGATCCAATGCCTGACACCAGAAGGTCGCTAGTTCAAATCCCATGGTTGGTAGAGTGATTTAACCATTGGGCCCTTGAGCCAGGCTCTTAACTCCTAATTGCTCCAGAGACTGACTGACCCTGATAATAGTCTCTGCTAAATGAAAAAAATGTTTTGGTCTTTGACTTATATAGATAATAGGCAGAACAGGGAGGGGGATTGCTTTGACATGGGTCATTGACCCCCCACCCCCACCCCAGAATAAACTGCCACCCCCCAGACAACACCAGAGCTGAACAGTGAGCAGGGGAGCTCACCTCTGAATGGCCTTGGGGATGCCGGGCTTCTTGGAAAGCCGCTCGCTGCAGCTGTCCACCAGCTTCTTGAGGATGTAGAGGCACTCCCTGAAGGTGGAGAAGAAGGGGTAGTGGCTGACGATGCACAGAGAGGAGAGGGTGCTGTTGCGGCCTTTTGAGCCCATCCTGGATCTCCGCTTGCCCTGGCCGGGCTCGGCACCCTGAGGCAGCGCGCCACTCTCTGCGTCCTCGCCTTCGAGTCCTGCTTCGGCGCCATCTGCTGGCCCGGAGGTCCCCTTGGGGCACTTCTCGTGGCCACGGCGGCCCTCGGCTCTGTCCGCTTTGCGGAAGCACCTCTGGAAGGAGCGGTAGAAGTTGACGCAGATGCCATAGCGAGTGACTCCGGAGTCCTTGTCGGTAAGCATGAAGACGAAGGAGGTGTCGTCGCGCAGGCTCATGCGCTTCTGCCGCATGCTCAGGCAGCCTTCTGGCTGGCAGAAAAAGACAACGTCAGGGGGCAGGGCGAAATCTGCATGGTCCTCCAGGGGGTAGCGTCTCAGGAGCTGGGGGGTCTGAGCCACGCTGTCACTGCTGGGCTGCCTGCAAAGGAAAAAAAACGCAGCAATTCAGGGTACGTCCGCACTAATACGTTTTCGTTCAGCAACGTAAAAATCCTCTTACAATTTAGCCTTCTGGCCGTACTACCACAGATCTTTTTTTTCCCCCCAGAAGTAGAGAACATTTTCAGCGCTGTCAGACAACTAATCTTTCTGTAAATGCGTTAGTGCGGACGCCCATAAACGTAAATATATCGTTATGCTTATATCAGTGAGCTGTGATTGGTTCGTACTTGGCCTGTGACCCTTTTCTGATTAGCGCTCTTCAGTTCGATGCCTCCTTTCCTATTTGGTTATTCTTCACGGGAATGAAGAATGTTTTTCCTTTGTTTTCACGGAAATAAGCCACGTGTGAACCTTGAGGATGTGCAGGGCTTCTGCTACCCGGTATATGTCATTTTGATTACTTGACTGCAGCTAAATTGTGTTTTGTGTACATTGTATGCCGTTTACAACTATTGTAGAGTTCAAAATGAGACTGAATCGGAGCCAGGTTTAAGTGCAGATCTAGCTAATGATAACGACACCCAGCCATTGAACATTAGAGAGGAAGAGAGTGAGACGTGTAGTGACTACATTTTTGGATCCCTGTGTTGTTGCTGTTCCATTTATGTACAACTTTGTATTAGTGACACTATAGTACTGTGATATTTCACTTTTGCTAAATAAAATACATACATTATTTTTAAACACATGGTTGTGTGTGGGATTAATCAACAGTTAAGCGTTTATAAGAAAATGAACTTAATTAGTAAGTCAAAATAAATGATTCAAGATATATAGTTCCCCGCTTCTAGAATTACAAAAAATTTTGGTTGGACAAAAAATAAAAAAATAAAAAAAATGCGAATGACACGCTGTGCTCGAGTTACAACAAACATATATATATATAAAGTGCACCACATGTATATTATACAAAGATTTGGCTAAATGTGCAAATGAAAAATGTCAGAAATATCTACATTGACAGCAACTCTTATATACAATATACACAATTACGCAAAAGCTAAAGCTAATTATTTGTGTAGTTGTGAGCTACGTCATTTGCCTTTTACACGGAGCAGTCTGAATGCAGTTTTTTTTCCCCAACGCTAGTGTTAACGGCAGTGAGGATGCAGATCTGTTCTTTCAGGAACTCCCGTAACAAAATTTTAGTGCCTTAAAAAAATTGAATGACATGGGGCCCACTGGCTAGTGCTAATTACTATTGATCTTAAAAACAGTGTTAAAACAAAAAACATACTAGCAGTACACAGTGGTGATTTTAGAAAAAGGGACATTTTCACGTAATTTCATGTCATCTCATGTTATTTCATGTCAAATTACAATCAAGGTAAAGACTACAAAAGCTTAAATTAGTACTGGATATTGAAAAAATATCAGCAAAATCAAGAATGAAGAGTAGATTAGTTCAGATTAGTTCAGATTATTAACATGGGCACTTTTAACACAGTAACTCACATTTTCCGGCATTTATATCCTCTTGAGCTAGAACCAATAAAATCAAAAGTACAAAGGTATCGCGATGCAAATTAATTGTGTAATAACTGATACTTGCAAATGTATAACCTTCAATGTAGTAAGTTCACAAATATTTCCTCTATATTTGTTGTTGTTGTTGAGAATGAATTAAAACTTAGAACAGAGAATTTTAAATGTGAGGCTTTATACCTCTAAACATTTCAAGCATTTCAATCTGATCAGAAAGTGAAAACCCTTAAAAACTATTCAATACCAAGAATGCCAGCAAACATATTCCTTTTTGCATAGACTGTGAGATATTCTGTTTATTGTCCAGGTCTGGATTCTACAAGAACGGAATTCAGGGTCCTAAAATAATGAAGATAGCCGCAGAACTCACCTGGCCCCCACCACCACCAGGTAGTCCAGCAGCCGGGAACATGGTTTCTTCTTCTCCATTTTCTTCTCCTTTTTTAAGTCATCGCAGAACAACGTATCCAGTCACGGAGCTGCAGCACTACTGTACCTCAGAGCCCAGAAACCATTCCGAAGTCCTGTAAACTCTCCGTGGTGAAATATCTGAAATTCTGAAAGACAGGAACAAAGCAGAAGTTATTTTTTTCCCCACAAGCAAAGTGTGAAAAACTTATCTGCGATGTCATTAAGTTATCCTCATCTCCAGCTTAATAAAACAGATGCTGGCCGTCACACTACAATGGCTAGGCAGAATAGGTGGAAGACAAATTCATCTAATATGTTTAGTTTCCTGCACAGGAACCCTTCCTTTTTGCAACTGACCCAAAAAATCAGCACTGGTAGAAAATTCCACGACCCTCCCCCCCTTTCCTGGAGTGGCAGTGCCCATGAAAACAGTGAAGGCAGCTAAAGGGCCCAGGGCTACAATGCCGGCAAAACTGCCAGCCTCCCCACCTACACGTGGACGCCTGGTACACAAGCCCTTCGGCCCCGTGAAGATGTACCACCAGGCGTCGAGAGCCATAGGAACGGAATACCACCCGACATATGCATTTCAATACCCATTCTCACATGCGTTCATTTTTGCCCGCTATCCACAGATTATATAGCTTTTTTTTTTTGACCGAGGTTAGTATGCGTTTTTGAAGACCCTGTCGTCTGAACATGCTTCCCAAAGGCCATCAGCTGCCCGTTCTCAAGGACACGTCCGCAGCCCAGCTAGTAAATCATTTTGGGGTCTTCCTCCACGCAGGTCCATAAACCAGAGGCACGTACATAACCACAGAGCAAACCATCACTGTATTCCTAAGAGTGCAGATCGACCACTGAAGAAGTGACCTTAAGCACTTCAAAGCACTATTTCCAGGAAGGAAAACATTAAAACCCGTTTTACAGGAAAAAAGCATAACGTCAAATACGGAATAGCACCTCAAGCTAATGAATACACGCATTTCTACAGTTCCACTTAATTAATTGTGTGGCAAGAGTGAGGCCAGCACACCAGAAGAGTCTGAGCTGTCAGTGTGGTTAGTTAGTATTCCTGAGGCCTCCTACGCGATGTGTGGCCAAAAGGGGGGGGGGGGGGGGGGGGGAGGATGCAGATGCCCACAGCTGACTCACATTTCTAACGTCGTGACTAGAACTTCCCCTCCAATAATAAGACACAAGGTGAACCATCATGTGATGTCACACGTTCCATTAACTGCTTGGTGAACAGGACGGTCCCGGGAGCAATTGGAGGTTCAGAGCCTGGTGACACCACTCCATCAACCCAGGGATTTGAGCCAGTAACCTTCTGACAGCAGGCGTGGTATCTTAACCCAGTAAGTCACACAGTGTCTCCTGGCACAGAAGCAGCTGGTACAGCTACCAGGTCAAAACACTTGACAGTCTGAGCAGGATTCTATGGCCTCAGCTTTAAAGGCTTTACGTTAAACTAGAGGGGAAAAACACAAATGCCAAAGGCATTACGTCATACAATACCGAGGGGAGTCACTCAGAGAAAGTTTAATGGACTGAATCTCATCAATCCTCATCTAAAATTATGCAGCTGCTAGCTGCAGTCTTAAATGTCTGCATCGCATATGAACACCAATCTTTCTCTTGACTCGCTTCAGCAGCAGCTATTATAAATAACAAATTGACAGGGAGGAAATTGAATATAAGCAGTGTTATGGCTGGTGACATATAATTGAGAGGCAGGTTACTTTGAAAGCAAGACAACAGGGCCGGAAAATAAGAAAACTGCGTGAATATTCTTGCAACACTGTGTTCCAATCAAGTTTATAAATGGAAAAAAATGAACTCATCCTATCAGAATTAGTCATTTTTGCATTTTTGAAGAAATCACAATCTGCACTTTCCATATAACATAAAAGGGGCAAGTTTTACTAAAGAGTATTTGGTAAGCTCTACAACAGCCAAACTGAACCTTCATATTCAACCAAGTTCGTTTTAGTTTTCCCCACTGCAAATCAAATCAACTGCAAATTAATCATCTAGCTTTGAATTTATCCAGCCATATTCTATAACCACTTATCCAAGACAGTGTCAAGGCCTGGATCCTAAACCCAGCAAACACTGGGGGGGCAGGACAGGGTGCAAGTTGTTTATTATTCATGTATAAGCAAAGACGAGCCCCCCCCCCCCAAGTATTATAAAATTATTATTCTTTACTGCTTCTTCCCCTGTGTTTCGATGCAAACTTACAACACAATCATTTATATATTAAATATGAAATATCATGCTCTGTCAGAACACGTCACGTCTTCAAATAATACGCACATAAAGAACATTTATTCTCCGAAAGCAGAAAGACCTGCCCTCCAGAAACAATAAGATTTTAAAATCACCCTCATGTTTCTAGATTATCCAGACTGAACACACTTGTTTTCACTGTTATGTAACACCAACAACAGCCCTCATTCCATGGTGGGTAACAATCTCTTTTTATTGTTCACTGTTCTGAAGCAAGAGCACAAACAAATCTGATTAGGGAATTAATTAAAATAAAAACACAAGAATATTATATACACACACACACACACACACCCACCATGCCAGAAAAATCCAGATTCTACACCAATATCAAAAATAAATTTAAATGAACACATCCCCATTTAAAGCATAGAGGTTTGGCTGTAAACAAAAACAAATCGACATTTGAAGCCAGGAAAAAGAAAGGTTCAAACATACTGTAAGAAACAATTAAAATTGATAAACGGAACAGGAGAACTGTGGCCTAAACCAAATTTAAATTGATTTTTATATTGATCGGGAAAAAAAATGAACACATGAAAGTGCTGGCTAAGTTCAGGGTTTATGTCATTATTATTAAATAAACGTTCCGCAGGGAGAGTCGCTTGGAGGGTCCTAGTGCCTCTTCAGATCCCCAAGTCTGAGGATTCAGCTCCCACCTTCTGACTGTGCGTGTTGAATTCAGATGAAATGGTTACCAGTTTCTCAGTAAAATTCCTAACGGTTAGTATTGCTGTTTCAGATTTTAAATCATCATTGAAACCGTGGTTGATCACTGCATTTTGAAACAGAATCCATTCATGTTAAATACTGTGTCCGGCAGCAACAAAAATTAATCACGTCTCCTAGACGCAGGTGTTTTATACATCTTTAATTGAACAGAAGTCTCTGGTAAAGGGTCTCTCCTAGGAGCAGTATGGATGCCATGCGAGTTTGTTTTTTGTCAGAGAAAACGTGAAAGGAGGCAGTGTTAGTACTCTGGAAGGAGGCAGTGTTAGTACTCTGGAAGGAGGCAGTGTTAGTACTCTGGAAGGAGGCAGTGTTAGTACTCTGGAAGGAGGCAGTGTTAGTACTCTGGAGATCTTTAATGTTGATGTACATCTGATGTGGTTTTCATGCGTTTACATAAGGTATTAGCTATGTTATTATTTTAATGTTTGTGCAAACAAAAAGTGCACAGTGCTGCTAATTCTGTTTGTGGTTGCCAGTATAAAACTTGGTAAAATTATTTCAGTTTGTGTATCAATACTTTTTGAACATTTTCAGCAACTAATAACTGTGAAACCTTCCCAAACCCTTTGGCTTCATTCGACCATGCTTCAGAGATCCAGTCCACAAAACACAGAAGAGTTTGATTTGTTTTTTCCCCCATCTGGTCATGACAGTCGCAGGATAAATGTGTCGGAGTTCAGCATTAATGACTTGGAAGTCTTCTAAAGATCAGAACATGTCAAATCACAATTGTATCACCATTTATGTTCAGGAACATTACAATACCTGACATTTGAACTATGCATCATACTTTTTAAAGATAACTACAGAAGTAACACAATAACTCACACATAAACATGCACCATAAGTAGTCTAGCTTTGATCTTATCAAGAAAAGTTTAACTTATTTACACTATAAAACATTTTCCATACTGTCAGTAGAACTATACTTATGACCTATTATTATCATTGTTACCACCACATCATTTGCTGACATTGTTACAGGGTATTTTCAGATCATTTTTATTATGATTATGACAAAAATTGAAATTAATTTCATTTCCTCACTACAGAGTTCTTCATGACTCATGTGACTGAAGAGGTTCTCAATCTGACTCACACAAGCTAGCCCTGATAAGACCACAAGACATGCTATATGACGAACAGCAAAGAGCTGTTCAACAAAAAGTCTCTATCCACGAGAAAGAGGGAACAAAAACAGGTGGGTTGTGGGTGTATGTTACCAAGCATTTGAAAAGTATCTCTGTAGTGGCACGACTCCCCTAGAATAGAACAAAGTTGGAGTAACAGGTGACTAAGTTAAACTACAATAATTCGTGATATACAGTAATGCTGATCACTATGAAGATGTTAATGATGATGACAGGTGTCAAGCTATGAGTAAGTAGAGAATGCCATCTTTAACAGAAAGAAGTATAAAAAAAAAAACTGTCACATCTCCTACCATCTCCTAACATGCCACATTAATGTTGCTAACAGGAACTCTTAGTGTACTCTTTCCACACTAAGGTAAATATAAAGATAAATCCTTCATTTGCCATTTGCACAAGTACAGATGCACTGGAATTGTTCTCTTCGCCTGCCCCATCTTGCTCCCCATAGCTTGGGGGTAACAGTGCAGGATCAGCCAACGTACGGCACCTCTGGAGCTGGGGTTAAGGCCCTCTCTGAGGGGCCGTATCGGAGGCGGGGCCTGAGCCGGCGACCGGCCCAATCACAGGCCCTTCCTGAAGGGCCGCATCGGAGGCGGGGCCTGAGCCGGCGACCTGCCCAATCACAGGCCCTTCCTGAAGGGCCGTATCGGAGGCGGGGCCTGAGCCAGCGACCTGCCCAATCACAGGCACAGAGGCTTAGCCTGCTGAGCCACTCACCGCCCATCACTACTGATCCTCTCATCACTCATCATGCCTTCTGACAATCCTGCTACTCACACATCCCTCATAAGGTAACTGCCTGAAGAGGAACCATTCAAAAAGCTAGAAGTATGTAACAAGCTATAGGTCCAATCACACGGCACCTCAGGAATCCCCAAGATATATCACTTCTCTCACACTGCTTTGAATTCTGGGAATTAGAAATTTTATTACATTTAGGTCAAGGGCATCCACTATGTTTTGAGCTCAAACCTACTGTGCAGGGGTTAGCTTGGAAGCCATATGACCAGCTGGTCAACACCATCAGTCACTGGTGACTGGAACAATCCCCAGAGACACCCTCCCTCCTGACTCACATCTCTCCTCCCCAATCACCAGACGCAATCTCTCCCATAAACCCCGAGCTAATCTGATTCTGCTTGGTTGCTGTAGCAACTCAATCTGCTTTCTTCACTGGCCTAGCAGTGAGGGCTATTTTTATCTAAACATGCTGACCCAAACATGAGCACAGGCGGAAGGGGGAGAAAAAGCCATTGTTGATGCTGACCATGATAATCCTGCTTATGTAAGTAAATAAGTCTTCAAGACTCAACTGCCTCCAGTGGCCAAAACAACAATTGCGCCAACAGTCCAAGAAAACCTGAAGAATCACAAACAATCCACAACTTACTATTATACTTATTTATTTGATGTTTTATGGATATGATACCAAGTCTTTGTGAGATGCAACATCATTAAGGAAAAAAAAAATTATATGCATTACTACTATTACCAATATGAGCTTCAGGGATCCAATACAACATGGATGAAATTTATATTGTTATAGTAAAATCCCGTTATTATGCACTTGCTTATAACGGAATATCGTCTATAATGGACGAGGTCCGCTGGTCCCGGCCGCGTGCCTTAACGAACATGCAGAAAAAGCATCGGATACAGTGGACTCTCATATAACGGAATTTCGCTTATAACAGACAAACAATTTGGTCCCCAGGGCCGCGTTTAGCTGTACTTTTATTCGGCTATAACGGACATACAGGCTCCGTGTGGCGTGCCGGTGATATCCAGCGCAGACACGTAGTCGGGATTATTAATAGTCACGCGTCTGGTCAGGTGAAGTTGGATTACTACACGTACAATATAATAATCTATACCACAAGTGTGTCTGCTGGGGTGTGGCATGAGTAAATGGTGTCCTGTAGTTGTGTTCTGGGCATACAGCGACTCTGGATATAACGGACTGTTTTGCCAGGTCCCTTGAAGTCCGTTATAACTGGATTTTTACCGTAACATGCAAAAAGACAATCAACTTTGCATTTCAATAAAAAAATCAGCTTTCCATTAGTAACAATGAGTAGTTAAAAACTAAGGGTAGTACAGGTTTGCATGGAGAACCTTGTTTATCATACCAGTGTCTAACATGTAACTATGCCTGTAAATTTCGTAATACCTTATATCACCCGTCTTATTAAAGTTTTATAACACACAAACGTAACAGTTCACTTTCATAGACTTAACACAAGGCCTTAATCCTTCCTACAGGCAGCTGTCGACAAATTCTCGTGCCCCTTCTAAGCCCCAACGAGGCTCACTGTCACAATTCCGGAACATGAAGGCGAGAAACGCATCTGAAGCCGGAGTTCTTAACTGAATTTTTCAATCCACGTCGTCTTATTTACTTGCTGTTGCATTTTCACATTTTTCAAGCTGGAAATTCACCAAGACAATCGTTTCTATCCGTTGATCATATTCAAGGGGGCTCCCTCCAGGGACAGGAATCAGCCCTCCCCCCAATACAGCAAAACTGATTAAGCTATTATAGCAACAAAGCTCCAAGCCCCAGGTTTCCATTGATTAGCTGACTTAGCCTCCCCCCAGGACCTCCTGTAGACTCCCCAGGGTGCACATTTGTTTACTCTACACCTGCTCTCAGCCACCAGGCCTCAGTCCTGGCAAGATACTCGACATAGTTACCTGTGCCCATGGAAACCTATAGAGCTGGAGTTTACAGGGCCAATGTAACCACCATTATGAGCCAAGGATATTCTGAAAAATCTCTTGCCAGTGCCAGAAGACTTTCACAGACCAAGGTTATTTTTCTTTTCATAAGGTAGAGTTCTACTATTGTAACAGAAGAGCAATGCGGACTGGCTGCAGAAAGGAAGGCGCTCTGCTAAGGAGATTGCTTATTTACACTGTACTCATTGTTATCCAAAATGATATGGAGCAACTGAGGGTTACGAGCAATGCTCAAGGACCCAGTGGAAAAATCACCCTGCCACACATTCATCTTGACATTTCTATCATTGGACAGATCCAAATCCAGTGGTGTACACAACTATCTGAGAAGTTAGCTTTGATAACCGTTAATCTGCTAATTCCATAGATTAATTCAATAACAATAAACCGATAAACCTCATAAATTTAGCGGAAGCTAATGATAACCGCTACCCGATAACTTTTATTACATGAGTTTAGTTTTAGATTGGTTTTTGGCTCTGAAACCCTTAAAAACAGACATAAAATTTTAACCTGTTCAACTCTAAAGCCCCATCTGTCAGATTAGAGTGATTACAGCACATATTTAGGATTCTGTAGAGTATCCGGTATAAATCTGCACTGAGATTTCCTTTCTATGATATTCCATTTGCAAGAAATAAGAATTTTTGTAGGAGAAGCCCTATTTCATAACTGGCCCATGCATGCATTTTGCCCCCAGTGAAGCCGCTCGGGGACTATAAACATGATGCTCTTTAAAGAGAACTAGGAAGGAGGGTCTCGGCTCTGTATTGGTCTACAGCTCTGTCAATCAGAATATTAGGATTTCTTGTTTAGCCGGCTAACTTACCATATTAAAGGTAGTCTGGGCAAAATATAAGTGAAGGAAGATAAAGTCCATTTAAACCAGGGTACCTTAATGTAAATCCAACAAGTTATCTGACTAAGCAAGAAATCCAGCTTCATGATTCAAGCCCCTGTTCTCCACTTAGTTCAGGGTACCCCAGTTTGAACGGACTTTATACTGTATTTGTTTACTTACATTTACCCCAGACTGCCCTAAATCCGACAAGTTATTGACCAATCACATCTCGTGTTTACAAGTAGTCAGCCAAACAGCATGCCTGATAGACCGCAGCAATGTTCACAACAGAACAAATGTGTGTGATTATAGGGTTTACGAATGTTTTTCTCTGTTAAACTTTATTCACTTTACCTGCAAGAACATACGAGTGGATTTATAGTTAGCGGAACTAAATTGCTCCAAGCTAATCGGTCCGCTAACAGTTTGAGAAGTTAGATGAAACGCTAATCTGCTAATTTTATCTTCAATAAATTACTGGATTAGCGGAACCCTGCCCACCACTGTCCTAGTCACACTAAATGCAACATAATTTCACCATTACCATGCAAAAGTTTGGCTTTAACCAGAAACTTTTTTACGGCTGGTGTACCTGTTAAATGGTATCATTTAATAATTTATTTCAATATGGCTACGGAAAACATTTTTTTTTTTGCAAAGCTCTTTCCTCCGGAGTGACAAGTGACATTCAACAGCTCTACCATAAACCCACAGCAACCAGTTTGTGGTCTGGCTCTTATTCACTTTAATAATTCAAAGCTGCATAAAAAATGTATAGCAGTTACAAAGTCCCCTCAGACAGTGTGACAAGGAGAGAGCCAAATGCAAAGCCACCACTGCAAGGTAGACTGTGAACTTCTATAAAAACTTCATAAAACCCAGGCTATTAAGGAATAAGGTTACCCTTATAATATTGTATAATCTTAATGTAATTTAACCACCATCATCATATAACAATAGGAATAATTAAGGCATGCTTCATTCACCCATCTCCCAAATGTTCATTCAACATCTCCCAGTCAGGGTTGTGGGGAACAAGGTAGAATGACGACAAGGCACATACATGTAGACTACAGACAAATCGGGAGGAGGTCTGGAGCCTATCCCAGGCAGCAGAGGACACAAGGCAGGGCTACATCCTGGGCACATACACTGGGCACATACACTGGGCACATACACTGGGCACATACACTGGGCACATACACTGGGCACATACACTGGGCACATAC
>JAODLC010000021.1:19566668-19590446 GCA_026781145.1 Hippopotamyrus pictus
AAAATTTAAAACTGGATATTGATTAGCAATGGCTGCGAATCATTTTAACGGGAATTAGGCAATTGTTTCACAGGTGGGTGTTTTCACATCGCAAACTGCGATGCGATACCGGCTATTTCAAACCCTGGAAAGGAGGATGGTGACAGGCGCACAGAATAAATAAAATTATGTAAAATAAAATAGATACCTGTATTCCAACCTATATAAAAGAATATGTTCCCATTAGAGTACTTTCATATGATTGTATTAACAGTCGCAATCAGGGATGCATGAGTCTGTACGCTAACTACATAGTACTGTACATGCCAGCAAACAGCTTAATATTCTCTTTTTCTTTCAACACTAAGATTGATTTTTGTTTAAACTGCTTGAAAAAGAAATACATACAAAAAAAAGAATATTTAAAATACAAATACATATAGAAAGTATAACTATAAATAGAAAAAAAAAACCTTTCTGGATTTTTTTTTCCCCCAAATATTGTGGAACCCCCAGTTATGGAGAGCTGACTGTACTTCAGAATATGTTCATACAGTCAACATGCTGAAGCTTCTTACAGACACCCTTATACATTCAGCGCCGTGGCGAGCACAGAGTTAACAAGTCGGCCGAAATTTTCATATTTACCGATGCCGATAATTGGTGATACTGATGTTGTGCCAATATCATGGTGCATCCCTAGTCACAACTGTACATCACTTACCAGAAAGAACATTTCAGTGTATGCTATGCTGTACAAGTTCCCCAGAGTCAGAAAATACAAAAGATTTCCCTAACATAATACTTCCTCTTACTTTTTGGATGGCATTACGAGGGGGATTTGGCCGCACTGCCTCGAAGAAAAAAAAAACCCTGCCCCATTCCCAAGAGTACTGAAAGTGATGAACAATGCGTTTCACAGGACGCAAAGACCTCCACTTTCAGCAAGGTTGCATGGGTTTCCTTCTTCTTTTTCACCTTGTGCTTGCTGACAAGTGGAAATTACATGGGAAATTACAACCCCACCCTAGGGCACCATGAAGAGAAAGACTAATTATAGCACAATGCAGTATGTGGCCAGAGGGACATCCTGCATATTCAGTATTTAGTGTCTTCACAAAAGCATGAGAACTCTAGATCCAATAGACCATGCAGTATTCCATTCTGATCAATGTAGAATTTGGGTTTAATAGCAGCTACGTAGGTATATATACTTGGGAGTAAGTGAAGCAATTTAATACCAGACTAATGGAATGACAGACACCCTGAGGATGCCAAAAAGTCACACCCTAGGAATCACAATCAGGACTAGAAATTAACAACCAATGTACCTCACAAATACTAAGTATATTTCAGGGATTCCACTCTGTAAGGAAATGCTCTCACAAGCTTGCTGGGAAAAGAAAGTTCTTAGTGATGGACCAAAATAATGTCAGACTGTCCACTCTGATGACCAGAAGGAGCATATTCACACACACAGCAAGACTGCTACATATTCAGGGGCAACTACATGCTATATAAGCAGCACAGGAATATAATAAGGACTCTTGTTGGCAAAGTTTAGTTTTAAAGGAATATTTTGCATGGCACACACACACACTTTAAATAAGCAAAGAGATACATAAACTTCTTAATTTATAATATTCATAAGCCTGACATCTTTTGAGGGTTAGGCTTTACTAGGAGAATCCAGAAAGAGACTTTTCTCATACTACAATAATACAGCTGAAGGAAAAATTAAGAGACCACAACACAATTTTTTGTTTCACTCATGTCTCAATTTATGGGTCTGCGTCTGTGAATAATATATATTTTTCTGAAAACTGCAGCCTGGTTCTTCTCCGTTTCTCATTAATGAAGGGCTCCTTCCTTGCTTTATGGGACTCCAGTCCTGCTTCTAGGAGACTGATATGAACTGTCCTAGCAGTGCACTTCACACCTGCACTTAATGTTTCCCATTCCTTATGAAGGTCACTTGATGTCATCCACCGATTCATGAGAAACTGTCGGATAAGTTAACGGTCATCTCTGCCATTAGAATGTGGCTTCCACCTTTTACCTGGCTGGTTTTGGTCATTCCCAGTGTCTCCTGCTTCACTTTGTTCTTCTGTACTGCTGTCTTAGAAATTTTCAACCTGAAAGCATCCTGCTACTCAGTATAGCCTTCTGCCAGCAGGACCAGGATTAAACCATGATGTAAAAATGCAGATTTCTTTAAAAATATAGAGTGGTCTCTTAATTTTTTCCATGGCTGTATATGCCTGGGTAAAGCACTTTCAATATTATACTAGAAATTAGTTTCAATTCCTTAAAATAAATTTACCAAAAACTGTTTGGTCAACAAAGCTGAGTAAGTGTAATGTTGTTCACAAAGGAAGTTTTCAAGTTCCCATCTATAGGTTGAGAGAGGGAGGCAGGGGGCATGAAAAGGCCTTGATTTTAAATGAAAAATACACTCCAGTGTTATTTGGATCTGACACTACAGAGCTTTAGGTCCATCTGGGCACAGAATCACTCAGTTCAACAAACCACCCTGGAGGAAACCATTTATCTCTGCTCTGTGATTTAATGAGAGCTGAAAAACAAGCTGGATGGCAGATCTCCAGGAGCAGAACTTTACAGCACCAGTGTAAAGGGCCATTTTTCATCGTTTCTTTATCTAATGGTTAGTGACAGACATCTGACTGCAAAAGTAATAAAAACAGCAATGAGTTACAAAGACAGGGATGGCCACCCACAAAATTTCACCATTACTGATAATAAAAAATTATTTAAAATAAAAAAAGGTGTCTCGCTACTCCTGAAAATCATTGCACCACTTCCAAAGAAGTTTGTGCTCCAAACCATGAGCCTTGAAAAGGGATTCACTCTGACATAGCACGAGCAGTTACCTCTGGTGTCAGGCCAAGTTGTGGTGACATTAGTTGACCCAATTTTATTATCAGTCCGGCAGTTGTAACACCTGTTTATTTTTTTACTCAACTGCCTGAATTCTGATGGGCCAGGAAGGTGACAGAAGGCTTGGCTTTGTTTAAACATCCAGATGTTTGCTGCCTGAGCATGAGTGAAAGTCCAAAGGTCCTGTGTGATTGACTCCAGGAGTTTCACATGGATTGAGTGAATAGTACTGAGGAAATATGTTATTACCATCAGCCATTAAAACTAGGAAAGTCCGGCTCAGCATAAGACCTACTGAAGGGCATTACAGATGAACTTCAGCTCTGCCGCTACTAAGGACATTGCATTATTAGCAGTTATGTTAGCCTTACGCTGCACTGTGGTAAGTGTAAAATTAGCAGGAGCAACAACATAAAGCGCTTTCTAGGGGTGGGAATTCAGAGTCCTCCTGAATCAATTATATCTACATGTACCCCCCATCCCCCTGGTTCATATGTCCCTGACTGTACACTTACCCATTGTGCCTTTCAATTGCATGATTCATTTTTGGTTCGGTATGCACAATTAAACGAATGAGTGCACTTCTTGACACCAGCGAAACCTAAATTCACAAACAGATGTTCAGCACAAAAAGCATTATGCTAATTGTGGCTGTGAGTTGTTTACGGATAGTGCTGAAGAGCTAAAAGACACCCCCCCCAATCACATCAATCAGTAGTTCGGAATATTTTGGTTTTTTGATTTCCCACTAAATTACATCATCACTGGAGAGAGCAATTGATAAGACCAGCATTGTCGGGACGCTCTGATATATCAAATCTGGATATGGTTTTGGAAATGCATTCAACTCGCCAATTCATCGGAAACATTGTCCAAGTCTGCATACAACCACAGCAAGGAAGAAACAACACGTTAGTCTCCCTGTGGCATTTAAGGTGCTTTTGCCAGGAAATTCAAACGAAATGAACGAATGGAGACCTAGGCGTGCTTATCACCACAGATATTCAACCACACTCTGTAGTGAAGTAAAAGTGATTAATTGCTGACACACCACAGAACACAACAATGAAATGTGTCCTCTGTGCCACAACAGGGGACAACAAATTCAGCACCCAGGAAGCAGTGCTTGGGGGCAGTACTGTATTCAAGGTACCTCAGTGGTACCTTGCTGCTCGGAGATTCAACCCAACAATCTTCAAATCATGAGCACATGTCCCTATCCATTAGCCCACCACTGTAGGAGAAAAGACAGGGTTTAGTTATTCATGGTTGTTATGAAGTAAGTCTTACTTGTGATTTTTTATTTATCCTACTTTTATTTAGTACGTAAATGAGTTTGCGGTTATCAAACTCTGGGTTTTTGGAATTATGCATCTGAATGTTAGTGGTATTATCAGGATAATCATAATCACATCAAGGTGTCCATTTACTTTATTGAATCCAAATTTGCCCAAGATTAGATCTAAATTGAGATGGTGCTGTAAAAGTCTCTTAGGGATCAGCGATGCAGAAATCCGATATTCTCACTAAACAAAGTGCACACAATTGTGCGAGACAATGCAAGTAATATGAAAAAGCAACGGATGATTGAGGAGTCGCTATATCAGGCTGCTTTGCACAGTCGCTACAGCTTGTGACACACAAAGGGTGTTAAGTGACACTGTTGTCAGTGACAGAAAAATTGTGGGCCATTTTTAAGCATCGGAAAGCTTGTGTATCGAAATCGGATCAGAACTGAAAAAATGTGAATAGGTCCATCCTTACTGCACATGCTTGCTCATTCATGATAGCACTATGCCAGACTTCTGCAAGTCAGTCCCTTAAAAAAACGTGTTTACAACTCGACAAATATATTTGGCATTAACAAATGTGACCAACAGTTACAGTAACCTAGGTTTACATTAATATTAAAAAAATTGATTTTTAACTGTCGTGACACCTTAAAAATCGCCACATCAAAGAGTCGCAATTTGTAACTGAATGCATTTTTCCCTCACCCTAGAAGCAATTTCTTTTTCAAACCTCAGGAAATATGCCATTTGCCTCACTTCTACATCACTTTGGACAAAAGCCTCAACTAATGGAAAAACTATGTCAAATAAATGGAAATCTAGCACTGCCAATTAGGTCAACAGCATAGAAATTAGTTTGTTGAGTTATTGTTTAATTTCCTTTTATTGTGATGTATTTATAACTACAGCCGAAGTAACAAATACGTAATTATGCATGTTAATTAGAAATACCACCATATACAAACATTGTACTGTACTCTTGCTTCTTGTGACTTTTTAAAAACCAGGTATACATGACGTATTCTAAAACATCTACCAGATTTGACCTCACGCACAATCAGCTTAGCTGAAAAGATTTTGATTTAAATGAACAAGAAGCACACAATGATGGCCTAGTGCTGAAATGTCACACTCATGGTGGACTGTTAATGAAAAAAGAGACTGCTGAAGCCATCCAAGTTCAGACCTGATTATTAGCAGTTTAATTTAGCTGAGCAGAAATGACAAAGAAAAATTAAAGGATAAATATGTTCAGATTTAGTTTTGTCGATTCACAATTTGAGAAATCAAATTTCCATGTATCGACAATTAGCTAAGTTTACTTAATAAACTAAAATAATAATAATAAAATAATTAGTTAATAGTCATAGGTGTATATGGAGCCATTATCTACAACTCTTGTTTCTAATCAAGTTGGGACACTGTAAAATATAAATAAAAACAGAAGGCAATGATTTACAAATTATATAAACCAAAACTTAATGAATGAAAATAGAACAAAGACAAATCAAATGTTGAAACAGAAATTATATTGTTTTACGACAGACATATGCTCAATTTCGGTTTAATGCCAGCAACACCTTCCAAAAAGACTGAGACGGGCATGTTTACCACTGTGTTGCATCACCTCTTCTCTTACCAATACTCTGTCACCTGACTGAGGAGACCAGTTGCTGGAAAGTGAAATGCTGCCTGATATAGGATTTCAATGGCTCAACAGTTTGGGATCTCCTCTGTTGTATTTCTCATTTCATGACATACCAGCTGTTTTCAATGGGTGTCAGGTCTGGACTGCAGGCAGGCCTGGCTAGTACCCGAACTCTTCTATTATGCAGCCTGTTATATGCACAGCAAGCAGTTTGGCATTGTCTTGCTAAAATATACAAGGCCTTCTCTAAAAAAAGACATGGCTTGGATGGCATTATATGTTGATCCAAAACCTGTACATATCATTCAGCATTAATGGTGCCTTCCCAGACGTGCAAGCTACTGTACCCAAGGACCCATGGACATTAATACACCCCCATACCATCACAGATGCTGGCTTTGAAAGTGTCAGCTGATAACAAGCTGGATGGTCTCTCTCCTCTTTTGCCCAGAGGACACAGCATCCATGATTTCCAAAAAGACAGTTTTCCAGTTTGCCTCAGTCCATCCTAAATGAGGTTGGGCCCAGAGAAGTCGGCGGCATT
Organism: Hippopotamyrus pictus; assembly: GCA_026781145.1. NCBI lineage: Eukaryota > Metazoa > Chordata > Actinopteri > Osteoglossiformes > Mormyridae > Hippopotamyrus > Hippopotamyrus pictus. Next base: position 19,573,030 of record JAODLC010000021.1, read on the forward strand.
TCTGGATAATGTTAAGATATGGATTATTTGCATGATTGAGTTTCATCCTGCATTTGTGCAGTGATGCAGTGACAAAATGTGTCCACAGGCAATGGCTTTCTAAAGTGTTCCTGAGCCCATGCAGTGATTTTCACGATAGAATCGTGTCTGTTTTTAATGCAGTGCCAACTCAAAGATCACACTATCCAATATTGGTTTGTGGCCTTGTCCCTTGCATACAGAGATTTCTCTGTGGATTCTCTGACTGTTTTAATGATATTATGTACTGTACATGATAAAATTTACGTTTTCTTTGCAATATTACACTGAGGAACATTATTCTTAAATTCTTGCACTATTTACCCAGTATTTTCAGAGTGGTGAACCTCTCCCCATCTTCACTGCACAGACTCTGACTCATCTGACTGATCTGTTGCCAATTAACCTAACTAGTTGTGAGATATTCAATGAAGTGTTTTGTTTTATCATTACACAACTTTTCCAGTCTTTTGTTGCCCCGTCCCATGTTGCTGGTATCAAATTCAAATTGAGCATATATTTGCCAAGAAACAATAAAATTACTCAGTTTCAACATTTGATGCTGTCATTGTTCGATTTTCAGTTAAATATGGGTTTATATGATTTGCAAATCATTAAGATCTGTTTTTATTTACATTTTACACAACACACCAACTTTTGTGGATAGGGGGTTATAGATTTTAATCCCGCAATTTCACTTTGATTTCAGTTTAAATTATAAGACATGCTTGCTCCATAAAATTGTAAAATACCGTACTCATTCTTTAATCTATTAACTACAGACACAATATTACATTTAAAAAAAAGTTCAACAGCATAAGGTAAAGTGATTACACATAAAAATGCTATAGGTTCCACCACAAAAAATATCAAAACTCATGGAAATTGGGCAACTATTGGACACAAGTCATTTCTTAATACATATAGGCTTGAATTACAAAAGAATGGTATGATTTTAAAAGCCAGCTCACAGCTCAATTGCTGTAAAATTTTTTGCCATGTTAATAACATCAAGAGCTGTCAAGTCAAGCAGCATAAAAAAAGAGTACTGGTTACATACCTTTGCAGTTCCTCCTGAACTGCCTTTCAGTGTTACAAGTAGGTCAAGAACGAAGGTTTTTGTCTATTAAGGCTCAAAAATGTGGATGGATTATGGAAAATTGCCATTTGTAAGCTCCACCCATCTTTAAAAAAACCTTGCTGCTTGCATTGCTGTTTTCAACTTCAACTTTCTGACAGTAAACTGTGCTCCATTGAAAACCATGTTAAGATTAGGGTGGGTAAGTGAATTACTCTGTATTCTAAGGCTTGGTACGGATTTTGATTGCCTGAAATTGGCAATATAATTAAGCATTGGCTCCGACTTATCACACATGGTTCAGTCTAAATCAGGGAATGAGACATGTACTATAATTGCACATTTTTTTTTAATAAGCATATAATACAGCAATCAACCTGAGGGAAAAAACATACAAGTGCAGCTTGTTTCTTACTTTGTCATTACCGCAGCAATGTTATGTTTCTGTTACATTAAAAAGAGCGGCAATTTTAAGATAAATGCCAATGCATAAAACACAGAACCCAAAGGAAAGCATAAAAAGAGGAATTAAATATAACTTGGAACAGCACAATCTCTCAGTAGAAACATCAGCAAACTTTTGCTCAGCATGGTAGATATTGGAAGTTGAATTAAGCTGCTTATGACAAACATGCAGATATTCACTGTACCTTTGAAAAGATTCTTTACACTGCATAAAAGTGCAAAACACCTCACCACACATTTCACAAATGCTCAACTTGTATTTTTTGCTAGCGTACTGAGATATTTGCATAAACACATTACAAGAGTGCAGTTAATAAATCCAATGTTCTCATCAGCTTCATCCATCCATTTTCTATACCCACTTGTCTTACGCAAGGTCACGGGGGACTGAAGTTTATCCCGGAAGCTATGGGCGTAAGGTATCACCCAGGATGGGGCACCTACCCATCTTGACAACTCATCAGTAAGAATTACCATTCAGGGAAGTGATGAGTTAAAACCTGACATATGTTCAAAGTAATGAGTAAAAATGATCAAATGATCTGACTGCTTATCCTAATCTGGGTCATGGCGGTCCTGAAGCCTAGCCCAGGCAGCATATGAAATAAGGATGGGGCACATCCTGAACAATCACGATCATCTACAGGTCACAAATTAGCCTAGCTGCATATCTTTGGAGCGCAGGAGGAAACCAGCATACTCTAAGTCTAAGGAAACCTGCGCAACACAGGGAGAACATAAAGAGGCCTCAAACAAGAAGCAAATGTGGGACTCGAACCCCCAACCCTGGAGGTGTGCGACAACAAAGCTACCCAGTTATAGACAATTATCCCTCAAAGTATCGCTTGGACAACATCCAAAGCAAGTTACAATACCCCATTGCAGCAAAGAGGATACATGTGTTTAAAGATGGACTGAAAGCATGTATTAATATTAACCATTAAACCATTTTGTCTTCGCAGTTTGCAACTAACATTATCCACCACTGAAATGGATGAAGTGAAAGACTGATTAAGTATTAATAATTCTTTTAAAACATTAACAAAATGTGGCATTAATTAAGCGTACCTGCATTAACACGATGTCAGTGGTTTTACTCTGTGCTTCGCAGAGAGCTGCATTATCCCTGCGGGATTCTTGACAATCCTGCCAGGTGTTCCACCACAGATTGGAAAACTAGACATGAAAGGACAATTTAGATCAAATCTGAGCATAGACATGGTTAATGTCTGGTTAGGTCGCCTGTAACAAAGGTGCTGTTTAATTTGGCAGATATCAGGATCCATGGTAAACAAGAACAAGAGCGGGCTAATAGAACGGAGTTGGGTGACATTAAGCAGCATGGCATTCCCTTGGGGCTAAACGGTTAACCTTTTGCTGAAGTGAAAACAAAGGCATGCACGTTGCATCACCGCTGTGCTCGAACCATTTCGATAATGACCCGATTAACTCGCAGCTAGTACGTGGCTAGTTAACCTGACTGGCACGTTGTTTACTGGCAATTCACCAGACCTTAATGTGTGTTATACCTATATCACTTCTTTAGCTAGCTAACTAGTTATTTTCAAATTACCCCAGTAATGCATTTTAAGAACATTTTCAAAACCAAGGTGCTAAAAATAGAAAGGTTTTGTAAACACCAGTGTTTTAAGTCAGACGAGTTATAGTGTACTTGCTAGCTAGCTGCTGTGCATACAGAACCTCCTGCAGTACATTTCAACACACCGACTGCTATTATGTCAATACGAAATGTGTCGGCTGGTAGACATTTTATTTTCGAAAGTCGTAACAAATTAAACATTGAAAGAGTAAGATACTGTTAGCAGCAAAGAAAATGGAGTATCTTTCACTGTCGAACCCGGATTAGCTAGCAGGCTAACGTATAGCTACCTGTACTTGATGAGTCCTCAGTGAGCTGAACCTCGAGTCCGTCACTTATTCCAAAGCTACGTAGGAGGATACCGCTGCTTTTACGATGACAATAATAACCAAAAAGTTGTCAGTTTGTCGGAGACTGGTTTATGTTGAAATTATATTCGTTTTGCAGCTACCGTTCTTAAAAAGCAGTGATGTCCATATTAAAAAAACGAGCGTAGCAACCGTCAAGTCACATGCTTTGCCTCGAGCAGCGCGCAGCCCCGCCCGCCGCGCTCTCCGAACTGCTGCGATTGTGGATATCCGCCGCGCGGCGGTGCAGCTCCGCGTGTGGACGGGCGGGGCCTTTTAACTGTGCGACGATCGGCAAATATCTCTACTCTCTGCACTCTCTACACTATAATATAATATAATATACAGTATTATATGGTATCATTTCTTTTCTTTTCTTCTTTTACCGAATTTGGGGCTGTTAATGAACGTTGTACTCGAATTCATAAAAGGCAACATTTAGTTTACAAGTATGTCCTTAATTTTACTAAATGCATGCATAGTTAATTTATGCGTTTATAAAAAATAATAATTTATAATCCCAAGTCCAAGAAAATGTTGTTTACGCTATATTACATTTTATTATACAGGACTTGTACAACAGCTGAATATATGTACTTACCTTCAGCTAAAACTTAGACTGCTTTTAATACCATAATGTTTAAAGACAACAGTTTTAGAAATACAGTAGCACATAGTATGCAGTTCGGCAGAACTAAATAAGCCTAAAATGACCATTTCCTCAGCAACATCTTTTATTTCGTTACCATATGGTAAATACTGTACACACGTGTATTCTATGCTTTTGTAAGTTGTTTTGTGCAGGAAACATGATAATCTATAATTCTTCCGTTTTATTGCAGATACCTACATGGTCGGTTGTTAGTTTTTGATTATTTGTATTTATATCGTTTGTCAGCTGATTTAAGACTAAATATGTAGTTTTCCGGTAACTTTATTGCACAATTTATGACTTAATTTGTGATGATGTGTTTATGCATAGGTTGATATTTTTAATAATAAAAAAAAAATCTAAATAAAATTGTTTCCAAATTTAACAAAACATGCAGCGCCAGATCCGTATCCATTAAGAAAGGACACCACCATGTGGCTGTAATTTGTTACTTTTTTTAACCTGAATGACTGATGCGCGCTGATATATATGCATTTACATATAAGTCGATAAACTGAAATCTAAAATTTCCGTTGTTTGTTGCACACTGCCTACTTACTGTGCTTTGTAACTGGCCATGGGGCTTTTTGTCAGCATGCATCTGTCTATTGTGCTTTCACAGGTCTACACATTGTAACAATTTTTAAGGCAACCCATTCTCTGTTATAACCACATAGCACAGCATGACACCATGTTAAAAAGTTTTCCATTGGTGGTTAATTTGGGCCTTCTTGCCTTCTAATTGGGTTATCAGGGATATGAGAAACGTGGTTATAAAGAAATGAGGGGTCGTTTTATCTAATCATGCAAGATTGATGCTTTAGAGTTGTTTGGGTAGTAAATTTGTTTTTTTACATTTTGAAGTGTGTTACACAATAATAAAAAAAAAAAGTCCCGTGGAACACTGGCAGATCAATGTAAGCAAATCTTAAAGGAAAATGGAAAGGAGGACTGTCATTTTGGAAAATATTTACAGATCAAAGAATTCCCAGCAGGGTATCCACAGGAATACTGCATTGCATTACTTAAAATGGCTGTCTGAAGCAGTAAAGACCATCAATACTGAGAACATCGATGTGTCCTTGTAGCATATCAATCACTTAATAATATACGGGAGGGGATCATTTGTCAAGCCCTTCCAATTTTGTAAAAAAGCCGTTATGTTTTACCTTGAAAACTACTTGTTTGAATGAGATTGCCTTGTTCACTAGCAGGCTAACTAATTTTAATTGTTTTCAATCCTGGAAGAGACCTTGACACTGCTGGCTGCGTAGACTCATGGTTTAGCCAAAGAACCACACACCCAGAAAGCTGCGGTGTTCCTGGAACCTCCCAGGAAGAATGGGCTCTTCGCAGTTATAGGGACTGTTAGAGATTGGTTATGTGGAAAATTGGTCCTTGTTCTTGATATTCACATCAGCATAATAATTATGTGATCTTATTATTTGTTAGTTTTGCTGATATGATAATGACAGCCTTTTTCCTTTGTCTCATTTAAAACACACCATTCCGTCTGACAAACCACTTTAATATCCAATCCGAGTTCCACCAGCTCTGTATTCTACTGTTTGCTTTTAAATTATATGAGCTATATAAATAATAATGGGCTTTTTAAGGGGAGGGGAACGTTCTCTGATCGCTATACAAATACATTCTATATGGTGTCAAAAACAACACTGAGGTCCTATGCCATAGAGCAGTAATGATTCCTGCTCTCCAGCAGAGGGCAAACTTTCCCTGGAATGGAACAAGACTGACAGTGATTGGTTACATTTTTCAGGAGTTTAAATAAGCGGCACCAGTTGTTTTACTGTTAGGTTTATCCCCCAAGACCTTTAAATCTACATCTGTTCTCTATTTTCCATGCTTCTTCTTCTTATTGTGATTATTATTGCTGTTATTCTTGCTTTTTTGCGGCTCAGAATCATAATATAAAAACTCTTACACTCCAAACTCTGAAAGACCATCTACAACAGGGGTGGCCAATCTTATCTGCAAAGGGCCAGTGTGTATGCAGGTTTTTGGGATAACCATTGGGTCAGTTGTTCAAACCCAGGTGTGAGAAATCTTTAGACAAATTAGTCTTCTAATTAGTAATCTAATTAGGGAGTTGCATGAAAATCCACATTTACCCTGTGAGATACGGCCATTGACAGCACTAACACTGCTTGGTCATGATCAGTGGTCATCACCTGGCAGACTCCCACAGCCAGATCTCCGCCTGGTCACTCATGATCAGCGGTCATCACCTGGTAGACTCCTACAGCCAGATCTCCGCCTGGTCACTCATGATCATACCAATTGGCATGGAGTGACCATATCTCGATCTCTCACCTCATAACCAAGTTTCTTGTGACTTCTCCTTGGGACACGTTCCTTCTCTTTCTGTTCACCTACTTTGGTTTTCCAACCAAGAAAACAGTTACTCATAATCAAGTGTTCCTTTATTTTCCTCCCTGTGATTTTCATGCTGACTCTTGGGAATTCTGCATAAATGCTGGGTTACAACCTGAAAATGAACCTCTCCCTGACTGATATACATTAGAGCAAGTCACTCACCTCACCTGGATTTTCCATTTTAACTGCATCTGTATCCAAGAACTTAGATGTTGCCCCTGACAACGGGATTACCTCACCACAGTGTAACCTTAGTTACCTGGACATGTAGGTCTTTTCTTTATGATACCCAAAGAATTTGCTTATTCATCAGGCCCAGCATTGTGCCTGAGCCCTGTAGTCACCATTCCTCCATGCCAATGCAAATTAATTCTATCCAGGGTTCATACGTGTGCTTTTAGTCAGCATTGCAACTAGGACTATGCCTGTTTCACCTCCTAGGAACACATACATTACTTCACCTTGTCTCCATTGGCATTTTTTGGAAGCAGAATCACGTTGAAGGGCTTAGGTCAAAGCTGCTGAACAGCTATATGCTCAGGACCACATCTCCTCTCTGTGTGGTCCATCTCTTGGACGTCATCAGCCCTTACCTTCCAATAAGATCACTAACAATGCCTGGATCTTTATTAGTTCCTAACATGCAGAATTGTCTCATATCTGCCAGGGTGTCTTTCATTACTAACCACTAATGGCACAATATATTTTTGATGTATTTGCATGTACATCAGCCTTGGTTTTAAAAACACTTATTAAATCTTCCTTTTTGCAACATTTCCTCTCTATTCCAGAAAAGTGCTATTAAACCTGATACAAATAACAAATAAGCTATATTTAATAATGCAAATGTTGCATGGTGATTTTTCTGTCCCCTGCACTGCCTACAATAGGCTCCAAGCCCCTCGAGACCCTGACCAGGATTAGCAGTTACAAGACGAATAGATAGAATATATATTTTTAAGGTTTTATTTTTTTTCTCACACCATCATTGAATCGAATTATATCAGAATATGTCAGAATCAAAACTATTTAAGAATTTAAAATCTGTATCAGGCGTGTTGAAACTGCACTTTCGGACTGCAGCGTGTAATATCACACAGCAACCACTGAGGGATGATCTAAGCCTAGGATGCGCGACAGAACAAACGTTACACTACGGTGTTGTGCGTTTCCAAAACACATGCACAATAGCAAACAAGGAGAGCGGAACGGCGCATGTATGTTACTCCGACTTTGTAAATAGCTGATTATCACGAGCCGTTGTTATGATAAGAGACCATTTGCTTAGTGCAAGAACGGTTGCAGCGGAAGATTCTGCAGCTTTTGCGAGGTGAAGAACAAGTGATGCATAATGCTGTTGAATTGCGTTTAAAACAGCTGCATCAACATGAAGACGAATTTAATAGCTGTTTGATCTGTTTCTAGATTTATGTTTATTTATTAGAAGACCCCTTTTGCCATTTTAAATACCAAGAGCAGCGCAATGCATAAGGCGATATTTTCGTTTTAGCCAAGGCGTCACTTTCCAACACAATCCTCTATCTAGACGCTTCAAAAAGTGCAGTGCTTCCAATTTGATAGACCGTAAATGTGAAGATTTAATTTTCATTTATTTATCTCATTGTCATACGCGCGTTTCTTAAGCAAAATGGAAATCACGCAAATGTGGAAATTACAACCTGGTTAATCAACAATATATACATTTTAAAATTAAAATAGAAGATATAAGAAGATGTTTGGCCTTTTGAAATGTAAGTAACATATATGAATGCATGAAGCAGGTTTGTGGGTGAAAAGAAAAATGTATGCATGAACCAGAGACTGCATTTCTGTGTGGGGGAAACTGCATACGGATCTTTATGAAGATGTAATCACGGAGAATCTCCTGTTGCCTGAATTGGCCTATATTAGCTTATTATCTAAATTGTGTTTCTCTCCAAGTTATTAGCTAGATACCAGCTCCAGGTGAGATTTCTTTCAACGAGCTTGTGAGCGTGGAAAAGGAGACTGCTATTTTGGAAATATTTCGCAGAAGCTATTTGTCGCTTGTAATACTCCTGTGTTTTTCCTATCAGCTGCTGTGCGCGTCAACGGAATATAGTTAATCAGAACATCTGGTGGGAGAAAAAGACGGAGACGCCGTCTACTCGACCCATCTGCAAGAAAACAAAACATGAAAAAGAAGCAACAAATGGTTCGTAAAGATATTGATTTCTATTTGGAGTCTCCGACGTAAAGAGGGGAAGTGCGACGATTTTTGGAAAAGAAGCGAGTCATTTGGCATTAAATATTAATTCAATTGTTTTGAAATGATGCTCTAAAATCTTAAACACACATGATTTGTGCCCTCTTATTATGAAATACTAATAATGGTAAAACCTGGAAAGAGAACTACCTATAGAATGCATTGTTTGAAGATAAGGATCATTATTTTGTCGTTATCAACATCATTCGAATCTCTTGAGTCGGACTGAAAAGGAAAAAAACTTTGAAAATTAAACACACAAGCAACTATAAAACAATGCCGGAGTGCCGCGATTCCTGGACTGTTACAACATATCATTTTGATGTCAAAAGTACTTTCATTAACGGCTGCAGGCATAGAGTAATAGGTGCAAGCTTTTTTACAAGGTATCATTATGCTACCCGCAGTTTCGCCCAGTTGAATGCAGCGCTTCAGCATGTAAATTGACTTCTACCTTGTACCTATTTCGGTTGCCTCTGGGACTATATATTCTCCAACCGGAAATATATATATCATCTTTAAAATGGAGTTTGCAATGGTAGGTGCTGAAAGTGGCGGGTGCAACAGCCATCTGCCTTACGGATACGCACAGGCGCGCGCTAGGGAGCGCGAGCGCGAACGGGAAAGGCAGGTCCAGTCGCGTGCAGCAGCGGCAGCCGCCGAGGCTGGATCGGCTAGTGAAGGGCAATGTTGTACCAGCCATCACCCCAACAACCACCAGCTGCATCAGTCTCGCGCCGCCTCCTCGTGCCATGCCAACAACACCAGCGGTAGTACCGCCTCGCGCCCCTCCTCTTCGCAACCGGCTCAGCAGCAGCAGCACGCGGAACAACAGCAGACGGTCCTAAGAGGGAGGAAAAGGCATCGCGGTGCCGAGCACCGAAGAAGGAACCGTCCTACTCTAGGCGGGGACCTGCGTCACTCGGAGTTGGCGCTACTCGGATCCGAGGAGGAAATTATGATAGAGGAGGAGGAGGCTGGAGACGAGGGAGAAGAAGACGAGGACGGAGGCGGTGGTGGCGAGGAGACGAGTGGCAGGAGAAAAAGTTTTGTCTCTAATATGGATGATGAAGAAGAGACCTTTTCACTCACGGACAGACGCCCCCAGTCAGGCTACGAAAACGTTTACAGCGAACACGCCTGCTGCGAAAGAGTTGTCATTAATGTGTCCGGTCTTAAGTTCGAAACACAGCTTAAGACTCTAACTCAGTTCCCGGACACACTGCTCGGGGACCCCGAAAAACGCATGCGGTACTTCGACCCCCTAAGGAACGAGTACTTTTTTGACAGGAATAGACCGAGCTTCGATGCAATTCTTTATTATTACCAGTCCGGGGGGAGATTAAAGAGACCCGCTAATGTTCCCTTTGACATATTTTCAGAGGAGGTCAAGTTCTATGAACTGGGAGAAGAAGCGATACTCAAGTTTAGGGAAGATGAGGGCTTCGTAAAAGAAGAAGAAAAGCCTTTGCCTGAAGACGAGTTCAAGCGTCAAATTTGGCTTCTCTTCGAATACCCCGAAAGTTCAAGCCCTGCGAGAGGCATTGCGGTCGTGTCTGTTTTGGTTATTGTTATATCCATTGTCATCTTCTGTTTAGAAACTTTGCCCGAGTTCCGGGACGACAGAGAATCCTTCAGCGGGGGTAACAACTCATCACATCCTGGCAGTGATTTCACACCGTTCAACGATCCCTTCTTCATCGTGGAGACCGCTTGTATCATCTGGTTTTCTTTTGAGATAATCGTCAGGTTCTTCGCGAGCCCAAGCAAACCCGCCTTCTTTAAAAACATTATGAACACTATAGACATTGTATCCATCTTGCCTTACTTCATTACCCTTGGCACAGATCTTGCCCAACAACAAGGCAACGGGCAGCCGGCGATGACCTTCGCGATTCTCAGAATAATTCGTCTGGTCAGGGTCTTTCGCATCTTTAAGCTTTCTAGACATTCAAAAGGTTTACAAATCCTCGGTCACACTTTAAAAGCTAGTATGAGGGAACTAGCGCTGTTGATCTTCTTCCTTGTCATTGGGGTTATTTTGTTTTCCAGCGCCGTGTACTTTGCCGAAGCCGATGAGCCGACGTCCCAGTTCACTAGCATCCCAGACGCCTTTTGGTGGGCAGTCGTCACCATGACCACTGTCGGATACGGGGACATGAAGCCAATAACAGTGGGTGGTAAAATAGTGGGCTCACTTTGCGCTATAGCGGGAGTATTAACCATCGCTTTGCCCGTCCCTGTTATCGTTTCCAACTTTAATTACTTTTATCACAGAGAGACTGACAATGACGACCAAACACCGGCGGTACAAAACACGCTCCCCTGTCCGTATTTCCCTGGAAACTTCTTCAAGAAATTCAGGAGTTCAGTGTCTGCTTCTTCTGTTGGGGATAAAGCAGAGTACATGGAGATGGAAGAAGCGGTGACACAGTCCTTATGCACTTTGGATAAGCAAAGCCCGGAAAAAGGAAACGGTACAGATAATGTTCGAGGAAACAGCACGAATCCCAAATCGCTTCAAACCGATGTATGATTACAGGGCTGTGAAAAGACAGTTTGGCCTTTATTAGTCGCCTGTTACGATTTATGGTACAGCGTGCAGAGAGTACAAGTCTTAGTGATGAACATTCGTACACTGCATTTAGAAATCACACACAGCAAGGCTGCATACATCGAATTGGTATTTCCGTTAGATGTTTATTTTTTTGCGCTAAAAATATAACTATATTCCCGTCGCTTCGAACTTCCCTAGAGAAAGGATTTCAGTTAAAACATGCAACGGCAAGATCACCAGCTTTAAGTAACATATCTTTCTAAACCACCAAACTACTATAAAATAAAGTTACTCATAGACATAATTGATGTTTCCTATGTAAACTTTATTTTTTGATGGCACTTTACACGGTTTTACTTCTTTGGGATTAGATTAATGGGAGAGTTTTTAGCACTGATGTATAATGCAAGACGAATATAATGATTAGCAAGTTAAATGCTTAGATCAGATGATCGTGAGCAAAAAGGCGTATTTGTAACTAAATTATATTTACCCTTTTGATACGGCAATTTGCAATGTTTAAGGCTCATTGTATTGTCCGTAATTTGGAGATTCATTAATAGATATTGTAACAATTGTGTACGTTGTGGTTTACAAAGTGACAAAGAATTTTTGAATCCCGATTTTAGTAATCCCTAGCTTCAAGGTCTCCTAAATTGTAAATCTATTACTGTTAGTATGGTCATTAAAACTGCGACGGTACCTGTCACTGTGATCTGTGCCACAGAAAATAATTGGCTCTCGCTTCGAAATGTTCAATGTTGATCAACTTTTCATGCACATTCCTGAACGACATGGGCACAAGATAGGAATGAGGTAGTTTATTAGGCGTCTAAGAAATTCTCTTTTTATACAGCTGCATCAAATTCACAGACAGCGGCTATAAGAAGAACAAAGATGCGCATTTCGGCACCTCCTTAAAGCATGAACTGGATTTTATATTTGTACATGAACTTTTCATGCTTTGAAGGCATGCACTGAGTTTCTGCAGCGAGCAACGAATACATGCTTGGCATTGCATATGTATTACCTGGAGCAAAAATTGCAGACATGCAAAAACTGCAGGGGCAAAGAAGAGCGAGAAGTTTGGACAATTAAAGAAAACTTGTGCTTGCCCCTTTAACACCGCAAGAGAATGTCAGCATTCCTCTTGATGAAATCTCACGGAAATCTAAAAATATGTATAATTGAGTCTATGAGTATGGACGATTTTTTCTTCTTTTGATCAACTGACTTCCTGTACAAACCCTCAGTGAAAGAACTTTTGGTCTTCCAGGACAGCAGATGCAGGATACAGGAAATATAAAAAGGTACGTTTGTAAATGTTCGTGATTTAATCATATGCAAAACACAATTAAAGACACAATGACGCATATGCTTGTTAAAATGCTAAGAATATGCACATAAATTTACTGGATTGTATCCAAAAAATGGCCACATTAGTTACTATGAGGACACAGTTGTTTTAGCCAAGCACGAGAGTTTGAATTCAACCTGTCCACTGAAAAGCAGCACCTGTAGATTAAGAATCAAATCTGTATGATATTGTGGCGGGCATGATTTACTAATGGATAATGAATAAGATCTGGGTGATGAACAATTATAAGGATAATGACCTGCCTGAATATTCAGATGACTTGGTGGCGGGGGGAGGGGTATCTAGTCAAATGAGTAATGAGGTTTCAAAGCCCAGGATGGGTATTGTGGGGTGACAGTTACAAACTGGTTAAGTGTACTATATCAGCAATTTACCGTATAGGAACAGGGTAAAATGACACAGTGACTGACAGGATATAGTGATCCTACCATTTTTTTTCATGGCCTCATTACCTTCATCATTGTAACATATCAGCACCCGTGCATTTTAATGATACCAGTGAATGCATTTATGGCTATTTAAAAGATAATAATAAATCATCATTACCAGGCACAGTACTAGCTGGTGTCAATTAGGATCTTGAAAATAAAACAACAGTGCATTGCATTGCATTGTGTTGCAATAATGTAATTTAAAAAGTCATGTTTAACATCTAAATCTATCAAAATATATGTTGTCATTTGAGAATATTATTTTTTAAGTTATTCTAGAGGGGTTTTTAAAATACGTCGGGTTCTGCACGTAGTTTACATAGGCCCATGAGTTGTTGATTTTCCAGTGAAACTGCACTGAAGTTTTAGGTACAGGCAGCATATTCATCCATAGTAATACTAAGAAAATAGGTGAAGCACTGCAAACATGTAGGCCTATTAAAAAAAAAAACATTGTTTACCTTGGTCTGGATTGAATGTTTTCACTGCAATTCACTGAGCGTGAACATGAGACATATTTAACCTGTGAATTATTCTGGCAAGCATGTTATATAAGTGGTACTTAAAGGATCATCTCTCTTAAGACTTTATTCCCCTTTTAAAGTACACAATAAATTAATTAAAAAAATTCTAAAAACAATTCTGAATATATCCACCGCTCAGGACCCATGGCAACAAACCTGGGTATAAAATTTCACTCCAGGTTTTGTGTGTACAGAGTTTGCCCAATGATTGTATGCATTTCCTTTGGGTGCCTCAAAGACATTTTGTTCAAGTGACCTTGTGACTCTACATGGCCATCTGCATGTGAGTGAAACTGTAGGCCCTGCGACAGCCTGGCATCCTATGCTTTGTACTCCAGATCTCTGTGACTCTGCTTGGCAAGACTATTTCTTATAGTCATAGGCTATATATCGCGTGGCCTCTTTATTATGCATCCATGCCACATTGTAGCAGAGCCCCATTTCACCCCCCAGAACTACTTCAGGGGATGATGATTTGTGTGTTTAGCAATGTCTTTGACAACACCACTACTGTTCTTGTACTTGCATTTGTGGCCTTCCTCTCAGCTTTAATGAGTCTGGCTAATCTCCTCTGACCTCTCTCATTAACACGGTGTTTTTGGCAACAGACCTGCCACTGACTGGATGTTTTTTTTGTTTTGTTTGTTTTTTTTTTTTTTTTTTTTTTTCTGCAGCAACATTCTCTGTAAGCTTCAGACACTGCAGTTCATGTAAATTCGGGAGGGTGGCGGTTTCTGGGGTGCAGAGACCACCATAACTGGCACCAGCAATCATGCCACTGTAGCTGTTCTAATGCTTTGACGAATGGTAAATGGACTTCCTGATGTTGCTTCCTCTGTGCTGTGTACAGTCAGGAACTGCTGTATGAGTCTCTATTTGTAGGAGTAGACAGTTTATGTTATCAAGCAGGTGCACCTAATAAACTGGCCATTATTAATCTTTAAATTAGTCATTATATTGGTTAACGGTAATATTGGGCACTCCGTAATATCATTATAAATAAAAAAAAAAAATTATATATATATATATATATATATATATGCAAAAAAACAAATATTACTCTAATTCCCATGAACGCTTTTAGCCACTATAAGCAGTTTTCTATATACAGTATGAGTATGGGTAAGAGTGTGATGACCGTGTGCAGGGCGAGCAAACAGAAAGCGGGGAAGCAGATTCAGGCACACGGACATCCAAAGACAAGGGGGTTTAATGCGGGCAGAACGACACGGTGAAAACGCCTATGACAGACCTGGGGAAACAGACTTGAACGCGGACTGAAATACGCAAGACAAGCGGAAATAACAGGAAACAGCTGATCACAATCGGGGTTTCACACGAGGTAAATGAGGGGGTGCGGCACACAGGGGGATCGCACAAGCAGGTCATGACAAATACCATGTAGTTCTACAGAGATACTAGTTCTAACTCTAAATCATGTTAATCCATCCATCCATCCATCCATGCATATCCGTCCATTTTCTGTAGCTGCTTGTCCTATGCAGGGCCATGGAGGTCCAAAGCCTATCCCAGAAAATCTGGGAGCAAAGCAGGGAATTGCCCTGGATGGGGCGCCAAATATATTATTGTAATTTTAAGAATTTAAGGAATGAAAAAAAAAACCCTACCAGTTGTTAATATAACTACCGTTTTCTAACTGTCCGTATTTGTTTAAACCAAAGGAAAGCTTTCTTCTGTTATATAAGATGCATGAATCGTTCAAAAGCCAAATAACAGGTGGTACTGTATGTCCTGGCTCACTATTCACTATGCTCAGCTCTATCTTTTGTGCAACACTGGAATTTCTGCAAATTTCCATACACGAACAAGGCAGGTCGTTGAACCAGTTAATGTTTCCATGCCCTAGCTATAACTTAAAGAATCCTTACGTCAATGGAAGTCTACTGTACACTTACGTCTTACAAACTTTCCACGTGAAACTTTCAGAGCTCAAGTGCAGCTTATGAGAATACAGAAGCAAGAACTTGCAGAAACTTTCAAAGCTGTCAAGATGTTAATGACGTGCTAAAGCCCCAAGCATCCAGTATGATAGTCAATATTATGATTCTCAAACGACTGCTTGACATCGTGTTGATATATTGATCTTGACTGTGTAAACGACTTGCCTGTAAACACGCACATCCACCCAGTACAAAGGAAATTACATCTTACCGTGTCTTTTGGTGTTCTTGCTGCAAGCAGATTATACGAGGTCCTGTGGTCCGACTCTGCCCCCGCTCTCCCTTTGAATCCACCGCTGCTTTCATGTGGCGTGACTAATAGACGTCCTCCAGCATCCCGTTGTATATATATGTATTTGGTTCAAACTCTAGCTTGCAAAGAACAAACTCCCATGCCCCCCTTTAAAATAAGCCATTTCAAAGGTCCCCAAAGAGTAATATTCAATCAGTGTTAATCTTTGCTTATGTTCATTTTTATTTTTTAATTTTTAATGTACTTATTTATTATTGAGAGTGGATATGTTCTCCTTCACCTTGCCATGAACCCGTCGCCCTCCTGTATTTCGAAAATGAGAAATACAACATACAGCAGCATAAAGAAACATATGGTTCTCTTTGGGAACAGTCCAAATTCAGTGAGGGAGGAAATCCAGCCACGTTCCATTTGTAGCTGACTATGTGGATCAAGAGGATGGACTCAACAGTCCTGAAAATGTGATTAAAGGTGTGGATTTTGCTTAGTAAATCTAACTTCATCTTTAACTTGGGATTTACACAAGGGCGGCAACAGGACAGTGCTGGTCAGCTCATCAGGCGACATAGGCAGCTGCCTAGGACATCATCTTCTGTGGGGGTGCAGACTTAGCAAGCTGATTTCACTTGGTCTTAGACAGGGTCGCCAGCTTGCCTAGGGTTAGACTTAGACTTTAACCGGCACTGCAACATGGAGTGACTGTAGATGAAACACCACCAAATAAACTACTTAGCACTCCTAACGACACTCATTAGAATTAAACGCCGCGTTTGCCTTCACGCCCCGTTCATGGTAATAATCAAGCACTTACATGCAATGATCCATCCTTTAGCACCCATAATCATCCATCCATCTTCCCACACATGACCAGTAAAGAGTCAGGGGGAGCCCTGGAGCTTATCACAGGCAGAATAAGGTACAAAACTGGGCTAAATGGGATACCAGGCCATATGACATCCCATTCTAAATCCATAGGCATCAGTTTGGTCCCCCCTTTTCAGCTATAACAGCTGCCTCTCTCCTCGGAAGGCGTTCCACAACATTTTGGAGTAGTTTTGTGGGAATTAATGCCCATTCATTCTGAAGAGCATTTGTGAGGTCAGGCATTGATGTTGGATGTGAAGACATGGCTTGCAATCTCCATTCTAATTTATCCCAAACGTGTTCAGTGGGGTTGATGTCAGGCTTCTGTGTGGGCCAGTCAAGGTCTTCCACACCAAACTCACCCAACTACAGTGGGTACGGAAAGTATTCAGACCCCCTTCAATTTTTCCACTCTTTGTTATATTGCAGCCATTTGCTAAAGTCATTTAAAATTATTTTTACTCATTAATGTACACACAGCACCCCATATTGACAGACGAAAAAAAGAATTTTTGAAATTGTTGCAGATTTATTAAAAAAGAAAAACTGAAATATCACATGGTCCTACTGCAAGTATTCAGACCCTTTGCTCAGTATTTAGTAGAAGCACCCTTTTGAGCTAATACAGCCATGAGTCTTCTTGGGAA
>JAODLC010000021.1:19590546-19624048 GCA_026781145.1 Hippopotamyrus pictus
AGCAAAGGGTCTGAATACTTAGGACCATGTGATATTTCAGTTTTTCTTTTTTAATAAATCTGCAACAATTTCAAAAAGTCTTTTTTTTTGTCTGTCAATATGGGGTGCTGTGTGTACATTAATGAGGGAAAAAAATAATTTCTAATGATTTTAGCAAATGGCTGCAATATAACAAAGAGTGAAAAATTGAAGGGAGTTTGAATACTTTCCATACCCACTGTATGTCTTTTTGGACATTGCTTTGTACAGTACACTGGGGCACAATCATGCTAGAACATGAGCCTCCCCACAAACTGTTCCTATAAAATTGGAAGCATAGAATTGTCCAAAATGTCTTGGTATGCTGAAGCATTGATAGTTCCCTTCACTGGAAGTGTAGCCCAACCCCTGAAAAACAACCCAATACCATTATCCCTTCTCCACCAAACTTTACAGCTGGCACAGTGCAGTCAGGCAGGTAATGTTCTCCTGGCATCCACCAAACCCAGACTCATCCATCAGGCTGCCAGACAGAGATGTGTAATTCGTAACTCCACAGAACACGTTTTCACTGCTCCAGAGTTCAGTGGTGGTGGTGTGCTTTACACCACTCCAACCGACGCTTGGCATTGCCCTTGGTGATGTGAGGCTTGCATGCAGTCGCCCAGCCATGGAAGCCCATTCCATGAAGCTCCCAGTGCACAGTTTTAGTGCTGGAGTTAATGCCAGAGGAAGTTTGGAACTCTGCAGTTACTGCGTCAACAGAGCGTTGGCAACTTTTACACACTGTGTGCCTCAGCACTCAGCGACCCACTCTGTTACTTTACATGCTCTGCCACTTCATGGCTGAGTTTCTGTTGTTCCTAAATGCTTCCATTTTTGCAATAATTCCACTTACAGCTGACCGTGGAATATCTTGAAGGGGAGAAATTTCACAAACTGACTTATCACAAAGGTGGCGTCCCTTGACAGTACCACGCTTGAATTCAGCGAGCTCCGCAGAACGACCCATTCTTTCACAAATATTTGTAAACCTGACTGCATGGCTTGGTGCTTGGTTTTATACACTTGTAGCAATGGGATTCAATGAAACACTTGAATTAAGAGGTGTGCCCCAATACTTTTGTCCATATAGTATACGTGCAGTTATACTCTATGGGCAATTTAGAGGCACCAGTCAGCCT
Source organism: Hippopotamyrus pictus (assembly GCA_026781145.1). NCBI lineage: Eukaryota > Metazoa > Chordata > Actinopteri > Osteoglossiformes > Mormyridae > Hippopotamyrus > Hippopotamyrus pictus. Next base: position 19,591,710 of record JAODLC010000021.1, read on the forward strand.
ACCGTGCACGTCTTTGGTGTGCGGGAACAAACAGGAGTACGTAGAGAAACAAGGGCTGAGAAGTGATTCAAAGCTAAAATATGGCGGTTTGAGCCACTGTGTCACCCACTTCTGCAATACAACAGCAACAATAATTATAACTATTACAGTATATTTGCAGTCATTTGTTGCTGTTATAATTACAACTAGTGAAATTCACTAGTGATTTACTCAGTGCGTTACAGTCTCTGGTAGTTAACAGTAATGGAAATTTATGTTGTCACTGCTACACATAAAAAAAAAGGTTTGCACACATGCTATGTGTTTGCTATGAGTAATATTAGGAAGACAAAACTCCACCAAAGAGCTGGGTTTGGGCGACCTGTGGCTTATTCCTGTGGATTTAGTGAATTCAGAAACTGTCTATGGTAAACTAGACATGGACACTGGAAAAATGAAAACTGGTTGACCGTTCTTAAAAGAAAGAAAAAAAAAAGTAGCTTGAACACTCAAGTCAGTGAACTATTGCGATATATTGCTAGTAAAGAATAAAGGGACCCTTGAAAGGAGCAACAGTTCCGTGAGATTGGTGTAGTCTATGAAAAATTTACAAGAAGATAAAGTTTCCATTGGTGTGTCTATCATCAGGGATGGCCCATGATTAAGAAAGGAAGGTCGTTACCTTGCCACAAAGTAGATGGAAGAAAATATGTGCAACGATGGGACACCTCCCTGTGACTTGATCTTCTGGGTGGCTGGCATCTCCGGTGCGCTACAAGAGTAATAGAATATTACCAACTTCTATGAATCTGGGTGAAGTTGCCCTTTTAGAATGCTGGGATAAAAACAACTGGGCAACACTTTATTTGGGAGGGGATGCCCAAGTATCTTTGTAATTCAGTTACTACTCAAGTAAAAACTGTATAGTATCATATAGTATCTGCAGGAAATATTTGAACTGTTATGATTGATTAATGATGAACAAACATGGGATCAGTATGTATCTAATGTTTAATTTATGGTTAATTAATGCATTAAGCAAGAGGGTACTACTACATTATTTGTGCCCTGAAGTGTTACCAATAGTTGTTTGTTAGACATGGCTGAAGTTATGTACTATCAGTCCTAATGGTCATAAAGGATAATTGTATACTGCTGCTCAATCTGTCTGTGTTCAGGCCAGTAAGGAAGTGTGAGCTGTTTCTGCCTTACAGAGCTCGTTCAGCAATAAAAAGATCTGCCTGAGTTCAACAGGGAAACTTCGACAGGTGCAAGCCAGAGGATCTTGATGCTGTGTCATTTTCCAAACAACCCACACATTATGAAAATGAGTCAATGAGCTTCAAGGCGTTATAGTTGCATAGTTCTTCTGATTCCTGTAATCTTGAATCAGCTTGGCAGACAGTCAAGTCAAATTACCTTCAGCATAATTTAAAATTAGTTGCTTCATTTTATAATTCTATAAATGAAGGCTTTGACTCAAATTACACAGTGCATTTGTCTCATTTTAAGTGGGACCTGAAATATAGGTCACAGGTGACAGTCCATGTAGGTTACAGTAAGTATTGATATGTTGATGAATATGGGGTGAAGATAACATGAGTGTTTTGTGCTGTGTATTTCAGATTCATTTCACAAAATAATGTTGCTTTTACGGAGCCTTGTTCATTCATATTTATTTTCTGGATCTAAAGACGAATCACTCATTTTGATGATAAACCTTGTCACATAAATGGTTTAGTTCGGTCTTTGGTCTTTGAAGGAGTGAATGGGTTATGTGATGCCATGCAATCCTAGAAGATACATTTTAGGCTAAGTTTGCTCTGAGGAAAGTTCAGTGCCGTGTGCTTGTATGCATACATGCTCAGGGCTATTTCGAAAAGCACTGACAACACAGTCTGTTTTCAGTCTTTCTGTTCAGAATCTGTCATTCAATTCATTTTCGTTTTACCAGTTCCTTCTATGCCCCATCATCCCAGAAATGAACATTCCTTCCCAGGCTGAATTTCCAGTCCGATATTATCTGATGATGCTTCCGATATCACATGGAAAGATTAAGTAACTGTACCTTTGTTATGCAGAAAGCAGGCGCATTGCGTATATTCTCTAGTTATCCTGTGGGTGAGTTGGTTTCAAAGCTACAAACAAGACTACTAAAAATGTCCCCTGCAAGCATGAACAGTTGGAGGAAGTTAAACATATGTATTGCATTTCATTGTTAGACTTCCACAGATCCACACACCTCCCCAAACTTAAGCAAAATTACTGTTTGACTAATGAGGCAATGAACCTTTAAACATCTCCAAATAAAAGAGTGTTTACTTACTAGTAGAGATTGTATTAGTGGTATTTTGCATTTTTAGAAGTTATGTTTATTTTGCCTAGCCAAACAGGCAGTGTTTCGCTCCTTTGAGGGAGTCGCTACACCCAGCTATGGTCAGCAGCTGGCCTCTGTATTTCAGAGCCCCGAGGGCTTGCTTAAACACACTGTATGTGTGGGGTGGGGGGCTGGTGCCTCTTCCAGGTAGCAGCAGCCCCAGGTTAGCCAAGAGGCCATTTAGAAAATACACCAGCCAGCCCCTTTTTAATACACATCTATATAACAATTGGAGAGACTTAAAAACTGTCTTTTTCAGTTTTGTGAAACACAGTAACAACCTTGTGAAATACAACAGCAACCTTAGTGTTATTGTAGAGTCATTGTATCTCCTCTTAAAAGACCCTATAAGACAGATCTTGTTTTGCCTCCCTTTGCCTTACTACTGTGCAGTACATAATAACTAGAAAGTGACCCCTCCTTATTAATACCACATTTTGTTCGTTTTCCAATCATTGTCATCAGTACCAAGTGTACTGTACACACAACAAACTGGGTCTGCATCAGCCGTCATATCGTGGCAGTGCTTAACATATGTGTCATGACACAATTACAGCTAGGAATACCTTCCGCAAATGAGCGTGTACTCGTGACAGTGACAACACCCCCCCCCCTCGCCAAAAGGTGCTTTTGTAAAAGCCGCCCATTGCCTGCCACACTAACACCAGCTTCCCCCTGGACAACTGAACCCGAACATGTCAATGATCCAAGACAGCGATTCCCAGCTCCTCACATGTGCCTGTCTAGGAGCTACTTATTGTATTTATTGTCATACTGATGCCACTTTCATTTGTATTTGCTTTTACCAGTAACTGCAATGATATGTAGAACGAGGTTTTCATCACATAGTGCAACTGACTGTTTATTATGCATGTAGCTATAAACTTCTGACTCTTGCCCATTTAGCATATGCAATTATCATTTACCAGGATGAAATATTTCTATTGAAGGTTGTTATCTGGGAGACGCAAAGGAGTTTAGGGATCCCGTTCTCACTGTCTGAAAGGCCCGATGTCGACCTATCGATGGTGGGCAGGCGGTGGGACCGCCTGCAGGTTCTTTAGGCCAGAACGACGGGCCGCACCGCTGTGCCGCGGATAAGTAACGCGTGCCGCATGAGCAGAAGCCGTGAAGCTGCCGTTTCACGACCTGCTGGGGCCACAGTGTCACCAAAACTCTCAATTAAAGCGACAAGCCTCTGTCCCGCACTGGCTCCCAGCTTAAAATAGCTGCGATTTGATGCATTGGGGGCAGATTAAAATTCCTCTACTGATTTTGTGGGTTCCTAAATGATCTCGTGCTTTAAGGACTGCATAAACGCTGAACAGCAAGCTCGGCATATTATTGTTAAGCACGAAGGAAGACACAATTGTCATGGTTGAGGGTGCTTTATTGTTGATATTAGACCATGATAGCAATGAATCTAGCTACAGATCATGCTGGCTGTAATCATGGAATTATTCCAAAAATAATGAGAAAGAAGCTGATATTTCTTGCTGCACTGAGCCAACGTCCTCAGCTGTAACCTGTATGCTTTTAGAGCAAAATGACTGGAATCCAACTGAAGAATGAAAGTCCTCACTGTGTTTAAAAAAAAAAAACTTTATTTTTTTTGTCAGTAAAATAGTAATGTTGCAGTTAGGAAAATAGACTTACAAACCAGAGATTGTTTAAATTCAGGCTTAAAGAGTGAAACTGTTGTTCAGGTACTTCCCTAAAATATTCAGCTGAACACACACACAGCAGACATGACTGAATTATTCAGACAAGTGTGAAATATGGGGGAAAGTGTCTTTGGTTTATTTGACAGATCAGTTTTTATTACGTAATCCTTCTTAGACACATTCACAGCTAAGCTAAGCTAAGCTATATTTCTGCAACTAATTGTCAGGGTTCCGGGCAGCTCGGGTGCAACATCGGGCACAAAAAAGGTGGACGACCCACTTGTGGCTCAAAGAACAAAATAAGGGATTTATTAAATAAAACAGAAAACACTACAAACACAAAACCAAAAGGACCACGAGGGGTCAAAAAACTAAAGGGGATAATTAAAGACTTCAAAATCACAAATAACAAAAACTGGGTAAGAAAACAAAATACAGCGCTCACCAAACTAACAAACCTTAGACAAGCAACAACAGCAATGAACCACTAGGGAATTGAACAGAAGCAGGAACTAAAATACTAAGGGGTAACGATACTAAGGACAGGTGAGGCTAATTAACAAAGACCAGGAAAACGGGGCACAGGTGAAACTAATAAACTCAAAGGAACAAAACAGGGAAACTAAGAACTAACCAAGGAAACAGGGAAATAGAAACCAACACTAAGGAATTACAAACAGGTAAAGACACAAGCAGGGGCACAAGGAACAAAACAAAAACCAACTACAAAATCAGACACAAGAACTAGAGAAACTCAAATGAAACACTAGGGATCCAAAATACAAAAACAGAGGAGGTGGGATTCAAACACAAGACAGAAGGATACACAGACAACTGGCTGCTCATAAGGCCAACAGAGAATGGTGGGAAAACACAAAGACTAACATGAAGGATGGGATGACTAGCACCGCCTGCTGGTCAAACGGGGAAGGGACACAGAGTGAGACAACAGGGGCTGACCCTGACACTAATGATCTTTAACCCCAAAGCAATGGTATTGAAAAACAGATGGAGATCAATATAAAAAAAATTGACTTGCTTAATTATGTAGATTTTTTTCATTAATGCAGTTGAAAATCATACACAGCAACAACAAAACACAGTAAAAAAAACTCACTGGCTGTATCGGTATCAGCTGGGGGAAAAATTTGAAAAATGAAAAATTGAAAAATTTGAGAAGGCTTCTCAGAAGACGTAAAAACGATCACATACACCAAGTTACAATGGACAACTACAGTACAGTACAGTACATGGATGATAAACAAGCACTCTTGATTTTTTTCTACCTCTTAAACTGATCTGGACTAGATTTGCTCTTAGACCACAGAGAGTTCACACTCATTTTCATCATTAGCCTTTAAAAACTTATTTGAAATGCTGTACAGAACACAAATATCCATCCATCCTGTTGGTTTTGAAACTTGGGATAGTACAGATGGAAATTTACATCAGCCCTTTACAAGAAATACGTTGTAATTTTGAAGAGTCAGACAGAGTTTTAGTATTACTGTATAAAGATTCCACTTAAACTCTTGCGTAAGTATTTCTATTTAACTTGGATTCAGACATGGGGTGTTTTTTTCTACATGTGCTGCATTTGGGCAGAGTTTACCAAACTGGCAGCGTTTGTGTTTAGCATTTCTCCCTGTTCAGGCCACGTCTTCTGACAGTAGGTCCTTCTTTCTGAACGTCAGGGTGTCAGGCCTCACACAGCCGGCGTTTACCTTTCTCAACCAAGAGATTCAGCTGCAAACTTCTGCTTGTGCCGTTTTAATCCACATATGGTATTTTCAGTGGCTCAGGGAGTCCCGAATGAGGCACATTACCCGCATTGTGAGGGAGCGTCAGTGTACGGTCATGTGGCGCGATTCCCTGAGGGTGATCCGGCTCGCAAGATCCTCATTGCTGAGGACCCGAGCAGCTAGACCAGGCCAAGGGGAGGCCCAGGTAACGCCTGGCTGCGCCAGATAGACGGCCATTTCCTGAGGGTGGGACTGGACCGCGTATCGACCTGGGGGGGTCACGAACTGCGATCCCAAGGTGTTTTGTCATGTGGTGGGTGCAGCAACACGCTGTACCAGTGCATGACCCCAACATGACCTGACAGTATTTTTCAAATGGTTATTTTCATTTTTTTTCAATGGCATGGAAGAATGAGCATTTGAAAAATTCACAATATATTCTTCTAAGCACAAATCAAGAAAATAAGCTATGTGGAATAATACAAACTAGGAAGTGCATAACCATAAAGTATATTTCTAATGCAGGTAAATAATTTTAAGCACACCATGATAATTATCAGGATGAGCACCATTTCAGGCAGCTGAAACTTGTATATAACCAAGGAGTGCAGTGGTGCAGGGGGGCAGAAGCTGGTTTTCTGGGTGCAGTGGGACCAGTGACCTCCCAGCTGAGGGGTATCTTCTCCTCCACAGCTGACTACTGTTTCTCAGCAGCTCATAATACTGAAAAACAGGGAGTGGCGATTAGGCACAGAGCATCCACCAAATGACACGTGACTTGACAAAGTCAAACAAAGCAGATCTGGTACCCTGGAAGACCTAACCCTGCTCCTGCACTTTTATATTATATTAGTTGCATGTGCCTGCTAAGGCCATCCTGATGGATGTTAGAAGGTCTAATTCCAGATAAAAAATATATTTCTGTGGAAAAGGAAGAGACCATGAATAAGTTAGCAGTTGCTTGCAATAATTTTAAACTGTAAATAACGCAGTATGAAGGGTGGAATGTAAAGAATCCTTAAAATAATATAGCTGGTCAGTGATGGAATTTTTTTTAGCAGAAAAGGATATTTGTAGGTTCTTGGCAGTACATCCTGAAGTGAGAATCCAGATGATCAGAGGAGGAAGCAGGGCTCTGAGTTACCCAGAAGCAAACTTGGATGCATTTTCATTTGTTATTTATTTGATATATCTTTAAAAATATGAAATGAAAGTGTGCAGGCATTCATCTCATATATTTGTTCTTTATATATAGCACTGAAAGCTGTACTTCTTGTGTTGTTTTTTTTATTATTTGTGATACTCGATATAGTTACATTGCTGATTTTCCAAGAACCTGTGAAAAATAATTTCACTGATTTTGCTTTAAAAGACAATATTTTTGAGGGAAAAGAGAGAGGAAATGCTTCAGTGGGTCAGAACAAGTTTGCCAGTCCATATAAAGATGCAGGCCAGTGGATTGGGCCTCTGCATTTCATTTGAAAAAGACAAGATGCTCAGGTACTCCCTTTGTAAGTTTTTATTTAACACTGGCTACATGCAGTCTTTTTGATTCAGATGTAATATGTCACTGTTTCTCCATCAGTCGTTACTGTATGTTGGCAGTTTTAGAACCGTATATGTAATATTAACCTTTGTTAATGTTAATGTTATTGTGCTGGAAGCACAAAGTTTATATCATTCCATTTCTAAATTAATGTAAAGTTAATGTAAAGTTTTGAATACAGATAAACAGCAACCAGAAAGAGATGATTTTTTTTAAAATTATTATTCTAAGACATAAAACTGCATTCAGTCATTCGGTCCAACGCATGAAGCTTTTCAAAGATAAAGCTGGGGGAATATGATAGAAAGTCCACAATTCAAATAGCTTTTTAAAATTTATATTCTAGCACACCATGGAAGATTTGGCACAGCCGAGGCTGTATGGGTATCAGCTGAGGGAAAATATGAAAACACAAAACAGAAGAGTCAGATTTATTGTGTGGGGGGGAACGTCAGAAGAGTCCAGCATTTTCAGCGAATGTTTGCATCACCATAGCAACGCGGATCGCAATCTTATAACATTGCATGATTCTTTATGTTGTGATATGAGTGCTTTCTTGCACATTATTTAAGACAATCAGCACATCACACATCCTTGTCAGCATACAGAAGCGATAGGGTTGGGGAGGCAGAAGTGGAGGGTCCTTGTCACCTGTGTGACTGATAAGGCTCCCAGCAATGACTGCCAAGCCCAGCATGAAACAGCAAGTCTGCGGCGCGACACACAAACTGTCAATCCCAGCTGCTAAAAATTGTTATTGCCATTTTTATTATTATTATTATTATTATTTGTTTATTTTTTCCCATGTAGACAAGGCAGACTTTGGGTGAAAGGGATTTCATTCACACCGTAGCATTGGCTGTCTGATGTGGGGCTGAATTATTTATCGTCTGCGCTCCAGCGACATCAGAAGGAGACAAACGCCAGCACGGATTTCGATGTCATATTAGGTGCTACAGTAATAAAGAGGTTTCTCTCTTTACCTGTCACCACTGCGGGTGCTTTGGAACGCAGAGGTGACTTTAAGGTGTCATGAATGCTGACACGGATGACAACATAGCATTGAATTCTTAGCACTGTTTCATTCTTTTTATTCCATGCTATTTATGTTCAAAAATGTTTCATGTCAGGATCTGTATGCTAATAATGAGTTTCCTTAGAGAACATATATATTAGCCACAATATGTGGAGTTTGTAAGTAGCAGCAATGCTCAGTGGGTACTGTTTGTTGCCTCACACCTCCTAGGCTAGGGGTTTGAATCCCATCTCTTCTCCCTCTCCGTGGAGTTTGTATGTTCTTCTGGTGTTACACGGGTTCCCTCTGGGTGCTTGGGCCTCCTCCAGCAGTTAAGCTAATTGGTGTCTCTAGATTTTGAGTGTGTGCCCAGCAATAGGCTGGGGTCACATTCAGGGCGCACCTTTTCCTTGCTCACCTGGGATAGAATCCAGACCCGGGACTTGGACCACGATAAGAGGTTAGTAGATAGATTGAATACGTGAGCTCACTATAAAAAGGGCAGGATGGTTAGGCTCATGAACTTAACAGTGCTAACAGTTTATCTTTGGAGTGGCTGCTGAGCCTTCAGTCATAAGCGCATTTGGAATTATTAAAGAATCGAGAATGACAGCATTTAACAGTTTGGAATTTGGAATTGTCCTATTTGACACTTTATCATATGCCTGTTGCTCATATTGATTGGTACTTCCTTGCAGGCAGTATTACAAAGTCTAACTCAACTAAAAAAAAAACAAGACGAGGTCATATTCACTGCTCAAAAAGGAACAGAAATAAATGTTTTCTCCAGTTCAGTGTTCAGTTATGTTCATACTACAGGAGTCACTGTGCACTAATTATCCTTTGAGGTCATTTGAAAAGTCTTTTTGGTTGCACGTCGATGCTGTTTTCACCAGAGGAGAAATGTGACGAAGGTGACACTCACAGCAACCTCTGTTGAAACACGTCCAGGTATTGAGCAAGGCTGAAAACTTTCCGCATCACTATGTGTAACAGCGGTGGAAAACACCTGTAACCATGCTTTTTATTCATGAGAAGCTGCCCATAAACTGATGTGGCACGTTAACGCAAAAAACATAGTTGTTTTGTTTTTGAGTTAACTTTCTTTTCTAGCAGAAAGAAAGATATTTTTGACAGCCTACTGGAAACAAAACAACTCACAGCAGGTGGGTACAGTGTACAATGGCAGACAAATGGTTGTACAAGATGAAAATGAATGAAAATAAGTTCCATTACAGAAATGTTGCCGCAAGCTTCTGAACATCTGTCAATGTGCAGTGAGTGGTAGGGTTGAGATAAGGTTAACATTATATATAGAGTTTATAGGATTTTGTTCTCTTGTTAGAGGTTTTTAACAAGGTATTAAATAATATTTATTATTAACCTTAACCTTGGTTTTATTACTATTGTTATTGTTAGAGAATAGAAAAAAATCTTTGAACCCAAAAAGACCCTGTTGTGGTTCCCCTGAATTGCTGCAGTGAAATATCCAGCTGTCCCAGTGAAATATCTAGCTGTCCCGGTGAAATATCTATCTGTCCCGGTAAAATATCCAGCTGTCCCAGTGAAATATCTAGCTGTCCCAGTGAAATATCCAGCTGTCCCAGTGAAATATCCAGCTGTTCCAGTGAAATATCTAGCTGTCCTGATGAAATATCCAGTTGTTCCAGTGAAATATCTAGCTGTCCTGGTGAAATATCCAGCTGTTCCAGTGAAATATCTAGCTGTCCCAGTGAAATATCCAGCTTTAACAGGTGCTTGTGCATTGTGTTGGACCTGCTTGTCATAAGAACAAAGGCACGCCAATTTGTAACAAAAGGATTTCAGATCTAATTTCAGCAACTTAATGGCAGGTTATAACAGTTACTTTAGGGATTGGTCCACCTTAAGTCTTTGCCTGCATGGTTCAGAGCCTGAATTAGTATTCATAAAAATGAACTAGGATACAAAACTGGAAGTTTTAAAGAAAAAAGAAACTCGCTGATATTTACAATTTACTTTTACTAACAGAAGGTGAACAGTGTGTTTGGTGTGGATTGCAGAAACCCAGTCATGGTGAAAACTGTGAGATTTATTTTGAATATCTGATATCCTCCCATCTATTATCCTTCCTTTTTCTCCAGGACAGGGTTGCAGCGAGTCTATTCCAGGAAGCACAAGGCAGGGGGCATCCTGGAAGGCATGCCAGTCTACCACAGGGCACACACTGGCACAGCAGAGCTGATTCAGAGACAGGGATGCGCAAACAGGAGGAGAACATGCAAGGTCTGCACACAGAGAGGCAGGTAGTGAAGCCCTAGCCCCACAGCCCCATAGCCCCAAAGTTCCATAGCCCCACAGCCCCAAAGCCCCACAGCCCCAAAGCTCCATAGCCCCACAGCCCGACAACCCCAAAGCCCCACAGCCCCATAGCCCCAAAGCTCCATAGCCCCACAGCCCTATAGCCCCCAACAAGTGATGCTACACAGATGACTATTTGCCACCCACATAGCAAGATTTTTATATTAAAAAGTAGGTGCAAAGTCCTTTTGGCCACTGCAAAAAGATGGCCAGATTTAAACCTGAGGAACACTCTCCCCCTCCATGCACAGAAGCCAACTTAGGTCTTTAGCTCTGTGAAGTAGCACTTTCTCACTGTAAGTGTTTTAACACAGGCCAGTGTCATTTAAAAGCAACCCACCCCCCACCCCACCCCCACCCACAAGTAGTCAGGATGGACAGGAGTGTTTGTGCACAAGACATGTTCACTTCCCCCCAATCCCCCCTTCAAATGCAAAGCTCCATAATCTCCATATCTTGTAGCACGATGTCATTATTTAAGGTGCTGGTGATCGCAAAGTGGCAAGCCCCATTTTACCATTATGTTAGTCTGCTGTCGTGCTGTATCTGCTGAAACACTGTTTCTTAAAAGGAATATGGAAACGGACATGTAGAAACTTATCAAATGCCCACACCATACATAAGAAGTTTACAAACGAGAGGAGGCCATTCGGCCCATCAAGCTTGTTTGGGGAGAACTTAACTAATATCTCTGAGTTGTTAAAATCTTATCTAGCTCTGATTTACAGATGTATAGCATTAAAAAATATGTTAACATTCCTCAAATATAGAACCAAGAGGACAAAACATCATAGGAGAGATGCCTGTAAAAAGAGCTTATCCACGCAGATGCAGCTTTTAGATAATGAGTATCTCTGCCCTGGACATTAATAAGAATGAATTTAAGATTAAGATAAACATTATTGATCCCAGGGGCAAATTCTTGTGCATACAGCAGTGAGTCAACAAGTAAACGTGCCGGCAGAAAATGTAATAAATTTGCACTTATTAAAGCGAGTTCACACAGCTACCCCATCGTCAGTAAATCTAGCAGTTTCTGTCCAGCATTCTAAGCTGGTGTGTGGTATCTTCCAGGCGGTAGTGAAAAACCTATGTCTTTATAGCCTCCTGTGATTATGGAGGGCGCTGTAACACTGAGCTCCAGCTGAATCGACCTCAGGGGGAGGATGGAGAGAATGCGATCTCCCGGCACCCCGCTTGCCGTCACCGCTGGATGGGCTCTGTTTTGACTTCTTGCCGCGTGCCGTACGGCTCGCAAGAAGCAGATTGTTATCACGCCGTTTTACGGGCACCGGTCTACGGGAATTCCCAGGCTTTCACTTGTTACTGCGAGCGAGAGCCGAAGGAGATGGGATATTGCCGTTGGTGCTTCAGAAGATCAGGAGGCCAACTCATTGGTTAGGGGGCGGCAGCAGCTGAGACAAATTAGCATTGGCATCAAACCCCGAAGCGTTGATAAGCCATAAATTAATGATTCAGCGTTTATTTATGTGCCTGCTGTCAGTTTGTACAGTATGACCTCCTCAATGCAGGGAGACTTTACACTCAGCTAAGTATCAGTGTGCTAACAGGCAGCCTTCTGCAGGAGCTAATGTTGGTTCGCTAATGGCGGTCATGCCGTTCTCTGTTTAGCTCTGGGCAAATCCCATAGCAGCTCACAAAAACACCATTCCAGTTGACTCAGGGTTCCATTCCACCCAAGACTACAGGGAAGTCATGGGCGTGGATATAAATGGCTTAGTTTCAGTGGAGCATATGACGGGGAACATCCACGGGGAAAGCACTGCAATTACACCAAATTACTAGTGTAAACAAGACTTCTGTGTCCCCTGGTGCCACTGATGCGCGACTCTCCCCGAAAGGGGTAGCAGTGAGATCCCTAGCCCGGAGCTAGCCAAAGTGGCACCCGCTAACCACAGTCATCAGAAGCACCTCTAATCTGGCCTCTTTACTTGCTCCTATCAGATATTTGTTGCCTACTCACTGGTGTCCCATATTGCCCAGCCGACATTTTCATTTTAACTGGTTTTAATGATTCTCGAAGCCTGAGTAGGGCTGCCTGCAGAATCTCCATGCTGATAATGTGTTTATGCTTCCACTGTGGAAACCCGGGCAAGTCGCATCTCACGGGTATCTGTGTCTTAACACCCGTGTGCTCGTTTGATGACCACTATATCTAACTGTGATCTGCTGATGAAACGATTTAGAAATAAATTGGCTCACCATACTGAAATATCGCAAACCATTTTGCTTTTTCTCTTGCCAGGAAAGCAGGCACCAATTTTCTAGGTTCTTGTGAGAAAGGAGGATAAGTATTTAGGTGCTTTATTTAGTTAAATGATTAAACCGGTGATGCATGGCCCTGTCTGGTTCTTAATTGTTCTTCAGATCTCTTTGGGGAGCACATTTTATTTCCAAGGATAAAAGATTACCTCTGTGTCAAGGCTCGGTCCAAATGCTGCTTGGGGATGTTAATACGTAACAGATATTAGGTCATTAACATGAAATCCCATGTTATCTAGATGCCTATGCCATTGTTTTCACTAAGAAATGCCACCGTTTTCACACAGGGAGTGGTGCTGTCTCAATAGCTGGTTTTAACCTGACTGTGATTTTAACAAAAGAATTGCTATGCAGCTAACTGCTGGGCCAGGCGGTATTCAATTCATGGATTTACTGTGTGTTACTATGATAGTAGACCAGAGGCAGACAACTGAGGGTCAATAGTGTTGCTTAATGACTGCTTTTAATTGTTGTCAGTAACAGATAAGAGCATGAATTCCCCCCCCCCAACACACACCCCCTTTCCCTTTTCTGTTACATGGAGAGAACTGGCAGACTGCTCACAGAGAGTAGGGGCAAGATCAAACCACAACCCCTGGCATTGTGATGTGACACTACCATCCATAACAATGACATTAATGGATGTTTTAATGACGATTGCTTTTTATTTTCATACTCTGGTTAATACATAGTAGAACACCTTCCAAACAATGAGTATTTGATCAGTCTGTCCCATAATGTTGTAGACATTAACTAGTGATATTTATGGGTGGTTAAAAACAATTGTTATACAAGGTTTATAGCAAATTTATCTTGGTAATCTTCTTACTTCTTCACTCTGAAAACGGTATCTTACTTGGTCTGAATATTTTACGGTATCGAAGTCCGAAACTTCATCCACACGACACACGATTTTCGCTTCAGATAGAGACTTTAGCTCCGCAGCAGAGCTACACTTACGAAACTCTTGTATCTGAGGAATTCCAGGCATAATTTTAGAAACGGTTGCCGTGGGGACGCCGTGGTACCTCCATTGACCTTCCGTCTTTTCTTACAGTTTCATGAAGTGCCAGTCCGGGAAGCAGGACAAGCGTGGGACACGACAACTCAACATCACATTGGAGGCCCCCAGAAAGGAAGGGGAAAAGAGTTACTTTTCAGGGTCCAGCTGATTGCCTTAATGATCAGAAACATAATGCATGATCGAGTCACCGTAATTAGAGACCTACTGTATCAAAGACTCATCTTTTTTCTTCAGATGTGATGCAGTGTGTTTTAAGGCAGATATTTTAATACTTCGGAGAGAATAGTGTGGTTGTCAAATGTACTTTTGCTATCAGCTTCATTGTTACTGAACCAAACTAAAGATTTCTGCCATCTTTTGATGGCAAACGGTTTTGTTTTATTTTGTTAACCAAATACCACTGACTTAAGTGGAGCTGCTGAATGAAATGTATGTGTTTTTGTTTTTAATTTATATCCATGATTTTGTTGGTTAAATTTCACTGAAAAGGAAGGTTCTTCCATGACTTTGCATTGTGTACAGATGATCAGTGCTACACCTATTTAATTACTCATAGGAACTTCTCCTGTTTTATGTGAGTTAGTGTGTGCGTGCATTTGTGTGTGCATGCGTGTGACTGAATTTGTGTGTTCAGTGACGTTTACAGTGTTGTCATGGGAATAGCAAGGCAACGCATGTGATCACAGACACGCTCACAAACACGTAGACATACTCACACACAAAACAAACACCTAAAAAACACAAAAATAATATTTCCAGTGTTTAGCACAGTGCTGAATTTTACATTAATAACATTTATCATATTATAAATCCCTGAAAATAATTAATTTCTTTTAATGATGTAATGGACAAAATGGTTTATGTTTGAATAAACCATTTGCTACAATCTGATATACCCACTGAGTGATTATTATTCCTGGCACCTTATGGGAGTTGAAATATTTCAGAACAATCATGTGTAGAACTTGAATTTGAGTATTCAATGTCTGACAGAAATGCAAGTGCAAGTTCAGATACTGTATACTATAATTGCAATGTTCAACTTCATAAATAATGTTAACTTGAGACAACATTCACACATTTCTTCTCTTAAGTAGCTTTAGAGAAAAAATACTGAATCAGTGGATGTCCTGTACACTTGGAAGATATGCTATCGCCCTACGCATTTTACCTAGTTTATCCAATTAGAATAAATAAACAATAAAACACTTAGAAAAATATGTGCCACCCCAACCCCCAAAAAATCTCACTGGCTTAATATATTTTGGTGAATATGAAAAAAAAGCCATGTGTTGGAAGATGTGTTTTGTGTACTATTAGAGTTATACAATATATATAGTGCACTAGCTTAAGAAGGTATTGTTGTAGAAAGGTATTGTTCTCTAACAGTACGAGCTAAAACAATTATTTTGTGTCTTTATCAAAGTTTCAGTGGCTAGTGATTGAAAATCAGTTATTCTGAAAAAGGAACTTAAATAGGTAGAATCAATAAACAGTAAATTCAATAAACAGTAAAGTCATTCTCCCTAAAATATGTTGTACTTGTGCACATAAAATGTCACTGTGAGGATCGACCATTATCCTCTTCAGTAAAAACCTTGCTAAATGGCTACTTAATATTTTATTTTATATTTTAGAATGACTGGGGGGATTCACCCCAAAATAACCAAAGGCTACTAGAAAGTATAAAAAACAACAAATGACTTGTTATTTTCTTTAAGGAGAGACAGAACTGGAAAAAAGTTACAAAGTTGTAGGGAAATCTTATATACCAATAAAGTAAAGTCACTTGTGTTGATGAGCATATGCACAATGTAACTAAATACTGTTATGATGATACGATGAAGGTGATCCTTTCCAGTTACCACAATCATGTTACAGACATCACAATAAGAGGAGAAGCAAATGACCTCAACACTTAACCGCTTGTTGTGTCATTGACTTACAAATGGTAACAATAGCATGCTGATGGGTAACTCGATGAAAGTGATATCAACCCAAAATTATTTATTGCTGAAAATCTGAAAATGTTAGACATCTGAAAACATATAGTTTTGTATTACAGAGAGATGTGTAATATTAATATTGTATCCTTCCTGGTGTTCCGGAGTTCAGAGGGACACTGCCACCCTTCATTTTTGCATGTTTTAATTTTAACGGTGTCAAGATCTAAGATGTATTTTTGTTATTTATTAGGATGTTACCATGTATTTTAGGACACCCTAATTTCCCTTACCTATTTTCTTATTTTTATTATTATTTTTCTTTTGTAAAGCAGTCATAATTAGATTGGATTTTCTATATTCATATAATTTTGTAGGCAGCAATATGAGATGTGATGGAAAAACAAGAAACCATGTGCAATGTTAAATTAAATCCGTAAATATATTAAAGGAAAACAAAAACATTCCAGACTGTTCTGTGTCTTTCAGCAGCAAATCCGCAAAATCCTCACACTTTTTTGCCCTTTTATCATTTCTAGAACTGCAAGATATTGGTGCTGTTTTTGATACACAATACCTAAGACAGCAGTGTCAAATGTCATTTAAATATTTCAGGCAGGCTCTGTGCCTCGTAATTAGCGAATGTTGGGTGGGTAGCCAGTTGGGCTCCAATAAAGCGCTAGCATCTGACTCTTTGCATCTTAATATGCTACATTTTTGATGCCTGTTAATGTGATTGAATGATTGATTTATCAGTGAATTTCCACAACGAAACATTGTTCAAAAACCCGAGCATCGTGTCCAGCCAGCAAGATGAGATTATTGCAAAGTACTCTAGAGCAAGAGTTATTTTTGAGTGTAAGCTAAAGGGACGCCGGTTTATCATAGAGTGCATTTCCCACTGTCTTTATGGTGTACTGGGGCAACTGAGCATTACCTTGAGAATAATGGGGGCTGGTGCAGTTTACAGGGCTGATCACAATGACCAGGGGGCAACTGTCGCTGTCACGTGGCCACCGTAACACTAGACTTGTCATCGGACGATGGATCGCATTGTTGTGGACGTTGGCCCATGCTTCTGCTGCCCAGGTGCACAGTGTCCTGGCACACGGTACCAAAGGAGCCCAGACGAAACCCGATGCCTAGAGGAGCGTGACAGCCTGACAGCAAATGGAAAATTCAAACAATTTGACACCAGGCCTCTGAATCTTTACACCACGGCAGGTGTGCGACCTGCATGCAGAGTCTCGTAGACTTTCAAACCCACTGCAAAAGCACCAGAAACAAACAAACAAAGTAAAGAAAAGCACCCAAGAACTTAAAGCACTGGGATTCTGTTAATAAAACAAAATTGACGATTTTTTGAACTTAAGGCTTTTAAGTCTAGTTTTATGACAAGACTTAAGTAATGTAAAACAAATTTAAAAATAAATGTGTGCATCACATAATGCGTTTCAATAATCCAGCTGGGAATACAAGTATGTGTCAAATGTTTTTGCACAATCTTTTGGCCCAGATTTTCTACGAGGGCGTCTCTAGCCTGCAGGACAGCTCCCTTGTTTATGTGGGTGACTGATGAGTACGGATATAGAGCTGCCTGGTATTTGATGGGCTGTCCACGTCACTGTGGCTTCAATACAAACCAGCATTTGTCCTTGGGGTTCATTTTCAGTTACCGCCGCTCAAACGAATTCTGTGCTAATGAGACAACCATGGATATAAATTGCCCCTTCCCATAAAACAGGTGATTGTCATAATAAGCATAGAAAGAGCTTAATTTTGTTACTGTGTGTTTGTAGAATTTTGATTTGTCACAGCCTTAACGCTCATTTTCCTCCTCTTTACCTTGGTAATGGTTTTTCCCCTAATGGCTTTGCAGCAATTAGCATGCTGTTGCAGTTCCATCAGTGTCAGTGCTGCGAGGCGCATTTTTTCCCCCTGCATTGTGGACAGGTAGGAAAACTACCCCTGGCAATTTATCACCAGGCAAAGTCTGTCGATATTGGTCTCTCTCAGATTCATCTGCCCCCCTATCTGTGATCTTGGTGGAGGTATGCTGGATCAAGAGCGCTATGGAGATAACGTACCACCATTAGCTGCAAACAGATGTGTATGCTTGTCTAGTTTTTTATGTGTTCTCATTGCATCCGACTATCGTAGGCTGTTAGCACTTTTAAATTGCAGCCGGCAGGGTCAGAGTCCCATTTAACAACCAATCGCTGCTTCTTGCACCACTGGGTAAAATCGTGGCACCCCTCTACATGCCCTCCGCTTCTGCCTTTTGTCATACATGTGCCTTAAACTTGTTTATCGCTGAAAAGATCATAATGACAAATAGGGCCTGTTATGGGGAATTATTCTGTGGGTGGCTGATCTCTGAAGTCTGCCCATTCTGGCGATTAAAAATCTCAAACACGCACATTGGAGATCACGCATTTTAGCATGTTTCGTTTACGTATGAAAAGCATTCTCTAACACATGCATATGGTTTGCTACTATGCTCCACCTATACATGGTTGTATTTTATTTATTTTAGCAAACTCTTACATCCAAAGTAACACGCGTGTTTGAGAAAGCAGGAGCAGCCTGTCCCTAGAGCAATTGGGGGCTAGGGGCCTTGTTCAGGGGCACAACGGTGACATCATTCTGTCGATCCTGGGATTCGAACACAGACACAGCAGCCGAACCCTGTTTGCTGAGCGCAGCACCGAGGACATCTACGGAATGCGGAAGCAGCGGCACTCGTGGTCGTGGGAGAGGGCGCCATGGTGTGCTGTCGGCAAAATGCACTTAGTGAAGTGTGAAGCGAATTCCTACTCGTTGTCATGGTAACTGCCAGTACAGATCGTCTACAGCGGAAAAGAAATCTTAGTCAGGCCAGTTTGATTCCAGCGCCATCGAGGCTTTAGGGGATTACGTGCCTCTTCGTTGTGAGACTATATTTCTGCATTTTTTGGGGAAAAAAAAAACACGTGTGAGTGTGGTATACGGCGTACAAAATATATCACAGGAAATGCAGTGACCGACAAAAACATCACAGCCAGCAAACAGATCAGCTGAAGAAAGCCGGATGAATTAACCTGCTATGCTTTATTAACACAATACAGGGTCTCTTTTCAGAGAACATAGAGAAACAGCCCTGAATGTGTCCTGAATGAGACTGAGATCACTTTCCCTACTCAAAGGAGCATTTCTGTAATTTCAGGATCTGAACCATATTGAAACCTTATCATTAGCCAACGATATATTATGAATCAGTGAGTGACAGTAGAGAGGGCCACTCAGCTCTCAGCTGGGGCCAGTGCCCCTGTGGCCCCGCCCTTGTATAAAGAGCCTTCTCAGGCCTGATGGGTTTGCACACGTGCAGGTGACCATGGTGCCTTCTGTTCTCAGGGTGCCGTGATGTGGGACCTGGACTGAGGTTTTCTCCTCCTGAACCCCATTCAGCCCTTCCAAGGAGCCAGTGAGGTTGACAGAAGCAGAGAAGTAGTGTGTGAAATACAGGGGGGTCCGGGGGGGTCCGACACCCCCGATTAACCCATGATACCCTCTGAAAGCCTCAAATGCAAAATTTTAAGGGCGTCTCAAGATCGGTATTGTGCAACAGTAGGGAGATGGGGACCCCCCCTCGAATATTGGCAGGTATTTCGCACACTGCAGAGAAGATATACAGTATTTCACTAAACAGCACTGAACTCGTAAACCTTACCGCTCCATCTGCCGCAGCACACCATCAAAAGTAAAATAGCATGAAAATGAACCTTTTCACTGGAAGGTGTTTAGATATCTCATAATGCTAGTTTTTAAGGGATACACTCACATACAGGGGTGAGGGCAAAGTCCACAAGGGTCAGTCAACTATCTGGTGCCCCGGGGGGTGTTAGGACCTTGCTCAAGGGCCCAATGGAGATATGACTATTCTACAGAGCATGGGATTCAAACCCGTGACCTTCTGATCACAGCGACCCAACCGACTGAGCCACACCCCAGTCGTGGTTAAGTTGGGGGCTTTTTAAATAAAAATGGTGAGTGAGATACAGCACACAGGTTGAAGGTTCGAGTGTCTTCACACATGCTGCAACCGAACATCACTGCAGGTTACAATACAACATAAAGCCACGGATTACAGAACAATGCAATGCATCCCGTGAAGCATTTACATTTCCATACCTTCCATTCCCAGACTGCTTATACAGCACAGAATTGTAGGAATTCTTTTGCTAATCAGCATTTTTGCCAAAGCAAAGGCATAACATTTGAAAATAAAATCCTCATTAATAAAAAAAATGTTTAAACATCTATAATGGTATCTTTTATCACACGGAGCACTTTAATTCTTCAGCCGTACCGCCTATAATATCCACACGCATGAAGAGGCGCGGGCCTGCTTGTGTGGGCGGGTCACAAGGAGAATGAGCCTTTGTTTTTTCTCTGGAGTGGCTTCCAATGAGAGAGGAAGAGGCGTCTGTGAGTAACATGCCAGGGGGTGGGTGATGATGCGGGGAGCAGGCTGACGGCCCGAGCCCACGGGACTCCCTGACTGGGCTGGGCTGTCAGGCTTACTTCTGTGATCACGGTGAAACAATCAGGGGGCTGTACGCACTCTCAGCTAATCAGCTTTTTAATGTGGAGAACTGGAGGACAGGGAAAACAGGAAAACGAACTGTCACCGTCTCATTTTCCCACTGTATCACACCGGATGTACGGCAAACAGGTCAGGCCAGACCACTTTTTCCATGGCTGCAGACTGCAGCTTTTTTCCGGGGGGGGTACCGGGACGCCCCCCTGCCAGCTGGCAGATATAATCCATGGAGCGTGTACCCTGTTTCCCCTGGGGCCTCCGAGCAGTAGGATGTGCTGGGATATCCACCTTGGGCGGCATCCTGGTGGCGTCCTTATAAGATGCTCACGGCTCCCCGTGATTCGGAAGAGCAGCGCCTCTCTTTCGAGGCTCACCCAGATCTCCGAACTCCGTCACGGAGAGTGAGCCCAGCAACCTTGCGGAAAATCCTCATTTCGGCCACTTGTACTTGTGACCTTGTTCTTTTCACATTTCCCATACCTTTATAGGTGACCGTGGGGACATAGACTGCAGGGTAAACTGCAAACCTTACACTTATCACCATGGAACTCCTTGGTGCCTACAAATTGCAGTCACCTATTTGACCTCCCTGTCAATCTAACCTCTTACCATCACTCAATCACCTTTACTGAGGGCAGACTCTCACACCTCAAATTAAAGTAACAACCCATCATTATCCAAGAGACGACCGTGTCCTCTGATTCAGAGGTGCTGAGGTTTTGAAGCCATCCTGGGCGGGCACCTTGGAGCTGGGGTAGCCCCGGCGATTTGCTTAGTTGGCACACCCCCCAGAACCCCTCTACATTATCCCATTGTAGATCTGGACTTCCCTACTCTGGCTGAACACAGCCTGAGCAAAGTCCCACCTTGCCTTTCTGAGGTGACTGAAACACCTTTGAGGCCTCGAGTCTCTCTCCATGGTCTCTGCTATCTCCTCCCACTCCTGAGCTTCCGTGAGTGCGTTTGCTGCAGCATTTCAGGCCTGTGTTGCCCTGAAGGTCTCCTTCTCCAACTTGACAGTCTCCCTCATCACTGGTGTGCCCCAGTGAGTCTGAGGGTTAGTGCTCTGACTCCAGGGGTAGGTCCCAGTAACCCTATTCTGGGCCGAGTACACGATTCTTCTTGGTGGGTCATTAGGGGTATTTTTTGGGTCATAGTTTTTCTGGCCTGTTTCCACAAGGGAAACCCTACCACCCAGATGACATATACTAGTGGGCAAAATGATGGAAACACTTAGTATTTTTGTCATTATGCTCTAAAAATTATACAGGAATATGGGCAGTAATGTTTATAAACATCGAAAGAATGTTTACAAATGTCATACTTAGGACAATTACATAAGCAACTGGAGTAACTGGAATAAAGTTCTGCAATTTGTAAAAATTGGAAATGTTTCCACAATTTTGGCCAATAGTGTAGCCTTGTTGATGATTAAGATGTGCAAACCTCTCCACAATTCTAATGTAATGATCACAATCAGTCAGGGGCAACCAGATTAACTCATCTTTAATCACTAACGTTACGCTATATGGACAAAAGTATTGAGACACGCCGTTTAATCACTGATTTCAGGTGTTTCATTCAAACCTTTTGCCACAGGTGTATAATATCAAGCCCCTAGCCATGCAGTCAGGTTTACAAACATTTGTGAAAGAATGGGTCATTCTGAAGAGCTCAGGGAATTCAAGTGTTCTACTGCCACAGGATGCCACCTTTGCTGTAAGTCAGTTTGTGAAATTTCTTCCCTGCTAAATATTCCACAGTCAGCTGTAAGTGGTATTATTGCAACCTGGAAGCATTTAGGAACAACAGAAACTCAGCTACGAAGTGACAAACCACGTAAAGTAACAGAGCAGGGCTGCTGAGTGCTGAGGCACATAGTGTGTAAAAGTCGCCAACACTCTGTTGACTCAATAACTGCAGAGTTCCAAACTTCCTCTGGCATTAATTCCAGTGCTAAAACTGTGGACTGGGAGCTTCATGGAATGGGCTTCCATGGCTGGGCGACTGCATGCAAGCCTCACATCACCAAGGGCAATGCTATACGTCAAATGGAGGGGTGTAAAGCACATAGCCATCATACTCTGATGGCCTCTGGAGGAGGGATAAGGGTATGGGGTTGTTTTTCAGGGGTTGGGCTGGGCCCCTTAGTTCCAGAGAAGGGAACTCTTAATGCTTAAGGTGACATTTTGGACAATTATATGCTTCCAGCTTTGTGGCAACAGTTTGAGGACGGCCCTTCTCTGATCCAGCATGACTGTGCCTCAGTGCACAAAGCAAGGTCCATAGAGACATGGTTGGGTGAGTTTGATGTGGTAGAATGTGACTGGCCCGCACAGAGCCTTGACCTCAACCCCATGGAACACCTTTGGAATGAACTAGAATGGAGATTGCGTGCCAGAGCTTCACGTCCAACACACTCCAAAGCCTTCCCAGAAGAGTGGCAGCTATTACAGCTGCAATGGGGGACCAACTCCTCCCTGATGCTTATGGATTTATAATGGGATGTCAAAGGCGTAATGGCCAGGTGTCCCAATACTTTTGTCCATGTATAACATAGCAGAATACTAATTAATTAATCAAGCAATCAATCAATCAAAATACTCAGGTTGCTGTGCTTTTCTACAGTTTCTACCGTGAATGAAAGCCATTTAGACGGTCTTTGCAGACAGTCCACTAAAGCATTCTTAAACCAACAACTGATTACAAAAATAGCCTGACATTTTGAATGTTTATATTTTTACCAAAAATAGGGAAAACAGCTTTGAGTGAAACTAAAAGAATGCTCAAGCAGTCTGAAAGCCCCCCTAAACGTTACCGGTTACCCCCACAGTATTGGTAGGGACATGTGTCCACCATCCTCACCCAAATCTGCACCCTTATCTGAAGCTACCAAGAAACCAGACACTGACTGTTGTCTCCATATTCTGACAGTCATGCAAAATACAGGAAACGTCTGCATTGCGTACGTAAAGCAGTTCAGCACTTAAATAGTATTTGTGATAGAATTTAGGAAAAACTATAAATTTGTGAAACCATTTTCAAAATAACCTGCAATTAATTTATTGGTGGCACGTTTGATAATGAAATGAGACCCCACTATTGCTTCTATAGCATTATAATGCTGATGATGCTGCTATGATAAAATGTTCATAGAAATATCAGTAGTGACTGGAATGTCTCATCTTACCTTCCTCTGTTTAAGCTTAGTGTAATATCACAGGTATAAATAAAACATTGAGTACAACATAATAAAAACCTTCACATATACAGTATGACTTCAGAGCTTTCATTTGGTCATGAAAATACTGTATGCAACTTGTATTGGACCGATGACTTTGTGGCTAACAATGTGACTTTATACCTATCTGTCACGTGATTTCAGCGACAGCTCTTTGCATGAAGAGATTGTGCGTGACCCCCACAGTCATGCGGCTGACTCTCGCAAAACCAGTTTCATTCTACACTGCAAATGCATGCAGTTTAGGTCAATTGTTCCCATTTTGGGGGGGGGGGATATGTCTCAGCTGGTTAGGACACAGTGTCTGTGATTGAAAGGTTTAGTCAAATGTCGGTTGAGCCCTTCAACAAAGCCCTAAGCCCCTGCCCCCCCCCCCCCCCCCAAAAAAATGGTTGACTTTGGACTCTGGACCCAAGACAAGCCCCCTGTATAGGCATGCATGTCTACAATGAGAAAGGATGGGAAATAGGAAAATTAAAGAATTCCAGTGTAGTTGTGGAAATGACAAAATAAAGCATCATTTCATTAAATTGCCTGTAGTGTGACAACTGTGAGCATTGACCCTGCAATGTACTGGTATCCCATCCATGTGGTATATCCTGCCCTGTGCTTCATATAATGGGCTCCAAGGTCACCACAAGACTGGATAAGTGGTTATGGAAAATTGATCCTTATTATGTCAGTTTGTTTCTCATACAATATAATTAATTTAAAGTGCTTTGATGACCATTGATATTTACTCTGCAGGCATATACAAATGGGGCAGAGCAATTGTGAATCACTCGAACAATATTTTATATGCAGAGACCACTTTTGGTAAGATTTTGTACATTATCTAATACTCTAAAATATTTCTTATGCAAAAACAATATCTTCGACATTGTCTATTTTTCTACTGTTCATGTTACGATGAGGTCAAAGAAGTTCAGCCAAAGGTTGCAAATTTCAGTCTGAATCCAGTTTATTTTTCATTTTCCTTAATAGCAGCCTGTATTCTCCCCTAACATTATGAACACTGACATACAAGAGGCAGCCAGGATTCATCTGATTACACACTGGTATTTACAAAGCATTTAAGTGGGATATCTGAAATAGTGCAACCACTGTGGACAAGCAGCATGACATGTTTGGCTACTGATTGTAAGAAGTTGAAAAGGATTAATTTTTTTCGGTGTAAATCTCCATAACAATGATTTAAATGCGAAGCGTTTCCCATATTTCATTCAAACATCGTGACTGTCACATTACTGCCCTGTTAAACCCTCATGACAGACCCATTAGATTTTTGAAGTGTGAAATATCATCCCATTTTCCACGGCAATAATAGTGATACTGAAATCTCCCTCGTCTTTTCATGCAGATCACATTTAGAGTTCAGTCTGATTCAAGACAAAGGCAGGAATAATCTCAGCATATTGGCTTTCGTGGCGCTGATTGTCCAACTCCACAACTGCTGCTGTCTCTTCTAAGCAGCAGCTGAAAGAGGAGACTCTATCCTTTTTCCATGATGCCATCACTCAACTGAGCCAACGTGTCCTGGACACCACTCTATTCTGGCTTCATCTGCACTCTTCGGCATGCACTTCTCTGGAAAGAAAATAATAGGCGAATATATGACAGAGTGGACAGTCATGTGACTGTGGACAGTCATGTGACACGCTGAGAGAGGTCAGGGTCGGGTCACAGACTTAGTGTGAATATGTTGGAGCACACTGTGACCTCAAAAAGCAATCCAGCAATTGCTGTCACATAGAGGTTTACATCACTCACTCCTTTTTCAAATTAAGGGCAATACAGTCATCAAAGACCAAACCTATGGTTAAACTTTTTTTGAAAGTTTCTAAAAATTAACAGATGGAGCCTTTCCTGAAATAGGCTATAACGAATTCTGAAATTAACCTTAGTTCTTTATAATGACCGCTCATCTTCTGATTTATCTTGTATATATAACCTTTAACACTTGCATCTGGTACATGCAGGTGTTTCTCAACAATGATGTATTATTGTAATTTTGACCAAAATCATAACTTATTCACTAAATATAGAAGGGTATGTGCTCTGACTTTCTTGAAATCCATGCTTAGGGAAGATTAAAACAATAGTTAAGATGTTTTCTAACTTTTCTAAAATTTTGTATTGGTCAGGACTCACTATAAAAAATAATAAAATTCATTTATTCACTAAAATTGCAGTCAAAATTTGGCATTACCAAGTGAAACTTCAGAGACACAAAATAAATTTGCTCTGTGTATTTGGTCTGGAATGTCACAGCTAAATTAATTATTATACAAAGCACTGACTCTCTTCAAACTGACATTACTGTGGTTTTGTCTATTGCCTGGATCCTTGACATATCACAATGCCTAACATGCCACTTCACACACTCGATGCCATTCCTCACTTTTCATTTTACATCTTGCTGCCTTAAATAAATGCTGTTACTGACACGCTGATTTTTATTTTTATTGTTTTGCCGTTTTATTTAATTTTGTTAGGTTTTGTATTTTTTAGCTTATTTATTATTTTAATTTATCTTTTAATACTATTATTCTTGTGCTATGTATTTGTTTGAGGCAGGTGGGCAAAACCCAAAAAAATTTCCCTGCAGACGTGGATAGTGTACGCTTGTGTATCTGGCAAATAAATTTACGTTCAAGAACTTCAGAAACTCTCCAGGTGAGTTTATGGTTAGTTGTTTTACAGGGATGAGGTCTTCGTGCTCTGGGGGCGGTGTGTGGCTCAGCCGGTGAGGCTGCTGTTTCCTGTGATTGGAAAGTCACTAGTTCGTATCCCAGCAACTGTACAGTGATTTTGCTGTAGGGCCCCTCGAGCAGAAACCCTTAATCCGGGGACAAACTGACCCTGCTGTTCTGTACATGGCATGTATTTAAATCGTCTTTAAAACCACCAATTTCTCCACAATGAAGCTGATTATAATCTTTACAGCTTTTTTTTTTTTTTTTTTGTAATTTGGCAGATTTTTAAGAAACCATTAAGGTTCTGCAGTATTTCAGCATGCTGACACCTTACTTCATTCTTCTGCTTCCAGAGAGGCGTTTGCTACTCAGCAGAACCAGCGTAAAATTAAGACTGCATATTCTTCATTTGCTCTTTTAAAACATTTGTGGGAGAATTTGCGGGGGTTGGGGGGTCAAAATAATAACACAGCATCACAGGTGGGTGCCTGAGCCCTTTCCATATAAGCCCCCAATTAAATTACGGAATGACAGAAGGGATACAAACAGCTTGGCAGTTCTGAGGGAGGTAGGACATCCTGCCTGTAGGGGGCCAATAATAAAACCTGCACCTGTTAAATATCATAACACCTTTGAGGGGAAGAGGAGAGACTATGCCAATGTTTCTGAACCCGGTCCATGGGGACCCCCAGGCGGTCCGCGTTTTTGCTCCCTCCTAGCTCCCTGCCAGAAACTCCACATTTTTCCTGGGAGGGAACGAAAATGTGGACTTTCTGAGGGTTCCCAAAGACCACATTGAGAAACACTGGACTATTCAAAATAAAACTCAATATACCAGTACGCGAGTTCCGAACTCAATGTTTGTGAGAACCTTCACAGACCACTAAGCCGGTGTAAGCACAGCTTTGGAGGGTAGGCAGCAAAAGCTGATATTGTTCCAGATTTTCTTGACGTGCTTGAAGTTAAAAAGAGAGCAAGCAGTAGGAAAGTACCTTAATCTACATTTACATAAAGCAGTGATCGGCAAGATGTGAAACGAAAAGTGAGAAATAGCATCAAGTGTGTGAAATGGCAGCTAGAAGTCAGCATTGCAGCCTTTCCCCTTCATTAATTAGGTTCTTTAATGGCAGCTACATAAAGGAACTCGACCAAACCGAATGCTGTCAACTAAACCCAGCTGGCTTTTCGGGACCTGTGAATCGCGGTGAGAATGAAATAGCCGAACAAATAACAATGAGGTTGATTTGGCCGTGGTCCAACTTCACACCTGCTATTAAAAGATGAACTGGGTGTGGATCCCAGCTGACTTGTTTCCAATACCTTGTGAGATGTGTGAGCATAGTTACTGTAGTATCTCCTGCTGGAGTATCATGTGCTCGTTTTGGTTAACGCATCTGACAGGTTTGCATTGCTTTTCTTTTTGCCTTTGACTTCCATCGCCGCAGTACTTTGTAGGAGGATTTAATTGCATAAAAACAAAAACATTTGTAGGGTCTGCATATTCAGCTGTTTAGCCTGCCTACCCAGATGGCGAAAAAGAACTCCTCTTAAGATAGGAGCGAAGCAATGTCTACTATATAGTATATTCACACCTATGGACGTTTTTTTGGACTGTGAGTAGAAACCAGAGTACTGAGAGGAAACCTTATGATGACCTGAGGAGAACATGGAGAACCAGAAACCTCTGGGTTTCCAGAGGTGTGAGGAAACTGTGCATACTAAACCCACCCCCCCCCCCCCATTTAGATATTAGAATATTCTTAATCAGAAGTCCTCAATACAGCAATTTATTGTAATTAGGTAGCGAAACAAATAAACCATTTCACTTTATAGAATATATAAACCACTATTAACCATGAATTCACCTTGGCATTTCAACGCTCTATGAAGGAAATGAAGGTTTGCATCAATTGAAGGAGCAGGTATTATCTAACCCTCAGATTGACATTCATATCACATCTAAATTACTGTTTCAATAACAGGGTGAATATATGAAATAAAAAAGTTTGATGCACTTACATAGACGTCTGGGTCTTGTCATGAACTCAGTGATTGTGTTTTATTATAAAACCACTAGTTCATTGCTAATTGTGAGAAAGCATCCAAATTGGTATTCGCTGCTAAAATAAGTTACTAAAAATCTATAGTCAACAGCAGTGGCAATGCTGAGTCTAGAACCACAGTTCTGTCACTCTGAGAAAATGATATTTTTGGACAAAACAATAGAAGGGTTGACCCCTCTAGGTCACTTTGTCACAGGCATTGAGTGGAGCTACCATGCCTTATAGGAGGATGTCAAGGTTGTATAAAGGCAGTTGTTAAAAAGACGGAGGCAGCCATTAACCCCCGAGATGTACAGTGGTACCTCAGTACTCTAACTCATTAGAACTCAAATTTCTTAAAAGTCGAACCAACGAGTTCGAAAAAAAATGACCAAGAACTCGATCTGAATCTCAGAAGTCGAATTGTGAACGCTGACCTAAGACAACTAGTCACGTGGCACGTCTCTCAGTGGAAACAAAGGGTAACACTTCAGTCTCAGCCTCACATTTGCTGTGATAGTATCGTTTGTCTGTGATAGTCCTTTTTTTATTGAAAATATTGTACTTTATATAATTTGGTAGCCATTGCTCACCAAAAAGTTATGCAATAGTTGTACAAATTTTACAACCTAAAAGTTTGCGATTTACGAGCAAATTAACGAATACAGAGTAATAATAAAAATAAACAATGGACCGCATGGCACAGCCTAGTGTTGGGGCAGTGTTGGGGTACGTTCTTTATTGTTCTGGAAGCCATTAAGAAAAAAATGTTACGTACGGCGTTTATTTTCTTACTTTACAAATTACTGTTTAGATAAATGTGCTTAGATGTGTTTAGTACAGTATATGTTCTTCTTGTTTTATCGTGTTCATTTTGTGTTTAAATGCTAAAAAAAAACATAGGTGTAATTTTTTGGGGCCAGGAACCAATTAATTGGTTCTCCATTATTTCTTATGAGGAAAATTCGATCAGAACTCGAACTTTTTAGGATTCAAACCTGAGCTCTGAATGGATTAAGTTCTGAGGTACCACTGTATATAAAATCTGTTATGATGCAGGTAAGAGAGCCACATTTTCATTCATGCAAAAATGCTTCAAAGATTGCACTGGTGCATAAGAGACACAAGTGGGCTATTAAATATGTAATTATGGATTTAGAACAAGCCTAGTTCAGTGCAAAGGACTTCCTTTTACCTGAAGTAAGCAAGGATATACAGTTTTTTGTAAATGTTTGATAGATTTGTCTTCAATTTAAGCCAGTATTTCTCAAAGCAGTCCTCTTGCACTTTTCTGGCATTCTCTGGGGACAGAGCAAAAACATGGACAGTGTGGACGTCCCCGAGAGAGGTTTGAGAAACACTGATTTAAACTATCTGTAAAGTCCGTGTGTTCCTGTTTTTGAAAAAGGATTAATACTCAGTAAAACATTGAAATGTGTCACGCACGCTTGGTTAAAATAATGACTTTGTAAAAAAGCATATTTACACAGGCGTAAGCATGCATAACAGTTTTTGTCATTTCGTGTAACTGATGTGTGGCAAACTGCAAACTGCGAAAGATATTAGATAAAACCCAAGGCACCACAAACACCTCTGGCTAGCTGAGTACCATGTACAGTAGTTCCACATATCGCTGGTTTCAATTATCTGCAGTTTACCATGGTCTCGAAAAAAATTGTAAAATATGCAACAATACGCCTTTTCATTGTTCCTATGTCCTTTGAGAGGTATAAAAAGCATGATTTTTCATTGCCTCATCATCCATTGATACATGATATTTTTTCATTGCTCTGGAGAATTACGCTGAAATATCAGAATCCCTTTCCTTCATGAGAAAGTACAGTACTATACCATACTGCAGGTCTACAATGATGTATAACGTACTTTATTATTACTGTATTTAATGTTGGTAATGTCTTACTGTGTGTAATTTATCAATTAACATATGTAAGTACAGGAAAATCAAGTTATATATGGGGTCCATGGACGGTTCGCTGTTATCCACGGTTTTGGGAGTGCATGGTCGGTCTTGGAATGTGTCAGCTGCAGATACAGGGGGAACTACTGTACCGTATTGTGAAAAACATCTGAGGATAACTCTGACCTCAAGTATAACAAGATGTCCCTCATTACTGCAAGTATGTTCATTTTCTACAATTAGCAGCAGAATTAATATTCACCTTGAAGCAAAATCAACAAAGAAAGGTATATTAAACTGCATAGAGACATCTCTTACCCTATTTTTCCACACTGTGAAATGTTCAGAAATGATTTGTTGGCCATGCCTGAACACGGATGTATGGGTGCCTGTGCACTCCAAAGTCCATCCACCAGAGGCTCTTGAATAATCCTACTCCTACTCTGCAGATCTGACCTCCATCATGTCTACTGAATATTCAGCTCAATATTCACACACACAGGCAGAAAATGGACAGAGACACGCATATAGAATGTCGCAATTTAATAATAATATATCCTTGGGCCATACAGGCCTGGTGCATAAGTCTCTTACATAATAGAAATTGGAAATCACAAATAGCAGTGGGATTCTTTAAACAGTTATGTTTTAGAATACAGATGACTCATTTTTCATCTGGTGTCGAACATTTATGATTAAAGCACTGTAGTTTGAAATACAATAGTCTAACCTTATAATGACAGGTAGCCTATATAATACAACCTAATGAAAACAGCATAGTGCTATTTATCTGGGCCATACATCACAGTATGTGGGTGCAACACTATAACACAAATTAATCTGTAGAAAATTAACAGAGACTCCTTGGTGATTATGGTAAGAGTTAGGTTATTATGGTGCATACCTTGCTTTCATCACAATGCCATGTTTATATCTTCTTTTGTACAATTCCAGAGATGTAATGCATGAAGTGAAATGGGGAAATGTATTTGCAGTAACAGTTTGAAAGAGATGAATTCTTTTAATTTTAAAGCGTAAATAATTAAGTATTCACTACGAGCAGCAAAAAATATTGCTAGCCGGGAGACATTTTTTATTGTTGGTGGCTGATACTTCTACTCTTCCAGCACAATACAGTCCGATAATTAACAGGCATAGTGCTACTAGACAGAAGGTACTAGACAACAGTTTCTCACCAAAACTAATTGCATTTCTTTTATATATTTGAATTAGAAAATGAATGGACAGTGAAGTGGATGTTTGGATATTCTATGGAATCATTGTGCCATGGGAAATATGATCGGATGATTCAGAAATTAGCAGTAATATGTTTTACGTTTAGTTAAATACAACCATTGGAAAGTAAATGTGGATGAAATGCATGACCATTAATGGTATACGGAAACCTCTGGATCTGGAAATGGCTTTTCCTTCAGTGGTTCCCTTTGACTGTCACCCCCCCCCCGCAAATCTTCAGTTTGTTATGCTTCTTGCTGGTTTGCTATGCTAATGCCCCCTCAGAAGATGTCGCCTGATGAGTTGAACAGCACTGCCACTGGGCCAACATCGGCATTTACCAAAGTCACCTCAACAAAAACCGTAGCCTAGCTGCGTCATTGCAAGAAGACAACACTGCTGCTCTCAGAAACGGCCACAGTGCTGCGTGAACTCAGGGGTCAGGGTCTGAGTGCACAGTCCAGGCCTCAGGGGAAAACAG
Organism: Hippopotamyrus pictus; assembly: GCA_026781145.1. Classification (NCBI taxonomy): domain Eukaryota; kingdom Metazoa; phylum Chordata; class Actinopteri; order Osteoglossiformes; family Mormyridae; genus Hippopotamyrus; species Hippopotamyrus pictus. The sequence goes on from JAODLC010000021.1 coordinate 19,623,819, forward strand.
AGACCAGTGTTTTTTCACTGATAGCAGGGGTGAACTAAATAAATGGGCTATTCACTTGATTTAGTCACGTCATGGGACATCCACATCCCTCTCCTCCCCTTAATCATTTAGCCCCACCATGGGACATCCACATCCCTCTCCTCCCCCTAATCGTTTAGCCCCACCATGGGACATCCACATCCCTCTCCTCCCCCTAATCGTTTAGCCCCACCATGGGACATCCACATCCC
>JAODLC010000021.1:19624148-19642316 GCA_026781145.1 Hippopotamyrus pictus
GTTTAGCCCAGCCATGGGATATCCACATCCCTCTCCTCCCCCTAATCATTTAGCCCCACCATTGGATATCCACATCCTTCGCCTCCGCCTAATCGTTTAGCCCAGCCATGGGATATCCACATCCCTCTCCTCCCCCTAATCATTTAGCCCCACCATTGGATATCCACATCCCTCTCCTCCCCCTAATCATTTAGCAGCGCCATAGGACATCCACATCCCTCTCCTTGCACCCGTAGCTTTTGGCATAGGGCCCCGGCGATGGACGGATGGAACTTACATTTTGCATATCTCTCATTGCTTCAGTTAGTGCCCTAGACTGCAATTTGCCTTTTAATGTTAAATTTGGACTTAGAGGTTAGATTTGATTTAACACTAAACAAAGGTTTTTCAAATATTTTTTCAATCACGTTAAACAAGTGTTCTAGTTTTAGCTAAAAGGAGCTTGCTGCTCTTGCGGTCTTTCCCCATGCAGTGGCCCTCCCAAACAACTGACAGCGCCCACCCATGGTCGACAAAGTGAAAAATGATTACTGCTAGTATCCTGCAGGCACCATATACTGCACACTTATTTGCTTTATTTTCCTGTATTTGACGTTGGTTGGAAATTGACTGTTGATTGAGATATTTTATGCCTCTATTCTGTTTTGTGGTTTTTATTTGTGAAATTACGTGACCAATAAACCCCATTCTGATCCTGAGGAGTCCACAATGCTGTGTGTTCACCGCACTATTGACTTTGGAAAGACTGACGACACCTTTGGGAAAATGCTCTGACATTGACTAACGGTTCAGCATTTTCTTGCCGAGTCTTTCATCTACATGCCTGTCCAGCACCTTCCTGAAGGAGGTGAGATGTTCCTTCTGGTCCATCTGTCTGAAAAACCTTCCGCTATTAATAAAATACTACTAAACAAAGAGTAGAAGATTGCATTTCTAGAATGAATTCATATTTATAAGGTAATCGATTAGAGTTACGAACTGCTATATGCTTTGCAGCCATTTCTTGGAAGTATCTATGTGTGTGTTGTTGGTGAGAGTGATAAAGGCAAAATGTGGGCAAGAGCCAAATACTGAAAATAATAATAATAATAATAATAATAATAATAATAAACATTGTAGTTGTAGGTAGCCATAGCTGATTAATTGACCATAGCCAAACAGACAATGTTTGCTTTCTTGCTTGACTTTTTATGTCATATATTTGCATCCCAACAATTAAAATAATACAAATTGGATAGGTTAGGCATTTATATACATTGATGAAATCCCTGACACACTATATTCACTGTGCTTTGCAAGAAAAAACAAATGGTTCCCCAAATCCATAGAACACGTCGTCTGAAATTTTTATTCACCTGCCTTCACCACTTATCCACTAGAGGGAGCTCATCCCAAGACGCATCAGGTGCAAGAAAGGAAAAACCCCCTGGGCGACATGCCAGTCCACCACAGGACAGTATAGTGACATTGATTTTTTTAGACCGAGTAGCTGAGGGAAACCATGTAAACACTGCAGGCAGGAAGCCCTGGGGGCGTGAAGCCACAGTGCTGCACACCGATATTCAACGTGAAACAAAAAAATCATACTCAAAGTAAGCGTCTGAAGTTAATATTAATCGTTGCACTGGACTCAAAAGATGCTTTAGGGCGGGAGAATAAGTAATCATTTTTGGTGAATTATTTATTTCCCTGTAAAAACAACCTTTGTTTATTTATTTATTAGTTTCTTATTGAATGAGGCTCCTTGAATGAAAACATATTAAATCTACCATTTCTTGCTTGCAGGTGGCTTAGTGGGAACATTACAGCCTCACACCTAAAGAGCTGGGTGTCCTAGACCCTATGTGCCCTGTGAGGGACTGGCATCCCATGCAAGGTGTTCTGGTGCCTCATGTGCTGTGAGGGACTGGTGTCCCATGAAGGGTGTTCTCCTGCCTCGTGTCCTTTGATGGACTGGATGAAATATGATGCCATATTTCAAGGTACCTGCAACACCTGTGCCTTATGGGTAGAACAATTCAAACCGTGAATCCGTTTGTTTTGTCATGTCTCTTCATCACCTCAACATAAAGCGTGATTAAGATAAGATTAAGATAAGATTAAGATAAGGGGTGAATTTCAATGCCAAAAACACAAAGACCGTATTTGTGGTCTTGGCAAGACCGGTCTTGCTAATTTGCCTTCTAAGAACAAACTTGGGCCGCAATGAATTATGGGATTGGTCTTGTTCATTGAGAATGCAACTGATGTATCCTTCATATTTGGGGCGGCGCAAGAACAACATCTGGGATTTTTTACCATCCTTCGTTCTTAGTATTGGAACTGGTCACAAAAACAGGTACACGACCCTACCCTTTATCAAGCATATCAAAGATAATCTTGAATATCCCCAGGCCAAGTCTTTAGTCTTTCACCTTATCAGTATGCCTAAGAATTGTATTTTGCCATCCAAAATATGTAAATAAATAGGAAAGCCATGAGAGTATGTTACTTTTGCCGTTCAACAAGATGAGACAACATGTACATTGCACTGTGGATGCAGCAATCATTTGCTTTTAAGGTTTTTTTTATCCCTAATATCCATAATATGCTGCCAATGTGAGACCTTAGATAAAAGGTATATTTAAAAATAACATTTTGGGCAAAATCACTGCTTTAATTCAATCCCATTAAAGGGTATTTGCATATATTTGTGATGGAAATCCACATATAAAAGCCGTACGTTTTATATGCAACAGTGTCATATCTAAAGTGTATAAAAATGTGTTTACAGTATGTGGAGGATTACGTTAGTTTTCTCTTGAGTGGGGGTGATTTGAGATTTGGTTTCCTGATACTGATGTCGCTACAAAAAGTTCTATTACTGTATGTCTGAATGTGTACAGGTGTACGCCCTTTTGCATGATGCACCGAAGCCAGATCCATTTTTTGCATTTTTCGTCATGTCATTATAAGTTAAACTAGCTAGTGACGATAACTTAAATAGAAATATATGTTTTTGTTATATAACCTTGTAGATTTTTCTGTTGTATTGTATTCTACCATGTTTTTCATGCCACATAAAAATGAGGTACCTGAACATGAATTATCCTAAACCAAAGTCGCAAAAAGAGTACATGTGGGCTTTAGAAGTTTCTTTACTAAGAGGATATACATTGACTCACAGTTCCCTGTAAGCCAGTCAAAGTCATGGGCGATATTTCATAGACAGAAGAGCACAAACAAGAGAAGGAGTAGATTTACCTTCAGTGTAAATGTCCACGCTGCTGTTTGTCAGTGGTGTTCTCTCCAGCGTTACATTATCCGCACAAAACGAGTACATTAAGATGGAGGACATCCCCGTGGGCAGCGATTATCTGTAAAGAGAAAATCGATTAATTTTCAGGGATTAAAAAGTGTACTGCGATGTCAGATTATACAGGTTTAGCACAAACATGGCAGTGATGGTAACACCAAGACGTTTAGGTTGGACAAGGGACATTCATAGTGTTTCTATCAGCATGTGATGTTTATATGCTCAGGGAGATGGGAAATCCACACTAGGGACTAAAGTTAAGTACCACTGAATTTTATAAAAGAAATCAATGGATATGGTTGTACTATAGAGAATATCTGCAGGGAACCTGAATGAACACTGATCTGAATTCGGCAAAAGCAATAATGACTTGTGCAGCTGGGTAAGTTTTATTTAAAAAAAAAAGCAATAACTTAAATTATTAATGTAAGGGGAAAAGTTAAAAGCAGTTTTTCTATAAGTGAGCGGGAATGGGAAAATGAATTAAGGTACTGCTATGAGCATTACGCTCTTATCAAAGCAATGCACTTTCTTGATAGCCCCTAACCATCGTTTTGTACATTTCAATTTGCAAAATGTTTCTTAATTTTAAGAAACAAGAAAGTCCCAGCTGGTCTCCCAGACACCTTGTCACACACGAGCACGTACGCCGTACCGAACCTGTAGACTCGCTCACCGCCTGCAGAGAATCAGCTCTGAAAATAGGCTCTTGTTGTATATTCCTATTTTAGACACAGTTAGAAACCCAAGGTCTCACCAAGCAGATGGCAAAGACAAAAAGGTGCATGTTCATGAGAGTACAGTAAATCCCTTTCGTGGGATTGTCTTACTAAAGATTAATATTCAATTTGAGGGTATTTACTGTAATGGTGTCACCTGTCAGTGTGACCTGTCCCTTATTTTACTAATATAATGGCCAACTGTCAAAGGCTTCCCCAATAATACATCACATTCAGCAAAAACAAAAACATCACCCTCTTCGAATTTAGGAAAATTTGATGCATCCATGCATGTTCCAAAAACGCATGGCCAATGCAGAGCTGGCGTGAACTTGGGACTATCCCAGGAAGCCCAGGATATGTGGCAGTCCATCACAGGGAGGGAGGGGGGAACATACTCAGTCACCTTCTTATACAGTACAGCACCCTTCACTACGCAGTTGCCCACAAGAGTGTGAGAATCCATTGTAACTTCATTTATACAAAATCACGAAACAACGTATTCATGATCAATAAAGAGTAAATTAGAGTCACCAATTGGGGGGAAACACGTGTAAACACAGAGTGAACGTACAGCTCTTTAGCAAGTAGAAAGTTCACTAGGCAGCAACAACAACAACAACAATAATAATGATTATTTCAAAAGTAATTCAGGTTAGGTCCCTTTTTATAAACCAATAATACTTAGTTGCTATTCTCACCAGGTACTAACTTTTTAGTTAAGGTTTATAAGGTCAGTAGCAATATTCAATACCAGGCAGAAGTTAATATACACAAAGCAAACCATCTAAGGCAGTGAATCAGTGTTGGGATAGAAGGTACCAGTTAAAATGAGCTTCCCTCCCTGTCAGCAGTGTGAGTTCTGGTGCATGTGTGCTCCTGACTCAGGGATTACGGGGATATTTTGGCCCTGGATCGTCTGCGTGGCTTTGATTAAAAAAAGGCTTCGGTTTTCTGTCATGGGAAAAAAAAAAAAAAAAAGTTGTTTTCTTGGAAGAGCGTTGCTTCCGTTTCCAGAACAGGACCAGGAACTGTTTATCTGCAGCACCCAGAGGTCAGCAACAAAAATAGCAGTGCAACAATGTCAGCTTGTCATTTGAAATAAATCAACAAGCGGCATCACAGATCGGAGCAAAGCTACAGTAATGTACAGGGTGCAGTAGTGATGGACTTTGAGGAGAAGGGATTTCATTACATTCCTGGGGAAAATTGCATGACCTTCCCTTTCACCTTGTAGCTTCGTTATTGTCCACGCTGACACAGCTAGGGCTAATATACCCAGAAAATAAAATTATGAAGTGCAATCCATCCGACATGAAAGGTTCCTGCAGTAGCTTCATCTCCCACATATAAGATTGATTAATTAATTAATTAATTACTTAATTAAAAATGAATACGAATTTTAATGTAAGTTCAATTCGAGCTACTCATTTGCAGTTGGATAATGTTTGGAAGGACAGATTGCAGGCGTACAACTCAGAGAAGGTATTCATCCTCTGCGCTGCAAACGTTTAGATGGCAGAGAAAGCAGCTTCTCAGAGGTACCAGGAGGGTTTTGTCAGGGAAAAAAAAAATCAACCCCGTCTGATAGTTCTGAGTTTGTTATAGATAAATCTGTGTCATACCGTATTTTTCACAACGCGTGACAGGCATCTCCCTACCAAGTTATATCTATAGATTTCTTAGATCGTATCATTATCTCGGTCTTTGCACTGATTATTGGTAATTGTATTTATATTTTAGGAAGGCTGGAAAAGACAGCTGCATGAGGTCTACTGGAATTCCCAAATGATACCATATGATGAAATTCCAGCAGCTTAACAGCTGACGTATCATTTATAAAAACATTTTTTGTGTGTGCGATTATATACATATATAAATACCAGTGAGCCCAGTCTCTGCCAGATTAAAGTGTGTGTGTGTGTGTGTGTGTGGGGGGGGGGTTTGAACAGGCAAAATGGCTGCCAGTTGTCACAGTGCAATTCCCCCAGGTCCCTGGAAGGACAGAGTCATGTGATTAATTATCCTGCAGCTGAACTACATGAAAACCTGAGCCTTCGTACTGAGCTTCACGACACACAGCCACAATAGCTGTCTTTTGCTATCTGTTGCAAATAGAAATGCTTCAAGCTAATTGGAAAAGTCTGATTAGGAATCATTTCCAGTGAGAATGATCCGACACTGGGGAATTCCAATGAGACTGCACCATGCATTCTTTAATTTTAATAATTTCGTATTGAAATAAAATAAAAGACTCCTTTTCTATGCACAATGTGACTGAGAAGTTACAAGTATTATAAATAACTGTGAATTCTGCAAGCCCCTCTGATCAGTGCTACCTTTGTGGTTTTATTGTTATGCAGTAAACGGTGGCGCATGATGGCATTTTTTAAATAGCAGTTAATTAGGGAAAAAATGCATGAAATGTTCATCAATCCATCTTCCATATCCAGTGCAGGGTAGCAAAAAGCCTGCAGTCCTCCTGCAGCGGTATAGAGTACGAGGCAGGGGGACACGCATGGCACTGGACGGGTGGCACTGCATCACAGGGCGCACTGAGCCGCAGACAGGACATGCTAGGGGCCATTCTGATGCATCAATTTGTTTACCACATGATTTTGCCCTGGAGGAGGAACTGGGAGAATCTGAAGTACACAGCATAGGAGACCCTACAAACATCACACACACACACAAACACGCGCACACATAAACATAGACAGACCTGTACAGATATCTTTATGGGGGACTCTCCATTCATTTCTATGGGAAAAACCCTAATCTCAACAATGACAGCCTGAACCCATACCCAGCCCTAAACTTAACCATAACTAACCAAACAAGGAACAAGACTTTTCGCTTTTTTAGTTTTGTTGCTTTGCATTTGGAGATAAAATTGCATTTTGCCTCGTGGGAACCGAAATATCCCACAATGTCAAAATAACAGGTTTTTTTATCACATTGTGGGGCCCTGCGATGTAATATATACATAGACCACAAACCAGAAACATAAAGCAGGGGTAGAATTCAAATCCAACGCCTCCCCCCCAAAAAAAAGGTGACAGCACTATCCACAGAGACATCATTCGCCCAATCATAATATATCATCACCCAACTCCAATAATATACTAGGCAACTTGGCAAAGGGACGGAGGTCCTATACTAAGTTATTGTACAAATGTCAGCAGCCCCCCCTTTAGCATTCACTTCAGTATATTTATCTCAGGATATGTGTGTGGGGGGCGTACAAGGATATGCACGCCCCCCTTCCCCAGCTAACAGCATCTCTTCGGTATGAGATTCCGCCCGCTTGGGCACTGGTGACGCCTGGGTCAGAGCAGAAGTCTCCGACAGCCCCGGGAATACGGTCCGCCAAGCCCCACACGCCGCGCTGACAGCCAGCCCGCTAGCTGCCCGTGATGAATCGAAGCCGACATCTTCCGTGCCGCTGGCCCCCAGCGCGTCCGCTGCCAGTGACACGTAAAGGCTTGTTGCTTCTTTGCCTTTCCAGATGATTGGCGGATCTTATTACATAACTATACGCAAACCATTAACATATTTACTTACACAAAGATTTTCATTTTCCTCCACAGCTACCCTACCTTTTCACATTACAGATGTTTGTTTTGAAGATGGGGTTTATTAAGTCTGATGCAAATTTAACGCCTTAGATGTTATAGTACCTGAGAAAAGTTATATACGACGCGGCTGTTTATAGCCCATGTTGTTTTCTTACCATTTTTCTTCCGTGAGGTTCAAGCGCTTCGCCTGGGTCTTCCATCCAAGGTCAGATCTAAAAATGCTTTCATCACTCGCTTTCTGGCTGCAGACACGCTAAAGCCCACATTTAGTTACATAAGCCACACATTTCTGTGTGATTAAGTCTCTCACATTACTTTTCATGCTTTTTCCTATAATTTCAAGTTTCTGTAAAATTATTTGTTGTCATAAGATGACATTGGAGAATTATTCTCTAGTTAATATAGTGCAAATAAGTTAAAAAAGTACACAAACGTAACATTCATTAATGATAAATATTGATAAAAATAAGAAATATGATACCAAATTCAATCTAACCTCTAAGAAATACAGTGGAATATATATGCTTTTTAAAAATGTGAAAGATAAAGAAAATGAAGAACGAAATAGTGAAAAGGAAAATAGTGACGTAACACAACAGTGGCTCCAGTAAAGTTAAAAAACTGGCCATGCAAATTAAAAGCAGCATAAAAAGCCACTGCAAACTGGATATATGCATAAGGAGGGGAGCACTGACTTCTCTGGGGGCCCTAGGCTAATATGATGAGCTGCCGTCAGTAAAATTTGGTAATCTGGGCTATTAAACTTTTCTATTTTCTTTGTGATGGGGTGGAGCCCTGGTTTTTGCTAGGGGCCTAGTCTATAGCCCAGCGTCAAGGATGCCATGGTGGGGGGGGAGATTCCAAGATGATTCCAAGGGCCCCGAGTGTCAGGGGCCCTAAAAATTTTGGAACTACACTTATACCTGGCCAATTATTGTAAGCTTGGCCTAGTCACACTTACTCCTAGTTGACTCTTTGACGTATACCCAGTTCACTCCTAGATGCCAACATCCAAACACAAAAACATCTTGTTTTACTGAATAAGATAAATAACTGAATCAGTGCTGATTTCTATTTCTGATCATTTCAAACAGGCAAAATCGTTGAAAGAGCAGGTCTTCATGAAAAAATAGCTATTTATGTTGCTGAGGTGGCAGAAGCTCTTTGCCGTTTCTCCTGGGCATCCATTGCAAACTCAGTCTAGCAGCATTTGTGCCTTGTTGACTCCTTGACAGCATGAATGTTTGCAATGTGCTGTTTACCTCACTTGTAAACTGCTTTGGACAGAAGCATCTGCTAAATATGTGAAATGGAAATGAAAAATGGAACATAATTGGTCTGAGTTGAGGGCCTAATATAATATGCTTTCATGGGGTCCAAAATCTCTAGCAGTGCCCCTGCCTTCCACAGCTGATGCATCTATCGCCTCCCCGTGCATAGGAACTGATTGTTTAATTTGAAATTACTCGTGGTTGGTTGTTTGTGCCAAAAAGTGAGTGGCAGTCTGTTAGAGACAGAGGGTGGCATTTACCCACCTCCCATTAGCACATGGCAGGGGGAGGGGGGGTTGGAACGATTATGGCTGTAGAGCTATAATACTACTGATGGCACGTAATCTATGGGGGAGGGGTGGAGGAAAGTGATGCCAACATCCAAACAAAAATAACATCCTGATTTACTGATTATGTTTAATAATTAAATCAGCACTGGTTTTTATTTCAAAGATTCATTTTATTTTAAAGATATGGCCCTTTATACTACGGCAGTAGCAGGATCTCTTTGCTTGTTCGTGCTCCAGGAGGTAAGCTAAATATTTCCATTAAATATATTCTGTGTAAATTGGTAGATTACAGAACTATAACAGCCCATCCCTTTGGAAGAGGGGATCTGGAGGCTCGGGAATTTTCCCACTGTGCTGGTCGTATTTAGGGCCAGTCTTTCTTCCCCGATCCCGGCATTATATAACCTATATACTATGGATGCTTAACTTCCTGGTTGATCTCACATTGTTCCAGGTCGCTTGAAGGAGATCATTAACGGATATTGCTTTATTTCATCTGTGGTCAACCAGTTGATCGTGATGGGAGATCAGTCAGCAGCAAGTCCTCAGGCAGCATCTTGTTTCCAGTCCTCCACTGGCGTCTAATTCGCAGTTAACAGACTACTGAGCACTGAGTAGACCAGTGACAGATGGTGAGTGATGGGGCTTTCCATTTGAACTGGGAAGTCAGAATTCCTGAGTTCCTAGTTGGAAATTTCAACTGGAACACCCCCTGAAGTCGGACTTCCGAAAGTCAGAGGAACTTCTGCAAGTCTGACCCCAGAGTTCAAGATGGCTGCTCTGTGCATCAACCATAAAAAGCTGTAGTAATTGCCTGTTCATAGGCTACTGCACTTCTGTCTCATTAAATCGTCGTTTACACAGTACTGTCCGACCTCTGTCTGCGGCTATATTGCTGTATGTATGCGCAAAATACCACGTAATACATAGTTATTAATTGGTATTGCTAACCATGGCTAACGATGAACCTGGCTAGAACTGGCATTGCTAATGTCTATCCTGGCTAGTTGGCCTGAAAGGCAGTTAACCAGGGTGTAACGTCATTCCCATACAGCAAGTACAGCAAGCCTGTAGATAGTCTGCCTGATATTGGAGAACATCATCATACTAAACTGAAAAGATACAAAAATAAAAAAGCAAACAAACAAATAAAGATTCAAGAGTTTGTCATGTGCATTGTAAACCGTGAGTCACAATATACACTGAAAATCTCACTCTACATATTCTTCCGGCCACCAATAAACACAAAACACAAATACAGATTAAGGTGCTTCAATTAGACAAAAGGAGTGCAATAGCTAAATATGCTCACAGCCCATCGTTTGTATCATTTGTATGAACAAGAGGCAAACGGTAACATTCATGAATCATCTTTTCGCTTAGAGACTCAAATTATCATTACCACAGCTATTTCTTTAAGTGTTCATCAGTCAACACTCGCTAATAAAGATAATACTTTCTTATCACGTCATTCTGCTGAGAGAGATCACATGCCCTTCGTCACAGTGGTGTTCTGTGTCCTGCAACGGCAGTCACAAAGATGATTAAATAAATACATAAATAAATAAACAAACACACAACGAAAAGATAAGCTGTAAATCTCGCTGCGCGCGGCAACACACGGCAGACAGCGATATGAGCATTTCATCGCCCGGCCTTCGAGGTGCTGCGTAGAGAACCAAAATCCTTCCTGTCATTCCGGCTCAGCCTGACCCTAACCAGTGTGAACTAGCGAGCGACATCTCAGCGGCAGCCGCAGCAGCCGCGACGGCCGAGCACCCGGACGACCACGACAGTTAATGCTGCGGTGCCTGTGGGAACCACAGTGCATCACGCAACAGCTCCCGATTTTCCAGAAATAGCAACCACTGCAAAGAGGACTCAGTATGAGATAAATACGAAGATAAAGCTGACACATGACAAAGTATCTTACCCGTTAAGACACCAAACGATGATGAATCAGAGTTTGTGCAAAATATAGCTTCCCTTGGGGTAGCAGCAAAAAAATAGCAAAATTGCTTGAAAACATCAATAAATATCAGGTAATGGGCTTTTTGTCATATCAAGCGAGAGGAAGGACATAGGAGCAGGAATTGAAATTAACAAAATGGGGTTTAATTAGCTAAGGGCTGAACAGAATCGAACAGGATCGCGGGGGACACAAACCAATAAGGAAGGGCAAATGGGGAAACAGCACACAGGGGTGATGTTGTTAATGTCAGGACTGGGGAACACAGGACTGGGAAGTACTTTTATACAGGAGACTAACAAGGGAGCAAAACAAGAGGCAGCTGGAGTGCATTACCTAAAGGCTGGAACGAGAGGTTGAACTAATGCAGAACAGACATGGCTTGTTAGATCCACACTAGGGAGAAACAGGAGGGATGGATAGGCAGAGCGTGACAGTACCCCACCTCTGTTCCCCCGAAGTGTGCCCTCTGGGCACCAAAAACCAGTGCGGGAGGGGACTGAGGGACCAAACATCAGTGACAACCGGGGACACACTGGGCAAGACAAGACAGGATACTACTAGGGCCAGGAAGCAGACAAAGACTATGGACTGCAGGGAGAGGGACAGGACACACGATGGGACAGAAACAGGACAGGCAAGTGAATGAATACCAGAGCTAGAAACAGACACACTGGGGGAGACCATAGGTCAGGGAAAAACAAAGGTGAGACAGGGTGACTGAGTGACCAGCTGAGCAGATGGATTCTGGATTTCCTTACAGGAAGACCTCAGGTGGTGAGAGTAGGCAACTGTGTATCCAGCACAATCACCCTCAACAGGGGAGCTCCGCAAGGCTGTGTCTTGAGCCCACTGCTGTACACCCCCTATACCTACGACCGCGTAGCCACACTCAGCTCAAATCCCTATGTGAAATCTGCTGACGACACAGTAGTGCTCGGCCTCATCTCCATGATGATGGAAGTGGAGAACCTGGAAAGCTGGAGCCAGCATAACAGCCTCCAGCTGAACATCAGCAAAACAAAGGAGCTGATTGTGGACTACAGGAGGTAGCGGGGCTCTTACACACCTGTTAACATCAACGGTGTTACAGTGGAGAGGGTGAGCACCTTCAAATGCCTCGGCGTCCACCTACAGGAGGACCTCACCTGGTCGACACACACACATGCTCTGGTCTGCAAGGCGAGGCAGCGGGTCTACCATCTGAGGCAGCTAAGGAGGTTTAAGGTCTCTCCTGCTGTCCTTAAAGCCTTCTACTTGGCTGCTATGGAGAGCATACTGACCATGAGCATAACGTTGTGGTTCAGGAACTGCTCTGTCCAGGACTGGAATGCCCTGCAGAGGGTGGTTAGAGCAGCTGAGCGCTGCACCAGATCTGCCTTGCTCTCCCTACAAGACATCTACAACAGACGCTGTAGGACCAGAGCAACACAAATCTCTAAGGACCCATCACACCCCAATAAGTCTCTGTTTTGCCAGCTGAATTCAGGCAAACACTTCTGCAGCCTTATGACCGGAACGGAAAGGTTAAGGAGGAGCTTTTTTCACCAGGTCATAAGGCTCCTAAACCAGGACAATACTCAATGCCTCTAGACCTTCCCTCGGACTCTGCAGTGACTCTTCAGTCACTGTAACACTGGCATAATCCTATCCTCGGACTCTGCAGTGACCCTTCAGTCACTGTAACAATGACGTAATCCTATGAGTACTGCTTTCACACTGTCCAAATTGTTGGTACATATCTCAGGCCTCTTGCACAATACCTTTTACCTATCACTTATGTATATTATTATACTCAGCTGTATTATGTACAGCTGAACATTACAAATATTTTTTATCTTATATTATTATTTTTCTTTATTTTTTCTATATTTTTTTTTATCATGCACAGCTGCTCGGAGTGACCAGGGTTACATATCACTACATGTTGTTTGTGTACAACTGTGTATGTGATGAATAAACCTCTTGAATCTTGAATGAATCTTGAATCAGGGTACTGGGGCAAAAACTGAGCCCTAAATAATGGGAATTGGGATCTTCTGGGACCCAGGGGGCTGGGGCCGTGGATTCTCTGGGGTCTTGGTAGGTTTGAGGGACTGGGTCATGCCATGGGAACAGCAGAACTGGGACCGGTGGGCGCCCATGAGTCCTCAGAACAGGGACCCAATTACACTGAGGGGACTCATGGGCCAAGACCCAAAGGTGTCAAGGGACCACAGGACAGGAGGGTGCCACTGGAACAGCAGAGCTGGAGTCCGACAAGGGATCTATAACACAGGAGCAGAGAGGGGAGCAGGAACAAGGACAGGAGGGGATCACCAGGACCGCAGGGTAGGAGAGCGATGAGGGACCCAACTCAGGACGGGTCCAGAGAGTATGTCCCTGTGAGCTCTGCTCACCAGGAACGTCCGCTCTTCTGCCAACAGGTTCCAGAGCTTTTCCACCACTTTCGGATCTGGTGAGCCGTGTTAGCACCTCCGCCACAGCTCGTACGAGTAGTACGGCCTCCAGGATCCACCATACCGTTGTCATTTTCCCACTAACAGGAGTCCAGGAGGGTGAAGAAGGCTGCTGCCAGCAGGTGGACTGGCCTCAGAGGTGCGGGATTCGAGGCACCTGGAGTATTTGGTTTGCTGGATGCGTGGATGCTTGGAAGCCATGCGGGCAATTTGGGAGTCCTGAAATTCGACATTAATGTCGGAACTGGGAAGTACTTTCATACAGGAGACTAACAAAGGAACAGAACCAGAGGCAGCTGGAGTGCATTACCGAAAGGCAGGAATGAGACTAATAGGTAAGACTTATGCAGAACAGGGAGAAACAGGAGGGATGGATAGGCAGGGTGTAACGTTTGAACATAAGTCAGCTGACTAAGCAAGAATTCTTAATAACTAGTAGAAATCATGAAACCTTTAATAACTAAGGGCCAAGCCTCTATTTGAAATTTTAGGGGGGAAAAAAATCACTGGGTAACTATAACAATAACAATAATTATTATTATTTATTATTCATGTCATTGGGAAACTATATGAAGAGCGCTAAAGAAACATCAAGAAGCAGAATGTGACTCCACATACAGTTGACCCTTCCACATCGTAGGGGTTAGGGGTACAGGTCCCCGCCATGTGAGAAAACCGCATAAAACTTTTTGGTCGACTTTTTGGTGAGTCAAACAGAAACATGAGATACAAAGATCTCTGGGAGATCACTGGGAGATCTCTGGGAGATCACTGGGAGATCTCTGGGAGATCTCTGGGAGATCACTGGGAGATCACTATGAGAGGCTGCCATAAACATGCTTGCCGTCCTCCCACCCAATACTTACGTATATTACGCATTTGTGAAGTTACGAGACTCTGTGCGTCGTCCGCGGCTTCCGCAAAACTCTCACAAACTCGCGGAAACTATTGAAACCGAGATGGGGAAAGTCACAACATGGATGGGCTGACTGTATTTCATTTGTAAATTCAACATTAAAATATAATCATGCACATTTTATATCTGTGCTTGTTAGATTAATGGAGGATTAAACGTTTTTGAGCAGACATACCCAGGTGATTGCGGCACCTGGATGTCTTTTTAAAGCGTTTGACTGACACCAGTGACTGGGCATCCTTTTACATTTTCTTTATGCTCCATTTAGTGTAGCAACCTTATATACCCACACATCTTTATAGCCTTATATACCCACACATCTTTATAGCCTTATATACCCACACATCTTTATAGCCTTAATATACCCACACATCTTTATAGCCTTAATATACCGACACATCAAGTTCTATGATTTGAGTTTTTCAGTCCAACAGCAAGGACTAATAGTGACTTGACTAACATGGGGTTGACAAAGAATCATTGTCTTCTGTCGTGTCATTTGTTCTGCTCTTGTTATTTATGAGGAAATCACACCTACACACCCTACACTTAGTTATACATCCAAGATGGAGATGAAAGAGCTGCATCAGATCATGACAACGTAATACTTGTAATAAATATACATTCAGCTTGATCCTAATATATGTAAATCATTAGCAGCCCTTTCCATAAAATTTGTTCACTTTCCAGATCTTTGCAATGTTGCAACAAATGAATGTTAAATGCATCTTTCGTCACACAGCGTCCTGCCAAATCAGCCAGAGTGCACCCTGCCCTTGGATAGGCTATAGACACAACCCTGCCCCCCCCCACCCCTGTGACCCTGACTAGGATGATCCATTCATCCATCCACTCATTCATCTTCCAGAAACCTGTCCTTGACCAGGGTATGCAGTTGGAAGATGGATGAGTACATGGATGTATGGAACGTGACTCACTTGGAAAAGGAATTGGCATTTCTCTAATCAGTGTTTTAAGTGATGTTATCAAATTATCATCTTGCACTGCAGTACTTGTCGTTTAAGAAAATCATACTTATTTAATATTACTACTTCTAATTAGCATAGAATTTTATAAAATACTACATCATATGCAGGCCATTTATGACCATTACATTTTCAGTATTTGTGGAAAAGTCTTGATTATTATAATCCAATAAGAACCTTAAACTTTGTGCTTTTGTTACACTTCATTTGTGAGACAGAGTCTTTTTGACAATGTGATTATGCCATAACCCAAAAGAAAAGGCTTCTCCATCACCACTGAATTAAATTATTACAGTGGTAAAAAAAAATTGTAGCATTTTCAATTAAGTAGGGATAAGTGGACATGATGTGTGTGTGACTGAGAGGGGAAGCCACAGGGAGAAATACAAATGAGGAAAAACAAATTAAAGTATGTAAGAAATCAAATATTCGTGGGCAGAAGCACAAAACACAGCTTATCCATGTTTCTTGAGGTTCTGCTGTTTGCTGCTGCAAGTCAATTATTTCATGTTTAAAAATCAGTTAAGGATTGTGAATCAAAAAGGAACATGCTCTTCATTAAAATAACAGATATGTAACAGAATGTGTAATCTTTGCCTGTGTATTTAACAAATGTGTAGTACTAAACACTGAAGAACTTTTCTGGTTGTGACTGTGGATGTATCACGGTTAATGTGCAGCAAAAGCTATGACCGTCTCTAAACATCACTCCCGCACCAGTGACCTCAAAAAGCTGTACGACTGAATGCCTCGGATGCAGGCTGGGGCTTGGTGATAGTAACAAGGAACATGTCTTCTGTGATGTATCACCTTTCACGTGCTGGTTCACTATTTTTAAAAATCGCATGTTTAAAATGAATGTATTTAAAGCCACTGTCAGTTTGACTTAAGTTAATGTGCATCTCTATTGGTAGTAAGCTTATCCATCCATTGATCCATCATCTAACTGCTTATCCTGGTCACTGGGGGGGGGGGGGGGGGCTGAAACATGTCCCATCCCACACAAGGCACAGCAAGGCTGGGGAGCATCCAGGGTAGGATGCCAGCCCATCACAGGGCACCCAGACAGTTAGTCTATGGGCAATTTTGAGGTACAAATTAGCATGACAGCATGTCTTGGACTGTGGGCAAAAACCCACATAACAGAAGACACACCAACTCTATATACACAGAACTGAGGCAGGTTTCAAACCCCCAACCCAAAGGGTGCAAAGAAATAGTGTTAGCCAGTAAGCCACAATGTCAGGAAGCATGCATTCGTTACACTGATCATTTTTGATACAGCCACCACTAGGAGAGCATATAGAAAATACCTTTGTGTGGCTGCTCTCTAATATTTGTTACTATTACTATGAATATAAATGTAAAAAGATCCACTTTCCATTTAGCTTCTAGTTTAGCCCTTCATCCTTCTGACAAGTTTATGCATGATGATTAATGACAGCATTAGTTTAATGCAGAAGAATACTTTGTAAATACCATTTAAGGAATTCAAAAAGTTAAGAAGCTGTCCACTTGAGAGTGTATTTCTCTGTCATGTGACATGCTAAATGCTGGGGATCAGATGTTCGCATCATCGGGTGAGGCCCCTGTCTCTTAAGCACCCAGGATTCCGTGGTGCAGAGTTTCCCCAAAATTCCCCCTGACTTGATTGGATCGTTGAAGGGATAAAATTTGACATTCATGCTGGACCAGTTCCTGTGTTTGTTTTTCTCAGAAGCTTATTCCACTCAGAGGGAATGCTTCTCTTATTTTTAAAGTGCATTACTCTTCATCCAGCTAGCGATACAGGCTACATAATTCATTAGCGTCTGAATGAAGACCAGTACGAAAGATGAAAGGAGTATGTTATAAAAAACAAGGACTTGAGACAGAAGAGCACCAAAACCTAGGAAACAAATTGTCACTCAATAGATGTTATGTAATGATTGAGTAGCAAATGGGGTTGAGTACTTGTATCCATTATTTCTGAGAAGTCAACAGAGCTGAGATGTTTTTGTTGTAGCCATGAGACTGATGAACCAAAATTACCGTTACAAGGTTTTTTCGCGTTTATGTCTTGCTTGCTCAGATAAATAGCACAATGTCCGCTTCTAGACTTACAGTGTGTGGCACTGCTGTTTCCAAACTGAACCAAACCAAAACAAAAAAAACAACCCCCTGGGATTTATACCAGCAAGAAGCAACAAGAATAGACCTGCAGACCCAGACAGATGTCGATCAGGAACCGGCTTAGACAGTGAGTCCATTTACCAGAAGCAAAGCCCTACACAAGCTACACTGAACCTAGGAACCAAGGAGCCTCACACGCTCGCTCTCTCTTTCTCTGTCTCTCACACACACACACACACACACACACACACATTATATGCAAATGATTATATAATTACAGTTAGCAATTGTTATGATGATGAAGAGTTGTCATATGAAGTGTTAGGTTATTTGCAGCTTAGCAAAATGGAGTCATTCAATACTTTTTTGTCATTCTTAAACAGGCAAATTTGGGCAACAAACTAAAAGTCTTTGTGTATACTGCCATCTGCTGGACACGTCGAAACAGGCACGCTACAGATATTTGAAAAAAGGTTTCTTTTACTCCGTAAGTAATGAGAGGATTATTTGGGGCCTAGATTTTTGTGGAAGTCCTCAGGATTAATTTTTGTGTAAACGAACTCAGGTGTGTAT
>JAODLC010000021.1:19666398-19691120 GCA_026781145.1 Hippopotamyrus pictus
TGATATATATCTTCTCTTTTATGTTTAGGACAACAAGATGACAAGCCTATTATTTTGCAGTGGCATACATTCAGTAATTTGCGTCTTTTTAAAGCTGCATGACCTTTTTATTATTTTCTGCCTTTAAGCCCTATAATTACATTTTACATTGCCTGTTACTGTTACCCTTATCTGACCCCTTTATATATGCATTTCTAAATCAGTCTGGCTTTAAAGGAAACACAGTTACCAAAACACATTGTCACATTTTTGCAATTATATGCTTAGTTTCATCACGTTTCAATTTCCCTATTAAACACAGTGTCTGGTTTAAGTATTGTGCTAATATGTTTAATATTCAATCAGTTTGCAGCGATGGCATTAATGGAGCAGAATTACATATTCATTTATATGATTAATGTGAGACTTAAATGATGGATGAGAACAACCAATGTTGCTGTGAAGCATTAGGGGTGTGGCCATGTGGCAGTGATTTAGCACAAAGTCAGCATTGCCATTGTGAATCATTCTGCAGCTAGCATTCAGTTAAAAGGGACATAACACAATTATCACCAAATACGGGACGGAACGCTCTGCGACAGCCTGTGTGCGGTGTGTGGCTAAGCAGGCTAAGTCTCCGTGCCCATGGTCAGAAGGTCACTGGTTTGGTCGGCAAATTAGTCACATGTCTGTGTGCCCTTGAGCCAGACCCTTAATCTCCAGCTCCCTGGGTGGTACAAGGTGGCTAACCCTATGCTGTGACCTCCCCAATCCTGCCCTCGCCTGTATCGAGAGCAAGATGGGGTGAGAAAAGAATTTCCCCACGAGGATTAATTAGAATTAGAATTTGGTGATCAGTGGTCATTGTTAACACACCACAGCACAGAGTGCACAGCAATGAAATGTGTCCTCTGCATTTAACCAATATGTGACTTAGCAGGGGGCAGCTAATTCAGTGCCTGGGGAGTAGTGCTTGGGGATGGTACCTTGCTCAGGGTACCTCAGTGGTGACTTACTGGTGGGGGATTCGAACCAGCAATCTTTCGATTACAAGTGCGCTTCCCTAACCATCAAGCCACCACTGCCCTATAAATACTTAATGATACTTAAATACTTAAAGATATTAGAATACTTAAATACTTAAAAAGAATACTTAAAGATATTAGAATAAAGAATACTTAAAGATACTTAATAAAGTATCTTTGCTATCCCAATTTACAGATACAAATACCTATATATATAGCTAATTTGCCTTATCTACTGTAGGTCATTTATACATTTACCTTACATTTCAGCTAGCTGTATAAAAATATAAAAGCCCTGAAATTTTGATTCTCATATAGGAAATGCCTATAATAAGTGAGAAAGTTGATGATGAGGGTAACCATGGTACCCTCGAGGGTGACCGAGAGCTCCTCAGCTGAAGATGACTTTGCCAGTAGATGGAAAACATTTGCGAGCCTTAGTTTCAGACAGTCGGTACTGCAGCCAAGGTGACAAGCCCAGATTGGTCAAATCCTTGCCACCAGCACTTTTTCCCCATAACTGACACCAGGCATGTCAGTCGGTACAGGCCGACTTCTGTCAGAATGGTTATGAACACGCCAGCTTCCATACAATTCTCAATTAATATTGGAGAGATGGGTAGCAGATCACTGCAGCTCACGCTGGTGGGCCCGAGACTTTCACTTGGCAATGGTGGTTCGCAGTACGTACGGCTTCTGAATTAGCTCTGTGGAGTAGCGCAGTACAGGTAAATCCTTCCCTACTGTATATATTAATCTGACTTCTATTATCCTACATCAGTCTTTCCCAACCTGGTCCTTGGGTAAGATGCTGCACATTTTTGCTCCCTCCCAGCTCAAGAAGCGTGGCCCCTCTGCGGGACCCGACTGTGAAACACTGTCCCAGGTAATTAAAGGCCTCCATATTAGGGCTTCACAATTCATGGACCAAAAAATTTGTTGAACAGGACTGGCAGTATATCAACCTAAAATAAGGTTGAATAAGGGAACGACTCACGCATTTTACCTAGAAGTTCATTTTGTTACCAGCTTCTATTATAAGTCCAGCAATAGCTTCATTCACACTTCACGCCCCCAGGGTTGTGAGCCCCCCGTTTGTGGAGTTTGCATATTCTCCACAAGCCTCTCCCCCCCCAACACTGTGCTTCCTGGGATAGGGTTAAGGATCACCATGACCGTGCATTTGGGATGTGGCTATGAAAGATCAATGGATGGACTTCCTGAAGGCAGATACCAAGAGAAAGTGTAGCCACCATTACAAATGACTGCAGGGACTGAACCACAACATGAACCACTCCCCACACAGCAAAGGGGGGACTGGGGGCAAAGTGTCGATGTTTTTTTATTGTAATATTTAGAAAATGTAGAACTATAACGCAATGGAAAAAAGTCCTTTCGAAGTAAAGCTCTTCTGGTCTGCTAAACATCAGATGTGTTTGGGACAATCTGAATTATACAGGAAGATTAATTACTGTGTCGTTTCAAACAACTGACCCTGGTCACCAATTGTCCCCAGTCTCCCCAATAATTTTATCTCTATTTAATTTTCAGTTTCTGCATATAGAAAAGGAAAAAAAACTATACTATAAAAATATACTGTTCATATGTCTGCTAAAAAGAAATTTTAATAATCAACGGTCTAGATATTTATATAGATGAAGATACTGAAACACATGTTGCACAGCTATGAGACAACTCCGTCTCCGCCCCAAATAACCTTCAAAAAAGCCTTTTTCATCATTTGCCGTCTCCATTTTGTCCTTTTTACTGACAGCTTTTTCATTC
This sequence comes from Hippopotamyrus pictus, assembly GCA_026781145.1. Classification (NCBI taxonomy): domain Eukaryota; kingdom Metazoa; phylum Chordata; class Actinopteri; order Osteoglossiformes; family Mormyridae; genus Hippopotamyrus; species Hippopotamyrus pictus. Next base: position 19,669,188 of record JAODLC010000021.1, read on the forward strand.
AGAACAAGAGATCGGCAGATGTATCATTTTTATACCTGAGAAATCCGGAGGATCGTGATTGATGCCTCATTGTGACGTCACTGCCACAAAGGCTGGGTCCCTTTGATTCACAGGCTGTCAAACGGGGGAGTAACAAAGGCAGCCTGGATTGTGCCATAAAAAGCCCCCCAGCTGTTGCTTGTTCTGAGTGCTCCTCCGCTCACCTTAAGGACGTCGCGCCGCACCCCCACGTATAATTACCCACGATAACATTGTTTTTACTGACACTCGCTGACGTGCAGCCTGGTTCAGTTTCAAAAGGGCTTCGAATGTTGTTCCATTTTATGTCAAATTGACGGTGTTTTGGATGAAGAGTATATCTGGGATATTTTACAGATCATGATATTAAAAATGAATAATGAAAGAATAAATGATTCACATGATATGCATACAGTTTGCACTTTTGATACATTTATATGTATTATGATAATTTTATTTATCATGATAATTACTTTAATTTTATGATCAATGTAATTGCAGATTGGTGTCTGAAAGTAGTTAAATTTCCTATATTATAGCATTTTAGAAGGATTTCACAGTAGAGCTCATAATTTTTTCTGCTGTTTAATCATTTTGATTATAATAGTTATTCTTCATATGTTGCATATGTACATATATATATTTTTTGCATGTATATATACATACAAATATATATATATATATATATCGATAATATATGTTAGATGGCTTCAGTCATGGACCCTCCAGAGTAGCAGGACTGCAGATGGAAGAGGTTCTCTGCAACCTCAGAGGTACCAGTTGCCATGCTGGGGCAGACTGACTGTGATTGGGTGTCAAGCAGCACTCTGTGAGATGTGAAAGCACCTTTCCTGTGATGTCAGAGGAGGGTCCAGCTTGTGTATACTGATCACTTCATTTCAGGCTCTTTCGCACGCCCGCCTTTTATGTAGCTGTCTGCCGTCACGGGGGAAGAAGACGGCATGGTGTTGAAGGCCAAACTGTCACCGAGCGTCTCCACAGTTCACCACTGGACAGCACCGGCTTGTGTTCTCCTGGGGGGTCGATACCCCATTTTCAAAGCCGGACAGCTGCTGGATCAGCTTGCTGGGGGTTGGATTTCCACCGATTCACATGATTGGCCGGGTTGTGTTTTTCATTACAGTGAAACGTGTTTAAAAATTAATATCGGCAGAATGGTGTTTTACATGCAAATTACCAGTGGTTCTACTAGAGGTGTGTCACTCGCAACAATGAAAGTTGACCTAAAGCTGCCTTTTAACATTAACTTTTTACCCTAGCCAGTTTAGTACTCATTTTTAGTATATGACAAATATTAGGTTGATATGACAAACGGTTCCATTTGGTTTTGAATGTACCATCTGATCTGAAATTGTAATGCGTTCTCAGATATGTTTTCCACAGGGATAAAATGTCCAGCGTCAACAAGCAGCCCATTATCAAAATGGAAGTATTTTCAGAGGGAAAAAGGCGAGGACATGCCAAATCCCCCTTTGTTCATGGGGTGTTATATTGTACTGCATGAGAATCAGCATCGGGCGAAGGGGCAGACCAACCACGACAACACCCCCCCCCCACCCCTCTATATCCACTTCAAATCCAGTCAGGTGCCGGCAAAACAGAATAATGTATTAAAATGTATCCTGCTTGGCGATGTTAATGCAAACTGTATTTTAATGCAATGATATTTTAAAAGGCTTTCAAAAGTCCAATGAATCACCCTTATTTCACCGCTTTGAAATACATCCGGACCGTTGCCCAAAAACAGGCAAAAGATGTGTTGTGATACATCTTAGAAATTCCACATGTGACCTCGCCGCATATTCCACATGCTTCAGCTTGCGAGCAGACCCAGTGAATCAGTCCGAGTGCGGCAAACGACAGTCCGGGAATGTTTATACGGCGCCCAGAGACGTGACATCGCATTTAGAACCCCCCACCCCTCCCCAGCCCCCAAACTGCAGTCTTGCTTGACTCACACCTGAATAACTGGGGATGGTAGGAGGTGTCCAGCCAAAAAGGCATTTCGCACATTCCAAAAAAAAAGGGGTACTTACATTTCAATGTTACAAAGCTAATAGAATGATGTTCAGATCATAATGACTTGGATTGCATGAACTAAATATTTATTCTTTATAATAATAAAACCTAGGAATAGCTTGAATTTCCAGCTGTATATACTGACTGCTTCCCAGGCATTTGCTCATAGCAGTACATTTCATTTTTCATTTTTTCCTTTCCTTATTACACAACCCCATCCTGGGAACTTTTTTAGTGACGCTTTAATACACAGTTGTCCACTTACATCAACGTATCACGATTTTAGCTTCGGTTACACAACTGAGGAGTGAGCAATATGGGTTATCGCATATTTCAAAGAAGTCTATTCGAAGTATTTTAATAGTATCTGTTAAAAATAAATGCAAATAATGCCAAACATTGTGTAGCTAAATAAAGGAGACAGAAGTAAAGCAGGTGTGTGGCGGGCTTATGCTGTTGCCAGGAAATCTGGTGATACCTTCTGGCAAACAATTGGGATTCAGATTTACAGCTAGTGTTTTACCGGGATAATACGTATGCTTGCAACCGTGTATGAAAGGAACCAAGGTTTACTTTGTCTTTTTTAATCAAATGCCAACTATCTCTGTTACAGATTTGACTACCCATATTGCAGTAGAACACATTACACATGCTGTTAAAATGCAAGTCTTAAAGGACAGTGTTTAGAAATTTTTGTATTTCCTTTGTCTATAACAAATACACGTCTGCAGAAAAGAAATGACAGATTGAATAACAGAAAAAAAGTTAAAATACCATTGCTGAAATAGGGGTCAAAATGCATTATACAATTAAATTCTGTAATGACAAACAAATTCCTGTGAAAAATAAGCTTAGACCATGTTCTTCGTTCAAAGGTTACAAGGCCCCCGTCAAGCACAACTTATCACGGTACCTAAACGAGCAATGTTTGGAACCAGCTGTGTCAGAGTTCTTTAAATGTTCCTTAAGTGCTGTCAGCTCTCTGCCATAGTCTGAGGCTGCCACCAGGTAAATAAAGTTCTGTATTTGAACTACTGTATGCTGCAGATGTCCACCATTTCTCAAACTGACATGCAGGATATATTCATAGCACATCTGAATATCAGTGCTCCACAGAAAGGAAGGCATTTTTCTGGAACCAAAATATCACTTCAGATCTACTTTGTGTTTGTGGTATTCTTTTTTAGACAATGAACAACACAAATGAACAGATGTTTTCACAGGACAATTTGTCATTGAATGTACGTTTTTAATTTATAACCTTATTCGCATGTGGGTTTGAAAACAATCGTTCAACTTTTTCTAATGTGTTAAAAAGGCATTTCTGGTAAAACAATTAATATCCCACATTCCAGCTGTAGAAAGGGAATCAGTAGAGCAGGATGTCCTCATTCTTTAATAAGCCTGCAAAATGGGAGAGGATGAGTCATCAGTACAATACAGTGCTAAAATAAATACATACCCCCTCAGCTGGGGACCTGGCAGAAATCAGGACTCTAAGCATTAAACACACCATCATTAGACAAAAGGCGTTGACAGGTGATGACTGCGGGTATTTATACCATTTTATATCTTTTATAAATATTGTTTTAGAGGTTATATTTAGCTTGACACATTTCATGTCTATCACTGCGTCAGCAACAGACAGCAGCACCGTTTAGTGAGAACCTTATGGATGCTTGTTCGACAGGATGCTGTGTTTCACTCCAGTATAGCATAATGGGCGCCAAAGAGAGAATGTTATGGAAGTAGAAATTTTAAGACCTTTTCTTTGTTCTGGAATTGTAGAATGTAATTCCTTTTAAAAGAATTCTCTGTAAGACTTTTTATGATCTTAAGATGGTTGAAAAACAAGGTATTCCTTTTTTAAAAAAAAAAAAAAAAAAAAAAAACGGCATAATTCATGAAGCAGACAAACCAGTACATTTAGGATATTCACAGACTACAGCAAGAAGTGTGACCTCAGTGTGCAGACTTTGGTCTATAATCCCCCCCCCCACCAACCGATCCTTGTATGAAAGTGACAACTCTGGCTCTCATCTTACTAACAAGAGAAACTAGGACAGAAGAAGCAGCTGTGTTACCATTAGGGTAGAGCAGGAGACGCAAAGAGGGACCGGACTACAATCCTTTACTTTCTTTTTTCTGTGCCAGTCTTTTTTGTCTTGAACAGAGGCAGTTCCCATGCCTGGTTTCGTTTGATATATTCACGTCGTTTTCTCTGAATTGATGGGTTTTTCATTTCCCTTGCATGTCTGCTTGCTGTTCCTTCTTACCACTGTGTAACTGCGAAATCCACCACGCATAGCATTTCTTGAATGCTTTTATTATGATTTGTGGGCCACACTTTTTTATTTGTCTAGCATGCAGCATCAGCACAGTGTATTTTGACAGTGGTGTTGTGGGACATTTAATCCCCCAAACCTAATTATCTGGACATATGTTCAAAGGAAAATAATGACCATGACTGTTGGTTTATACGAAGGGCATCAATTGTCATTAGTATTGTTTTTCAATTAAATCTTTATTAGGTTTCTGCTTGAAGCACCCATTGACAACCCACACACCAACAGGCCAGAGCCCCCAGCAAATATGCATATACATGTACAGCCTTCAGAGGATTGTGATCTTAGCATGGCGGAGGGGTTTGTTTGTGTCAATGATCCATGGAGCTCTGTCATCTGGAGTTCCTGGAGGTGGGGGGGAGGGTTTGGGGAGGGTCCAGACAAACTATGATCCAACAAAGACTGTCATGAAAAGCACTAAAGGAAGCCAGGGGGCTGTAATATGGTTATTGTGAGCCACTGATCCATTTTGTGACCTCACAGCCGGTGAGGTGAAAAGTGCCAGTCAGGTGCAGAAGCTCGAGCAGGAAGACAGCACATGGGGTTTGAAAACACGGAACATAAGGTCTCTGGTGAAGTAGAAGCCAGAAATAGTATGGGCAGTATGGAGTCGGCATTACCTCCACACACACGGTGTGGGCTCTGGAACTAGACTGATTAATTGGGGGTGAAGTGTCCCCTATGGTGTAAGACAGGGGGCTGCTGGGATATTCACAAGTCTCAGCCTGAGGGTTGGGCTGCAGGAGTCTTTCCCAGTGGACAAGAAGGCTGTCTCTACATGACTGCACTTTGCAGAAATGCTCTGGCTGTTGTTTGTGTGTAGGGATAGAATAGTAATTCAGAGTACCCATTGTTCTTAGAGAAAATGGGTCAGGTGCTCAAAACAGTACCTCCTACAGACAATGTGGCTCTACTGGGAGACCTCAGTGCACATGTGGAGAATGATGGGAATACTGGGAGGGTGTGAAGAGGAAGAATGGCCCCCAGGGTCTGCACCAGAGTGGTGAAGTGTTATTAGATTTCTGTTAAAGCCATGGATTGTCTAAAGCGAACACCGTACTTACTCACAAGGATGTTTATAAGTGTACTTGCTGTCACAGCACCCTTGGTCAGAGGTCATCGATTGACTTTGCTATCTGACGTGAAGTTATGCATTTTCAATGTTTGGGTGATGAGAAAAGCAGAGCTATCAAGTCTTGATCACCTGGTGGTGAGTTGGATTCACTGCATGGGGTGGAGGCCGGAAAAAGTCAGATGAGCTCGTCAGGTGTGCTGGGCAGATCTGGCTGAAGGTTCCATGCAATATGTTTTCAGCTCCCACCTCTGGAAGAACTGAGTGTCCTTACACAGTTTACTTACACAGTAGGTACTGAATTTTGTCAGAAGCCTACTACTTGACCGTTAATATGGTGCGTACTATATGCATCCATAACAACAGTATGCATGCATTTGGACACACTGCGGCTGCCAACTCACATATTACCTGACGCAGATTTGTAATAACGACATAACTTGACCCCTGCAAAATTTAAAGTTTTTAAAACTATCAAAGAGAAGGATGCAACATTGTTCTTCTGTGAGTGCAGCTCCAGTGGTTTGGTGGGATAACATAGCATCTGTGAGTTGCACGCTTTGGAATTTCGCAGAATGCAGTATGTCATCCAGATACCATACACCTACTTGCTCATCCATGCTGAGGATTCAGACATGATGCTCACTTTGCATACTATATTTCACCTACTACATAGCAAAAAGTATGCAATTTTGGATGCATTCTGAGTGACTGAGTGAGGCTGATGACACTGAGTCTGAAGAGTTCGTGTTCGAAACTTCAATTATTGCAGTGGCTACAGAGTGCTGTGGCCAGAGGTAACCCTAGAAACTGCTGGTGGACAACAGGGGTTGGGGAAGCCGTCGAGCTGAAGAAGAAGACCTTCAGTGCAATGCTTGCATGGGGATTTCCTGAGACACCTGAAAGATGTGGCAAAGGCAGGCACAGAGGTAAAATCTTTTGCATGTGAAGTATCTGGGAATGTTATAGAGACGAACTATTGTGTGGCCCAAAATATGCTGTGAAAAACTGTTTAATGCCTGAGGAGGTGGGGGCAGGACCCTCCCCAGGTTTTGTTCAGCAGAAGTGAGGAAGCACTGCCCAATTCCAAACACTGCTGAGTTTTGGAAGCAATGCAGGTCAACCCATTATGTAACAAAGGTGGCTACCTATCACCATCTCTAGGTGAAAGGAACACTTTGAAGAACAGAACAGAGTATTAAGATGTTACCATGGCTGAAAGGGCTGCTGGTATGTGGATCAGAGGTTACATCAATATTATTTTTAGATGATGCTGCTATTCCAGCCCCATCCAACTAAGACCTTCAGTACAAACTTAAATGGTTTGGTGCCCAGTTTGAAGATCAGCAGTGTCAAACTGGAGGCCAGAGTTTTCTCCTGGAATAGAAAGGATTACTCCTTTCAGGTAAAGTGGGGAATCTTCCCAACTGATCCTAACCCAGAGAAAAACTACGACGATGTTGACGATGATGACAAAGACCATGATCCATCCATTCGTCCTTCTTTGAACTGCTTATCCTGCTCAGATTTGCTTGGCACCTATTCCATGCAGCATGGGGCAGAATGATGGGGTTGCCCCCTGGAGTGACATGCGCACACACTCGCACTGACATACTCTTTGGGCAACTAAGAGACATCAGTCAGCGTTTTCCAACCTGTCGTGTTTGAAACTGTACATTGGTATCGCATTCTGATACCAATACAGTGATTGTAGTGCAACAGTAGCCCATGGTAAAACCTCAGCCCTAGTCTTATTAGGCTTATTAGAGAGACCGCTATCATAGTTAGAATCAGTGGCATCAACCCACTGGGTTACGTAGGCACTGCCTAGGGTGTCATTTGTGAACATTTGGGTAATTTAGATCCAGAGAGTAGAAGTCCAGACAGGGATTTTGTTTCAACCAACCAGTTGAGTCCTCTGTGACTGTGACTCTTTATGCTCAACTGGTTGGTTTAAAACAAAATCTTGGTCTGGACTTTTACTTTCTGGATCTGAATTACCCAACTGTTCGTGGAGGGGGCGCCAAGGTAGTAAAGTCAGTTTCACTTTGTCTCAAGCAGTGCATGTGGCACTCTACATGCTCCTCATGCCTCTTTAAGTATTTGTACCCTCTGGCACAGAACAGACATGCGATTAATATGTAAATAAGTTCCAGAGCTCTTCAACCACCATGAATTGTAGAAAATACGACTAAAGCAGATAAAAACAAAATAACTATGCAGTTTTGAGCGACCTGGACCACTACTTATGAATGTACATTACATCATAACACTATTTCGCAACATTTGTAAAATGCCCAGTCACGATCCTTCACAGGGTGGGAAAAGTTCAGCATGAGCAGAATTGGTAATTAATTTAGCATCCAGAACATGGCAAACATATTACATTGCTCAAGATGCGTTCACTTGCTGCTTCTTGACGTAAGTAAAAACTGAGCCGGTGCTTTCCCCGCTTGTATAAACCAGGAACCTTTTCAGATTGTTTGTTCAGCTTTTAAGCCGGTGCAATAATAACAATATATAAATAAATAAAATGCAAGGGTGCATGAATCAGTCAGGCAAATGCGCAGATTGGCTCTGGCGTTTCATTCCGGGCCGCACAGAGGAATACGCTGGTTGTATAGCAAAAATGCATTTCCCAGAAGAATCTGAAGTAAATAGCAACCAAGCACCTACCATTAAGTTGTTTAAATTGTATTCATCCAATTCCTCCCTTATTACTTTACCTCCGACTACAGAGGGTCACCTCACAACTAGAAATGCTGCAGATTAGAAACAGGTTACTTCAGAATTTTCCTCTTTATTGTAATCATGCAAGCATACCGCGTGAATGATACACACCAGCAACACATATACTTGAACGTCAAAGATGCATTCTTTTTCAACCATTCAATATGCGATCAACAATACTCAGCCAAAGATTTGCATTTTACATTCATTAATAGAGCTCTACAAAATGTACTTATTTCATTTCATATGCAACTTTAAGTTCTATTTAATGTGGAGAAACATTAAGCCTCATCTGTAAGAAACTGTTGATCCCACTTATGGTGAACCTGTTTAGTTTGTGTGCCATGAATGCGGTAGCACTGTTCCAGTATGAATTTGAGTTGCATTAAAAACATATTAAAAGTGGTGCATGATTAAATGCAGACTGCAGAATAAACCAATAGTACAGCAGGTTTTTGTGCCAGTCCTGTGTCATTTCACATTTGTCTGATGACTCACTTCTGCACTTCTGGGGGGGGGGTGGGGTTTCCAAAACTTTTCTTTCAAATATGTCAGAAAGTCTTTTTTTTTCCAGAGTCTTGAATTTACACCATAGGCAGACAGATAAACCCCACCATCCAGAGAATGGTGGGGCATCAGTTTGTGTTTATATATCCCAGACTTTAGCAGTTAAACAAAATAAAACAGGATATTGTGGTATAGCGTATGCTGTGTTTTGAAAGTGTTTAAAGTACTAGAAAACACAGCAGATGATAATCTATACATTCATCAATCTTTGATCTTTGAACTGCTTACCCAGTAGAAGGATACAGGTCAGATACAGTTATATATTTCGCCATTCATCAAACTCCCAATAATCTTGGTTGTGCAGGGGGACAGTAGCCATAATTCATAGATGTATATGACATATCATGTACGCATATTCATGTACAGTCGCAGGTCCTATTCGCAATTTTTAGATTTTAAACGCAACATTTGCTCACCATGGTCACCCGTCTTTTCTGACCTCATTTTTGGTTATGCGGGATATGAATGGGCAAACAAATCTTTGACGGGCCTCTCTTTCATGCGAATGTATCGCCAAGGCACATTCATGGCAACCGGCTTCCAAGCTATGAATAGATCCTGTGCAGTCACATGGGTGAACCAGTCCCAAACAGACTCTTGGAACGTCAATGATCATCTGTGGGTCTTGTTTGATTGTTTGTCTGTCTGTTTGTTTTTCTCCATCGTCAGAGATTACGGGGCTTCAACACATTCCTGTTTGCCTTTTTTTCTAGTAGAGTTAGCGCTCCAGCTGCTTCCATGCTGTAAGTAAGTACACTCTGCATAATTTAAAGATAACTGTGCCATTATTGTAGGAGCACGATGGTGATCTATTTTCTCAGGGGCTTTATTGGTGGAAGAAACGCAAGGTGATTACTACTATGCAATAGCCTCATGCTAATAGACCTTTAACCTGCAATTCAGCCATGGTTATAATGAGTTTTAAAAATAAACAAAGCTTGAAATATATGCGTCACAAAATCCCAAGAGTCACTTATTTTATAATAGCATGTAAAATTACTTTTACCGTGTAGTTTAAGACCTTTAAAGTCATTCTCTGCTGCTGCCAATTATTTTAGGGTGGTGCGATGGATGAGAGAATGGCAGGTAAATTAAAGATGAATGACCCAAAAGTGCAGAAGAATAACTAATAAAGCCGCATTTTTTTTCTGCTTACTGTTCCTCCACAGGATATTTTGCATCTTCTGACATCCAACCTCAAGCAGAACTTGTGCTGTTTGAAAAACCGTGCAAAGAGCCTGTAGGGAAATACTATTGATTGTATTATTTGTTGTATTATTGAGCATGTTTGTCATTTGTATTTGCCATGAGAGATGGGAGGGAAAAAAATGCAGGCATATTTGATCTTTTTTTTTTTTCTTGTTCATTTCTTTTGTGATTTTCTTTTGATGTATTTTTTTGTGCCTAATTAAGAAAGCATGACTTGGCTTTCTGAAGCACCTTGTCCTGATGTTCAGTTAAATATTTCAATGGTAGGTCCTCTATGAAAAGCATTAGTTGTAGTGCTTTTCCGTAAGCATGCATGTGACACTGCAGCAATTCCCTCTGCATGGGGACTCAAACCCGCTGACACGTGTCCTCCTCTGTAACACGTTTTCTTCCCTCCTCATTCTTCCTGTACAAAATCACAAGAGTGGAATGCTGCAAGCATTCCTCAAACGCAGGTGTCAGATCAGGAAAAAAAGGAGTGTTTGGAGAAGCGTATTGACTGGTTTAAGTGGGCGTCTGAATGCTTATTAATTAAACGTATCGTTCAGTGCAGACTTTGGATAGGTTTGACTTAACTGCAGCCGAGGCTGTCAGATTACCGCACCAAATGAAATCCCTTCATAACGGCCTTGATCTGTGCATCTGCAGTTTAGGAATAGGACGGCGCACTTGTAATTTAACATTACATCTGAAGCTGAAAGAACAACACAAGCGCAAAATGCTCATGTGTGAATCTACGCATTTATCCCAATATGAAATGTCACAATATGGCCACAGTTATCTTCACTGTCAAACAGACTTGTGGAAAAACGAAAGGCGAATTCATTTATCACTGTGGACCTTTATTTACTACATACCAGCTTGGTAACATTTTTTTAAGAAATAGTGTAAGAATTAAAATACTGTTTTCAGATACATCAACCTAATCTACATTTATGTAACGGATGGACTGGTTTAGGTAATGATTCAGAATTAGCATACATATTTGGCACATATCCTGGAATAAACGTTTGTCAAACACTTCATTTAAAGCATCTTTTAACTTGCTGTTGTTTTATTTCCATAAATGAGTTTGAATGGAACACAAATTCAATCTGGACGCAAAGCCAGAACCTTATCTAGTGTGATCTTTGGTTCTAGTAGTAAATCAGTGTTTTTGTCATTTGTAACTGCCTCCTAAATGTGGCTATTAAACACTTCCACAGACAGCATTATTAAATCTATGCGAGTGATTTTACTGATCATGCCCATAAGGTAGATGTAGCCAAAAGTTCTCCAGAATAAGAGAAAAAATGTGAAACGTTCTCCCGTGGGAACACAAGGAAATACATGCCGGGAAAAAAACATTAATTCCAGAGAAGTTTGTTGAGTGTTCTAACGGAGAACATGCCAATAAACCGAAAGGTATTTAAAACTGGTTAACACAGTTGGCATCCATAAATTAAACAAATTAATTTAATGCACATCTGCCCCTTTAGAGCAGCATGGACAAACCTGAACAGATTCTTTTCTGCAATCACCAGTCATAACAATTGTTATCGAGCATATTAGTGAAAACCCTTTAACTAGCTAATTACAGTATAACATCCTGTAACATGAATCTATTAACAAGTAGCTCAGATTGATATGTAAGCAAAGAAAGTAAAGAAAAATAAATCTTAGGAGTTATAACTAGCAGCTAGCAGACCGGGTGATACAGTATATGAAAAAATATTGAACTACTTTGTAAGGGGTACAACATACATAATTTTTCTGTTGTTATGGAAAAAGAACACAAAATGGAGTGTGAGGGTGTGAGTGCTGTATTAAATATTGTGCACAAATCAAAACTGGATTATTTTCATTTTTGCACGAAGCAAAAATATGCATGCAGTGCATGACAGAAGCGCAATGTCCAACTGGTAATCAGATTTTGATGCTGAAGCCACACTGGACTGACAGAGAATCTTTCCTACAATTAGTTGTGCTGCTATTAGCTTGGTTTCACTTTGTCTTTATAGTATATTTAACCACCAGCTGTTTTTTACAATGATTTTGTGCCATGACTAATAAGCCCTCGAGCAGACCCATTTGCAGTCTTATCTTTGAGGAAATTGTTTCACGTAATTAGAAACTGAATTTGGGGTGTTATTACTCTTCTTGTCATTGCAATGGGGGTAACTAATAAAATATTTAAAGAATAATTAAGTGCCATAATAGAATAAGTGCATAAATCAAGGAGGCAAATCACACAGATATGACTCACTTAAATGAATCGTTTTTCCACATGAGTACAATAAAGCTGCGTACTGTATGTTCTATTCATTCATGCTTTTCTGTGATGAAGCGACATCGTATATATAACAGTAAACTCTTCACTGGGCATTAACTGAATATTATATGTGTCCAAACGGGTTTCAGTACTGCAGTTCCTGTTCTTACCTTGTTCAGTCTGGCAGTTTCTCTTTATTGAATGCATTTATGATATTGTTTTTTTTTTTTATTTCAGCTGTAGAATCAGCCCGTGTCCCGCAGACCTGCCCCCATGAGCAATATCAATGGGATTTTAAGAGAAAATTGGCAAAGCCGGTCCAGTGAGACCATATGTCCATATATACTGCTATTGTCACAACCACTGAGGATGATGTCAGTTTAAAACAGGAACTGGACACATGCAGTATTTTAAAATGCACAGTTGAACCAAATTAGCAAGAGCTGGCAAGAGGGCCTGCCTTACAGATGGATCATGACTGGAAACGTTTCGCAATGCGAGCTGCCTCTGTCCCTCCCACCGGATGATGTCAGCAGGTCTGATCTCGTTGGGCAGAGGCAGCAGTGATACGGTGTTAGTCAGCAGGGGTCAGTGCGAGAACGCGTGATCCCGGAAGCGTGTTCAGCTTTCCTGCCCCGTAGGTGTGTGGAGGAGGAGCACGAGTAGGCAGGCCGTGTGTCAGAGGGGCTGTGGGCGATGTCGGGGGGTTATTCACGGGCGGACATATTGTGTCATCCTCAGATGAAGAGGCTTCTACAACTTTGGTCGGACAAGACGGCAGCCACGAGGCGTTTTACGGGCCAGTTGTTAACGATGGCCTTCGTAATCATGCAAACATCACCAGTGCTGTGATTGTTTCTATTCTGGTAGTAAATGGGGTATTTTAATAGAAAGTAATTAATTATGCAACTTGAAAGATCTTCATAAAGCGTCCTGCTTTACACATCTAAAAAAAAAATTTAAAAATACGTGGTTTTTATCTGTCCGCCATCATGCATCACTCAGGGAACGGTCAGTCCTGTAACCATCCCCTGCTTCTCAGTACAAGTTGTGCACGGTGTGTATTTATAAGACGTGTGGGTGCTGACTCCCGCATAAACTCCTGCCAATGAGCAATGACCACCAGGGGCCCGCCGCTGACGCGTCGCATGGAACAGCGTGCCCCGCGTCGCAGCTCCTGCACCCTCTCCTGCAAAAAAAAAAAAAAAAAAATGAGATGAATGTCAAATTTTTCCCTAATGTGAGGCTTTGTGATTTAAGGTAATCTAATAAAGATTTACCATTAGGCTGGAACGACTGGTGAGTCATAGGTCAGAAGAGGGTGGGAGGGTGAGAGCTTTCAAAGGCCTGAAGCGTTTAGGACCGTAATGGGACCTGAGCTGCTTCCCAATGCTGAACATTACCAGTTATTACATGCTCTAATACTGTGGCTTTCTGCCTTTCTTTGAGACGCCCGGGTTTGCTCACTCTATTCACACGGCAGTACATAAACAAGGAGAGGGGAACCTGCAGTTTGCAGTGCATATCTGACATTTAATTCTGATTATACCTGTACTATGTGTACGGTTCACTGTGCAATAGCTATACAAGCTTTGGATATTTTGTGTTTATGGACTTAAATACCCCAGTTTCAAATCTCAAGAAAGCAAAGGAAAACTTTTTTTCTGTTGTGATTTTCTATTTGGGGGATAAAGAAATGTATCTACCGCTTTCATTTCTGGTTTTATAAGTTTGTATTATTCTCTGTACATTTCGTCTGTCTATTGGGGCCGGTGGCTCAAAGAGGAATATTATTTGAAAGTATCGACTGACCCGGCTTGTGATTTTTCTTCTGTATGAAATGGACTAAAAACTTTGATTCACTAATTAATTGATCTAGGTTATTATAGCTGTGGGAGTGGGAGGAAAAGCACTCGACAGAGTAATAATATCAAGGACCTAACAAGGTGTGGAGTCATCCTTTGCTTTAAGAACAACTTCAGTCTCACTCGAATTGCTGTTATGCAATTCCAGGAACAGTGCATGGTGGGATATTACACCATTCTTTCAGTTTCTAGTTCTTCGATGGATGAAGTAGGTGGAAATTTACTTTGCACTCTGTGCTTCTGAACTTCCCTTATAGTTTCAAGGATGTTCAGATCTAATGATTGGGGGCCCGTGGAAGGGATTTAACTACTGAATTTGTTTAACTGTGTATACTGATGAATTATTTTCTTCTAATATGGAAACTTCATGAGGGAAGACTGTGCAGTAGGGCTCACCCAATCCTGTTAAATGGCCTTATATTCTTTGACTGTTATATGATCATGCAGAGCAGTCATCGGAAATAATCACAGTCAAGATGGCCGGCCATAGCATTACAAATCAACTGCGTTGTGGCTTGAAGGCATTCTTTGGGTTTCACCAAATGTAAACCCATCCAGAGGAAGAGGGAAGCGTGCGAGATGACTCATCAAACCATATCACTTTCCATTGCTTGAGGGTCCAGATGCACCAGGTTACGCATCTTTGCATCGGCCTTGGGTACCGCTGGATTCCGATGAGCGGCCCTGCCGTAAATTCCAGCCTGGTGAAGCTCACGGCTTGCTTCATTTTTTTTTCTTTGAGACTGGGTCACAGAGGTGCTGATTCAGTGCTGCGGTAAATTTTTGTGCCCGTACTTTTGTGGAATTTAGCAACTATCCTGCTAAGCGTCTGTCTATCCCTGTCGGTGAGCTCTGACTTGGCAGCCACTGGTCCTGTTTGTCTGTGTTTGGCATATGCTGTCACGATTTTTGAAACTTTTGTAAATTTTGTGAGACATAAAGTCTGTAGCAATATTTTGGAGGACAACACAATAAATATTGTGAACCAACACACGCTGGCTTTTAGTTAGACTGTGGCAAATCTCAGGGGCTGGGGATGTCACAAACTTAGCTAATTTGTCAGTAAATCAAGTGTCACAAGTCAATTAAGTTAATACCAATTAAGAAGGCAGGGTTTTGGCTTTTGAGCCCTCTGACTGTGTCCAGAATTGCCTCTTGTCCATGCGCCTGACCTCTAGCAATAAACTTCTATTAGAAAGGACAGTTCATTCAAATTGTTTCACACAGAAATTCATCATTAGCTTGTTATTATGGCTGGGATTTCATTATCTGACTCTGGAAAATATGTAGCCCTACCCCTGATTACAATCAAGTGAGACAGTCGCCATTCAGCCAATATTGCTTGGGATTTGAAGGAAAAGGCCCTGAGGCCGTGTGATATGAATACACACTTAGCGTAAAACTCGTCAATGATAAGAAATGACTCCCGAAAAGAAGGATCATGGAGAGGAGTGAATGGAACGTCTCAAGCTTCTGTGTGACAGCGTTTGTTAACCGAGTGTCCATTTCTGCCTGATCTCACTACAGCACAATTACAATATTTCAACAGTTATTTTTCAAATTCCAAAACTGTACAGTTATGCGTCACATTTACATTTCAGTGACATTATCGCCATGTATTTATTAAAGTATTGACTATTTTTTGTTTCTTGCACCATTAATTACTTGTAATATTTTCCTGTATAACAAACATTTAAGCTTAGTCTAAAATGACATATATATATATATACATCCATCCATTTTTTACAACCACTTATCCTATTCAGGGTCACGGAGGCTATGGGCACAAGGCAGGAAACAACCCAGGATGAGGCGTCAAACCATTGCAAGGCACACTCACACACCAGTCACTCACACACGGATATCTATGGGCAGTGAGGTAACTCCAGTTAATCTCAGCATGGTTTTGTACTGTGGGGGGGAAACAGGAGTACCTGACAGAAACCACATAGCGACATGGGGAGAACATGCAAACTCCTCACACATGGAGCCATGGAGGAGACTCGAACCCTGGCCCCGAGTGCTAACCACTGCACCACCATGCTGCCTGCTTGTCTCTCTCAACAAAAAAATACACACACACAAGTTTGTAATTATATCTTTGTGGGGACTCTCCATTCATTTCTATGGGGAAAACTCTAACCCCAACGTGACGACCGTAACCCCTACCCAGCCCTAACCTTAACTATAAATAACCAAGCAAAACATGGGCCTTTTGGCATTTTTAGTTTGTTGACTGCAGTTACAGACCTTTGTGGGGACCTGAAAAAATGGTCCCCACATTAACAAAATGACACATTTTTATTAAATTGTGGGAAACATTTGGTCACCACAACGTAATATAAACATAATCTGCATATATATGTTTATGTGCGTGCACACACACACACACACTGATATATACATATATAACAAACATACACATATGTGTATGTATGTGTGTATCTCTACTGGGTTACACATACATATTATGAACTATTTACTTTACCCTTCTGGCCATTGTCCTTTTTGCTGAATCCCCTTACTGTTAAGGGCTATTACATTACTTTGTTGTGACTGTACACACAGTTGTGCTGCTTCACTGTGATTGTCAGTCGCTGATATGCATCTAATATGACAGCGGGGCCACACTGCTTTCCAGCCGCCGATACGTCTGCCGCCTGCTTCTCCTGGTCAGGGTCGGGGTGCGGGGGTGGGAGGNNNNAGCATCACATCTCTTTCCCATTAGCAAAAGCAATAATCCTCCAGCATGACTTTTGCCTGAGAACTGCGTCTGGGGTCACGCACGGCACATTTTTGAATGCCTAGTTACATGTCCATTAGCCAGCAGCAGTTGAGATGCTCTGCTGGTTTTATAACCATCATTTGCTGCACGGAGCTTGTTTTCAGTGTCTCCTGAAGCATTTCATTTATGTATTTGAGCCCAACAACTTAATTAGATGTTAGGCTGCATCTTAAAATGAGGCCTCAGCTAAAAGGCCACCATGTAACATTGTTGCGCAAAATGCACACAGAAAAAATATATAATATTATAGTAGTGCTACAATAAATCTAGCAGCCCAGCAGTTTCCCTTCTGAATTACAGGGACAAGACTGTAGTGCCCCTGTAGTTTTCTTCTATTTTTTCTGTTATAGTACAGGAACATGACTGTAGTGTTGCTGTCATTTTCCAGCAATTTTCTGGCATGTATCTATACATATATTTACCTGCACTGTTGGTGTGTTGGTGATTGTACCCACTCATATTAAGGTTGTCTAAAATTACTGTTAAGTGTCACTTAGCCACTTTATGTAAAATTACGCAATTTTTTATAAATCTGCGGGCTATTGCAACATTTACCCAGGTTATGAATGTTGGTCAGATGTAAAACCACAGCCTTATGCCAGCAAGTTGCAGTTACAGGGCCACATTCCTCCCACTCTGTCTCCCACCACCACCCCCCTATTCATTTTACTGCTTATTATCGAATGGGGCATGGAGGGGGAGATAGACTCATGTGCCCCATAGAGGAACCAGGAAGAAAGCATGTCCCATTCGAGTCAGTGCACCACAACATGATAGGTTCCCTATGGCGAGGTCTATATCAGCACAAATGTGCAATTTGTCATGCTGTTACGAGACAGCAAAACATCATTCCTTAGGGCACTCGTACGTGGGATTATTATAAAAAAAAAAAATCACAAATCAAGCAATCAACAATTACTATATAAAAATTTGTGCATAGTCAGGAAATGTCAGTAACTATATCTAGGACACAATTAATCCCTCATTTCAAAGCAGAATGATTTGTATGTCCATGTCTGTCACTATGAAAAGTATTCCAGGTCTACATTTCGTACTGTATCATCATTTTTTTCAAAATATAGCTCAAATTTGATCATCTTGAGCGTGAGAAGGGGCAATAAAAATTCACCATCTGCCTGCAAAAAACACTCAGAAAATTTGAGGGCTTGTTTTTATGCATTGATATCACCAGGCCTCAAATCAAATGAAAATCAGTTTCTGCATCCTTTTGTTTGGTCTCTTGTTCATACAACTGATATCAGAAATTTGTATAAATGTGCCTGTTCATACACAGGAAACGCAGCTTTGTTGCATGGAATTGCTATTGTATTTTGGTGGAATGAATTGTTTTCCTACAAGAATAACTCACAAAAAAGCCTAGAGAATGATGGGCTATTTGCCGTCTGTATTACACTGTGATTACTTGGCACTTGAACTGCAGCAACATGTTATTTTACTGGGATGATCTTAATCTGCCTCTATGTGTTATAAAACATTCGGAAGTACGCAATTTGGCTTGTTAATATGCATCCTAAGAAAATGACTACTGTGTTTGTTTGAAATAAAAACCCGAGTTAATCTGCTGTTTATACCATGCTTCATATACTTAACGCACTGATGAGTTGAAAAAGATTTAAGTATATATTCAACAACCTGTGAAACTGCACCTCACTGCAGCCACACACTGTTAAAAAAGTTGTTTTGCTAACTGAAATGTCATTTGATTATATTATGAGAGTTATTAAGGTATTTATCTTAAGGTACATATTTTATTGTGCTTTTTTCAAAGACTAAAACAGGAGAAATATTAGATTATATTAAAATATGAAATATTAAATTTAATTTAAAATGGTAACTTATTTGAAGGTATTGTAACGTAAGTGTACCACCTGAGTTTTATGCATTCTCTTGGTTTATGCAAAATGCTCAAAATGTTCTATAGTTTATATTTTCTATAGTTACTGGAGAGCACACTTTATTAAGTTTTGTCTGCATTGTTGTGGATGGCAGGGTCTTCCTGTGTTTGCATGGGTTTCCACGCACATGGCTGGGTGATTTTCTGTCTCTGCATCACTCATACCATGTGATTGTGTGTGACTGTGGTTGGCAGGCTATCTGAGCTTATACTGACTGGCTCCCTGTGTTCGCTTGGCCCAGTGTTCACCCAGACTCTGTACAGGATAACTGCATATGAAGATGGATGGAATACATTTTTTAAATACCACGATAACTTAACAAACGACACAATGAGTCACAGTTCTTGCGATTTGAATAGAAATGTATGATAAATGGATGATGATTCCTGTTAGGAAGGAAGCCTTTTTCTTTGGTCTTATTTAGTTATTTGTATAAGTATATAAGAAATGAGTAACACAGGAAAACATTGCACATGACTGGAGACAGTCTAGCTTGTGGGTTATTTGGATATTTAATATCTTTTTGGTGATGAAAGTTTATGTTGTGATAACTTCAAAGAACCTGTCGCCCTTAAACTGCTAGGAAACATGACAGAAACGTTTATTACTTTTGGTTCCAAGCATTTTTCCTTTCAAGGAATCTCAACCGCTCATCAGCTAGCTGTAATTTGTTGCTCAAAAAGTAAAGCAGTCGTCGAGGGTGGTTGCATCATTTTCCGAGAAATTTTGTATACTTGGATTGTGTCCCATCATGCTCAAGGCCAAAGAGTTTTAGTAGCTGGGATCTGTCCTCATATGGTAGGTTTCTAAGTATCAGGATTGTTCTTGTTACTCTTCACTGAGGTTTCTTTGAAGCACTAATACCCTTCTTCAGGTGTGAGACCCGGTACAGAAGATCGTGCTGCATGATACAGTTTCACCATGACCTGAGTTTTAAACACTTAAAGATAAATCGTAGCATCCCATTTGCATTTCTGACAGCTTCTTCTTGATGGTGTGAAGTGGAAATGGGTGCATTTGTAAATCCCTAAAAATGTCCCATGTATTGAACTTGAGTTGACGGTTCCTGCAACAGCTGATTAATTAAATAATGACCATTATATTGTAGCGTGCAACAATGTACCAATGAAATAATCTGCATGTGGTATTCATATTTAAAAGCTAGATATGTTGGAAGGTACAGCTTTAAGAACAGAAATGTTCGGAATAATGAGTCTGCATCTTGAAATTCCAGACAAATCGTGTTGTAAATCAGTTTATGAAGCTGGCTGACGACTCTGCAATTTGAGTCTTTGGTGTGGGCTGATCTATAATGAGTCTGAATGAAACAGTCAGGTGTGGCTTGTATAACTGGTAAAATATGACATTAATTTCAGAACCTCGGGGACCCAAGGTAAGTGGTTGGACTATGGATGAATATAGTCATAATCACTTATGACATATTTATATTTAAATTAGCATAATACCAATAGTTCATCACCCTTGTCCTACAGTGTGTATTCTGTGTTATGTAATTAACAAAATTTGACTGATTTCCAAGAGGTACAGGTCCTATCAGTAGAATATTATACCTACGTAGTTGTGAATCTCAGTTATTACTTTAACTTAGTTTGATTCATTTGTGAGTGATAAACTGGTGAAAATAGCAGTAAATTTCATTACAATAAATGACCTATTATGCCAATGTAATTCAAGTAATTAAATGGCAATAATTGCACATAAATTAATAGATTGTCAACATTTGAAACATAATGCAAAAATACCAATAAAGGTTGAATCACTTCTGGAATTCCGGTAAAAGATAAACAAACATGCATATACAAGGGTATAGCTGTACCTAGCCTCATTTTTAAATGACAAAATGGTCACTCCTGATTGTTATGACTGTTTGAGGGTAGCAAGTGCATTTAGATGAGCTGGAGAGCTGAAACAAAAATCTGTTTCTTTTTAACAAAACTGGTAACTGTTATTTACAAGGCTTGCGGCACTGCTACTTCATGAACCCTTGCTTATTTATATAATACCAGATGTAAAGTCACTGAACCTGAAACGTTAAACAGGAATAGTGCACGGGGAAAAAAATCTGTTATTTTGCATTTGGTATTTTCAGCACACTTTAGCGGATTGCTAATGAGCTGTGGCAGCAATGCATTCATTTGCAGAGTGATACAAAATGGAAAAACCATTCTCCTGATTCAATTTATGCCTTGTTAGTTCCAGTATGACGCCTGCCTTGGCCCCGCTGGGATGTGCTACTTCTATCTATTTTTTTCTGAATGAAAAGCTAAAAATACACACGCCGTTTTATGAATGAACCGGCACAGGCACAGCCCACAGCCCACAGCCGTCTCCCTCCAGATCTAACTCGCTCTTCCCCCAAACCGTCCCCGACTCAACAAATGACACTGTGCGGCTCACTGCAGCCATATTAATTTCCCGGGCTGAGATCTGAAATGTCAGTATACATTAACATCTGATCTATAAAGACCACTTGAGCACCTTGCTACGAGTATTAGTCACTGCATCCAGGGAAGGACATGCTGGCTGTCTGTTGTAAGGCCACAGAGCTGCTCTGATTGTCATCGAAACACACATATCCTTAAATTCCTCATCCTGATTTGATGGATACGACTAACTACTGTATGCTCTGAGCTCCGGCACCAGTCTTCTCATTTGCCCATCTCTCCATCACAGTTATATGTAAACCACCTATTCAGAGTGCTAAATTTACCAGTTGTGCCTACAAACTACAAGCCGTTCCATCTTAATCAAATTTTACTGTGCTGTTTAAAAGGGCAAAATGTTTTGGTTGTGCGACCATTTTTGCTCCCCCCCAGACAGCCCACATTTTTGCTCCCCCCCAGACAGCCCACATTTTTGCTCCCTCCCAGACAGCTCACATTTTTGCTCCCCCCAGACAGTCCACATTTTTGCTCCCTCCCAGACAGCTCACATTTTTGCTCCCTCCCAGACAGCCCACATTTTAGCTCCCCCCCAGACAGCTCACATTTTTGATCCTTCCCAGACAGCTCACATTTTTGCTCCCCCCAGACAGCTCACATTTTTGCTCCCTCCCAGACAGCCCACATTTTTGCTCCCCCCAGACAGCCCACATTTTTGATCCCTCCCAGACAG
>JAODLC010000021.1:19703066-19714799 GCA_026781145.1 Hippopotamyrus pictus
TCCGAGTTTCATTGTATATATATCGGCTTTCATTCCATATATTCCGAGTTTCATTGTATATATATCGACATTCATTCCATATATATCGGGTTTCATTCCATATATATCAAAGATGATTAAATATTTCCTGTTTGGCATGCCATAATATATATATATATATATATATATATATGAGGGAGGGCCCTTTAGCTAGAGCTAACGTTAGCCAGTGACATACAGTCCTATATCAGCTTTCCAACCAGATACGGTAACATGACTTACATATTGTGTTAACTGTCGAGCTATTGGCTTACACATGATCATGTTTCACCTTGGGTTTGCGTAGCTGCACACTAAAACCTGAGAATTTGTTGCAATTAATACTTTTCTTCACAGAGCTGAGCCTCTACAACTGAGTCACAGAACAATATAGAGTGCTTTACACTTCATAGCATCAAAACCCACTCTGTTCGCTCCTTAAACGGAAACTTAGATGGAAACTCAACATTAATGGAAATATACCCAACCATCCATCCATCATCAAACTGTTTATCTTCATCATAAGGGAAAACTTAATATACAAATAACGTTACGTATTTGGGTATGTAATTGAGAATGCAATTTAAGAATGGAGGTTATGAAAGTTTATACATACAAAAACTTAATTTTCTAAACATAATGGAATTTTTATGTATACATTGGTTGATGGAAGAATGCATGGATAAAAACATGGAATAACAACTGTAGAATGACACCAAATGTCATTAAAATATCTACAAGTAAAATGAGAACTGTAAATAGAAAAAATGTTGCATCATTTCCAATTTCATTCCGATGTATTATATCGTCGTAGTGTATATCACTTTATTTCTTATAAAAGACAGGACTGAGGACAAGGTGAAGTAAAACACGATGAGGTGAGATATTCTTCTTCAGGAAAAGACCCCTACCTGAGATCTAAGCAGAAGAAACAATTTTCTGTGGACAGCTGAAGGAGCTTAACTGTACAAGGAGTAAAAGAGCTCCATGCAGGAGCTGGGTAATAATCAGACATCACAGGGGTCATGCTTGGGTGGGTATGTTAACAGGATTGTGCTCTCATTAGACTCAATCTCACAGCACACGTGAAGTCTGAGACATCATTACAGAACCTTCCCAAACAGAATGGCCCTCAAGGGCCACTGACTATGCATGTGACAAAGTCTGGAGATATTTGCATATGCTACTGAGTTTGTCAAACCTAATAATTGCATGCATGATGCACCTATTGATATTAAATATTTAATTTGGTTCACCAAATTATAGTTTTATAGAATGGAATGAAAGATTATAGATAAAGTCATTGTGGTCCACTAGGAATTCTTCAGAAATATTGCTATTAAATTCAGACTTCAGTAATGAAACTCCATCCATCCATCCATACCCAGTATACACAATGGTATAGGTGTGCATGTGTGTGTGTGGGGGGGGGGTGTTTGTATGTTTGTCACTGGAGAATCTCATTTTGACATTTCAAGCAATTTAATCTCCTGGAAAAGACCCTGGTCATTAAACAACTGACGTCGGTTTTCTTATAATGATCTCTATTTTATTTGTCAAAAATTATTAAATGACTGTTAAGCAGGCCAACTAATACTTTCATGAAAAAAATGTAAACAAAGACAATCAAAACTCTTTTTAACTAACAGTGCACTTCAAATACCTTTTCCTGAGCTGCCCAGAATGACCACTGGCAGCTATCCAAATGACCGACCAGTGAGCATTGCTGAATTAAAACGAGGTAAAAGTCACTCACAGTGCAACCGTTATTCTGACCTGTTATATACTAGCCATACCCTGACAGCCATAATAATAGTCTAATTTTTAGTAATGTCTAGCTAGCTAGTAGCTATCAGTTAAATTAGTGTAACTTGCATAATGTGACTGTTTACAGCAGCCTTGCCGAGAAAAATGAATGGGTAGTGGGCTTATAGAAAATGAGTGCCAACGGCAACACTTATATATCGCTAATCCTTGCAGCTGTCTTCATGGAAATAATATCCTAAATACTGTAACTACTGTTTATTCGCTTTCTTAAGGGTATCATTTTCTAAGATGAATTACACTGGATTTAGATTATGTAGGCTGTCCAGATTTGAACAAATGCTAAACGTATTATTTTTTATCTGGAATTTCATAATAAATGGGTTTATTATAATAAAAAAATATTTTAAAGCATCAAAGTGTATAGCATTGTATTACATTGCCTATGTATTAAGATGGATACAACACAGCAACTTTATAACAGCGTCTTTGTACATTACATACATATGAAAAGAACAAGTCGATTAGGTAAGTTTTACCTAAACAACGCCTAAACTCCCATGGAAATAATTGTAATTCATCTGCAGGACATGACCATTAAGATGATCCAATAAAAGGAACGGTGTTATTTTTTGACGTTGCGGCCCCTTCCCCACTTCTCCTTGCTGGCCCGCTTGGTTAAATCACCAAGGCCTGGAAAAACTGCGGGGGAGCATCGCATCCCGCCGCACAACAAAGAGAGCGAGGACCTGACAGCACTCGTAAATAAAGCTGCCGGCACGGAGGCCCTTTGAAACAAATGCCAAAGAGTATGAGAAGGTGTTGCCGGGATTACCAATGACAGCCTAATGGCTGCCGCACAGCTCCGTCGGCCCGGCCGCCTCTGACTCACCGCGTCCCCATGGGGTGCCGGCTGACGTCACTCGGAGACCGTGGGTCAGGCGCAGTCCGGAATGCGAGCGCGGAGCAGCCCTCCGCCTAGTGCTCTGCCTGTCTGCGATGCTGCTGTCTACTGCAGTGCCCACAATAGCAAAACAGGTAAAGAGACTGGATCGAAAAATAATAATAAAGATTAACAATAACAACATATCCTGCGTGTCATTTCCATAACCTCAAGCATAATGAGGGCTGTTTTTACACAAGGCAAAAATATGTTTAGTAAAAAAGGGTTTAGTATTTTGTATGGAAAATGACATCTTAATGCCCAAATGAAATTCTACTGAAATGTATTTATTTATTGCTTTCACATATATGCGCGTGTATATATTCACATACACGCACACTATGCAATAAATAGTATGCAATACATTTATTGCTTTCACATATATGTGCATGTATATATTCACATACATGCACACTATGCAATACATTTACTGCTTTAACATATACGGGTATATATACACATACATGCACACTATGCACCACTCTGTTATGCAAAAAGGAAGGCTGAAGTCCTTCCATAATGCCATCCCTCTGAGGAAGTCTTACTTTGCAAGGACTTTGATGACAGTAATTCATCTGCATCACCTGTGAGAATTTAATTGATTACTTATTGCTCCTGAGTATAAAAGCTGTTGCCATCTTTGCACTTTATTTTCCCACAATCGTGCCACGGTATTAAGTAAGTTGTGTAAATTTGTTAGCAAAGCTGTTATGGAATACACGATAGATTGCAAAGGCAAAGAGGCTGAGCATTAAGAAAGTAGGTGATGGCAAATTAATGCTTTACATTGCTAAAATGACAAGCAGAGACCATCGTGCTATAAGGAAGAATGTGTCAGAATCAAATGCAGTTAAGGCAAGATCAGATGAGGGGGAAATGAAAGATTATTTCACTAGGTAAGTCCTTACTCATTAAGTGAGTGCTAACAAAAAAGCCTTTAGTCAGTTGGAAAGAGATATTTGACGAGGCTGGTACCACCAATGTATCAAGACCTACAAGATGCAGGATCCACCTTGGAAACTGTGTACAGACTTTATATCCATTGAAGGGCCAGCCACAAAGTGAAGAGTGTGGAATTGCCCCAAAATACTTCCAAGCTGTACTATTCACTGATGGACTCCTAAAGGACTTGATGAAGCATGGGTTGGATCAGAAATGGGACCTCATCCTCTCGAAGACAGTATCACAAAGGTGGTGGTGTAACATTTTGGGATGAAATAATTGGTGTTGAGCTGATTAGTCATTGGCAAGTTCCGGAAGGTATACATTTGAATACAGATACTTTATTTCTGAATTAAACATTAATTTCTGAAAAACAACTCTGTGGCATGATACAAAAGTAAGACTCTGGCGTTAAAATGAAAAATGATAATCCTGCGTGGTATTGCAGTACTTGATGAAAGTGGGCTTCAAAACTGCCCATCTGATGGAGTGTCCAGCATCTTTACCCCACTGAGAACCTGAGGAACATCATCAAGCAACAAAATTATGGCTCTGTACGTCAGTTTTCTTCAAAGGATGAACAGTAGGGTGCTACTTCAACATCAGCAGGAAGTTTTCTACCCAAGGAAATTCAGAATCGAGCCAAGTCAGAGGATCAAAGACTCAGTTTGGTCAGTTTGATCTTACCTTGAGTAAATAAGTTCTTTGTCTAGTGGGATTGTGTCTTTGTTATCTGTTCTAAATAAACATTGTTGTAAATTCTCATGTTTCTCTGACAACCACCTTCATAAAACCATTGTGTTCATTGTTATTACATAGGTTTGCATTGGAAAAAAGTGTATGTTTTAGTATATTATGAATATCTTTAAGTATTGCATAACATATTCAATTCAATTCAATTTATTTTTATATAGCGCCTTTCACAACAGAGTTGTCCCAAAGCACTTTACATGGATGTAACATACTGTACAGTATGGCTTGATTTTGGCTGCTTATTTGTATATAACGTGTAATTTTTCACTAGCATCTACTGATTTTTCAGATATCGGGCAATTTGCGTTTTGCATAACAGCATGACAAAGGGTGCATATTTTTATAATCATTTAATATCTATAGAATATGTTGATGCCAAATGTGGCAAGACCAGGGAAATAAGCATAGACAAAATACCATAACGATCTGTTTCACGCTGTTCAAACGAAGCATAAATGTAACACTTTAGTGGGGCCTGCAGGTGAGATGAATGGGCACAGATTAACCAGCTAATGGAAGCAAACAGACACACTGAAAAGACACTTTTATGGTACTGGGTGTGGGGGGCTTTGTACTCCAGGGGCACAACTTGTTTGGTACCTGACCCTGCTCTGCACTTCAGTCTGAATGAACAACTGAGGTCAGCAGTCTAGTCCAAGGACTATTACAACAGGAATGCTTGAATCAATAGGTGTAATAGTTTGTATAACCTGTGTGTATTGTGTATGCTGACTGAAATAGCTTTAGCTTGTAATTCATCAATACTGTATCACCATTAAAATGGGGGTGTGTATAATACGTTAACACTGTTGCAGTTGCAGCTAAAGAGGTTCCAACAGGTGATATACAGTGATAGAAAAGAATACTTTCATTTTAAAAAATCATTTCAAAAGCATTTCCTGATTATGAAGGCCAGAATGGGCTATGTTAAACCTTTGGTACAAAAGGTTGGAAGACACATATGATTATGGCCGCGCTCAATTTTATGCCTGGTTGCCCCAACTCTTATACTGTACAATAGCATTGTTGAAGCAGCATTCATATATAGCTGCATTTGCTTCAGTTTTATGTGCGCTGCTGTCAATAAAATAATCAAAATCCTAGAATCATGCATCCATAACCAGTGTCATGGTGAGCTTGGAGCCTGTCACAGGAAGCACATAGGGTGTGACAGACTAGGGACAGGATGCCAGTCCATCGCTGGGTACATACACTCACACATGGGTAATTTTTAGACACTGATCCTCCTAACCACATGCTTTTGGACTGTGGAAGGAAACCAGAGCACATGCAGGAAACCAGAGCAAACACACGGAGGAACTCAACACAAACAGAGCCGGGCCCAGGAACTGGATCTCCGGACCGTGAAGGTGTCGGCCACTGTACCACCATGCCACCTTAGCATGGTACATCCTGCTCCAATTGGACCGTTCGCCTCAACCCTCACAGAAGGTAAAACATTTAAAGGTAAGACCGTCGTAATCATCAATGATGGCGATCACCAGTTAACTCGTTATTTTTTCAGGGGGTGTATTGGGCCACGCACTACACTAACGCATAGCTTATTCAAGTTGACAGAATGGTGAATGCCACACCTAGCTAAATTTGTGAGCGAGAATTAACAGGTGTTGATATAGAAATTGTAGTGCTAACGTTGCAATACACAGCCGGGAATGTAAGATAATCCTTTTGAGGGCAATGAAGTCAGTAATACCTTTATTTAAATGCCATACATTTTCATCTTGTGACAGAATCAGTGGGAGCATTCCCTTGTTATTTCCGTGATTATTTGCTTTTGGAAAACCATAGTGCAGGTGCTTCTTGCTTTACGAGGTGTTTGACTTATGGTATTTCACCTTTACGATAACAGTTAGTAGTCATCAAACTTTGAAATCTGTTCCCAGGCTATCGATACGTGGTACAATATTTTATGCTGTTACTGTGCGACAGCAGCAACCACTCAGCCACGCCTCCAGTCTCTGTAGTGATTGTGAGCATCTCATACAGTGTTTAATAAATGGCATTTTTTTTCTATGTTCAAATTTTTTTTCCAAGCCCATTGTATCTACTAAACACCCAAGTGTGTCCTGCAAATTCATATTTGACTTACAATGGGTTCATCATAACATAACCTCATCGTAAGTCAAGGAGCATCTGTATACGGTCTGCTTAGAGTGTTTCACCGTTTGCTGACCCCACCATTTGCTAACCCCCCCCCCCACTGCTAACTTGGCACACCCCTTGCCTAGTCAGCATCCCCATTGCTAGCTTGGTGCCCCCCTTACCTAGTCAGTGGCCGCCTTGCCTAGTACTGTAGGTACTCACCACTGCTAGCTTGGTGTCCCCTTGCCTATTTAACACCCTCCCATTGCTAAGTTGACACCCCTAACTTATCACCGCCTCATTGCAAAATCAGTGCTCCCCATGTTTAACAACCCCCCGCCCAATTTTGACATAGGTGCACCCCTCATATCTGAAGGTAACAAATGACCTAGTTTGCCATCCCCTACCGGTCTTTATTAAAAATCTTATACTATTCTCCCATTGGACCCTGCCTGTTCTTCGACCTTGATTTGCCTACCCAAAATGACAATTTTAAGACACCTAAAAAGCCGATATTTTAATATCAGCTGCGGAGCACAGAGAGGACTGAGATCCATACACAACAATCCTTGCTGGGTTTTACTGACAATCCCTCCATAAGGGGCCAGCAAGGGGGCAGGCAAGTCAGCGTTGAAGAAAAGGCAGTGTCCAGGATCCAATCAGTGGCTTCAACAATCCAAAGGGGGCTGGGCTCAAATCGGTGCTCAGTGGACAATGCCGTAGGCCAGTGCACAGTACTCAAACGTATGCTCTGAAGTAGTGATATGTTAACAATCTGGCACTGACCAGGCTTAAGTAGCAACAGAGTAACACAACACAGGTGTGACTAAGATCAAATTAACCCAACTAGGTAACAATTAAGCATCAACACACAAGTAGGAGGGTGGTTGTACTCCAATATACCATGGCTGTAATATACTGCAGTAAAACCGCACGATTTCAATTGTGTTATTGCTTTTAAACAACAGTTCAGCAAGTAGTAATAAGCCGCAACAGATAATACTTTGCGTGATTATTTTTTTAAACATTTTTGGGCCTCCTTAAAAAAAGTAGTGCCCACCAGCCAACACAAACATTCCAACGCAACACAAACACTCACTCCCAACTACTTTGCATCATAATTTGCTAAATATATCCATATTTTACTGCTGAACTAGGGCACATTTCCCAAAAGCTCCCCTTAGCAACTTAGATAGCTGAAAGCATTCAGTTATATGGCTCCAAATGTGTAAGTCGCTAATGTAATTAGCAACAATGCTTTTGGGAATTGTACCCCCACTCTGATTTTATGTTTCAATTTGGCGTCGCAATTTCGCTACTTCTGTTTTTGAATGAACGTAAGTTGCATCATTTATGTGAGATATACAAGTGCCTTTAGTGCAAAAGTTAATATTTTACATAGAATATGGTCAGCAAATACAATCTATTAAATTTAAGCTATTTTACAGCATGTATTTTGAGAAACACAATAAGTTAAATAAAATGGTTGCTTTGTAGCCTTTTACTCGCAAAAAGTCTTACTAAGGTAGTGAAGAATGATACAAGACCAAGCTAGTTACCAGCAGTTTGCATATAGTTTTAAAGACAAGTTTTTACAAAAGTGATCACAATTAGAAAACAAGTGACATTTTGTAATTTACCCAAATTTGCAGTTATCCATGAAAGAGATATATTTTTATCATATTTCCTCAGTGAAAACACATTACAAAATAAAAGGTTGAAGCTCATCAGTGAGTGTAAACAGAACCCAAACACATGCTCTTGTTTATGGGAGTTTTCAAGTGTTTACCTGAGCCAGTAACAACCACGGGATTATCTTATTGTTATCATATTAATAGGGGGCGTTTTTATGTGTTTCTATGACAAAAATTCGCAGAGTGTTTCAGACCGTTTGGCGAGATTTCTGTTTGAACCCACAGGCAGATTGCCGACTTCAGATGTCCAAGTGTGGTTATACGCCTCAAGTCCAATCAGATTTCTTGATCCAAACTAACTATTATATAAAAGAAATTAACAAATATCAGGGATATCAATAATAGTAATAATCTATAAAGTAAATTACACGTGAAAACGGTGTTTAACTATGGTGGCCGATGAATGTCAGTGTTTCTGAAATTTTGAAAACATATGCAAAACAAAAAATGTTGCAAATCTGCTCACAAAACAATAGAAGTGACCCATAACACTACGAACATATCCGGGGGACCATTAGGGCTGGATATTATATTTGAGTGTTTACAGTTTATTGATATATTTTCAAAATGAGGTACAGGATTACACAATATCATTTATACCGATGTACTTTTACCGTGTCTTAAAATTAGGACTCTTAAAGATTTTGAATAGAGACCAATAGTATTCCTTTTTGGTTGCAAGCAACGAAAGAGCGTTAGTTATCACGTTGGACAGAATTCCAGAATTCACAGCTAAAATTAAACTACTCAGTGGCTATATCGGAATTCAGGGGCCGCATCCTTCTAATGATGTCCCATTTCAAAGGCTCCTTCAAATTCATTCTAGGAATGTATCCTTCTTTTGCCGAGTTATGAAAGAATCACCTGCTGGATCTTTTATTCCAAGATTCATTGCAAGAGCACAGCCGACAATGGCTAAGTCTGAATTCACAGACCAAATGCATCACAGTGACGTGAAAAGGCTGTCCCATTTCGAAGGCTCCTGCAAATGCGGTCTAGGAATGCCTCCTTTTGCTGACTTACAAACGATCTACACGTTGGCTGTGGCCAAATTCAGGAGCTGCATCTCTCGAAGGGCACAGTCTACAAAGGCGTAGCGTTCCTAAGCTGCTTTCTTCAAAGGTTTAACAGAAAACGTTGTCAAATGGGATGTTCTGGTATATGGATAATTTCCTATTTACGTTATTGTTCCCGCCCTTTCCCTTGAGTCACAGAGCGCTGTTCCTGTCCCCTAGCTGGGACACATTTACCTCTACACACTGCCTCTTGGGATACGCTGGACTGTGAAGGATTCATTGGGTGGATTCTTTGCGACTTGACAAAAGGAGGATGCATGTCTAGACTTCGAAATGGGACAGCCCTGTCTCACCACTGTGAAGTATTTGGTCTTCGGATGCACCGTATAAGGATGCAGCTGTAGGATCCTTTGCAGCCCAACCTATCCCACGATTCATTACACAAAAATTTAAAGGACGCAGCCTGAGCTGTTCATGTAAATAATAATAACTGATACTTCATTGATCCCCGTGGGGCAAATCTCTTTACTCCTCCCCCAAATTGCTCTGTGTAGGGATGAGTAACCTGGCCGCGAAGGGCAGCCACCTGTTGCGGCACCCAGGGAGTTGGGGGTTAAGGGCCTTGCTCAAGAACCAGCTGACATGCGGAGGCTGGGTTAAAACTGGTGACCTTCTGATCACAGGCACAGCCCACTGAGCCACGTGCATGTGAAGTGTGTCCCAGCTAGGCGAAGTTATGAAAAACACATGTAATTACTTTAATGGGGTTATCACATGTCAATGTAGTCATAGTCAGCTAACAAGAAAACATAGATCTCGCTTACTCACGATGTGGGAAACTGCATGTCCTTCCTCTTCTCTGTATGGTGTGTAAGGCTGGGCAATACAGACCAAAAATCATATCTCAGTTTTTTGACTGTACACTTTAAAAGAGCCCTAATTTTAGCGCACAATTAAAGTATATCAATGTAAAAAGTATTGTGTCATCCTATATCTACACACTGATATAAAAATCTGATTTACCACCCAGATGTGCAGTGTTTTTTGGGGTTTTTTTTGCATGTGTTTTCAGAATTTGTGTTTTCTGAATTTGTAACACATCGACACTATGTAAAAAGCATTGGTCATACTTGTCATAATCCCACCAGTGAGAAAACTTACCTGCCGGTCATCAATGCAGCAGATGGAAAAACATGGTTTTCCAGAAGGATTCATTCATTTTTTGACACAAAACAACCAGTTCCTATACCTAACGATTTTCTACAATGCAAACTGTACAACAGAACATATTTTTAATTATCAGCATTGCAGTTAATGAAGAAGAAAAAAAAATATACTATCTACTGTTTTTATGTTGCATAAGATATAACAGAATTGCTATGTGTTATGTCACTACATCTTTATGTCTATAATTACCAATGTGCTATAGATGTGTGCCAATAAATCATCAGAAATGACTCCAATCGTCTGTACCGAGGAAGTTGATTGGTTGTTGCCGAGATAATATTCTTTCCATGGTAACAGATGTTTAATTCATTTTAACGCCAACATTTGTCTTCATAATATTTGATAGTTGGTTTGTCATCAATATATTAGAATTTGTCAAGGTAATTTAAAGTGTTACCTGACCTACATTTGTTTGTGATTGTATAACTTTGTAATACAGACTATGTATTGAGCATCCTGCAGAGTAGACATGGTTATAAGATTGGTTTCTAAAAATATCTTAGATAGCAAAGTTAGCAGACTGTCAACAAATACGTCAAAAGTAAAAGTTTCCATCATAAGACGAACATGGTCAGAGATGATATTGCCTAGGTGATTTGTTTGGGGAAAAAAAACGTCGTTCTCCCAATATTTGTACTGTAAATATTGAGTTGTACAAGACTGAACCTCTTGTTTGTAATACATTTCTATTATATATTATATCACCTTCTATAGTTGTATGGTTTTATAATTAGAGCTGCAAATTATGGGGAAAAAATGACAACATTTTCAACATTCAGCTGTACCTCATCTTCAATGTAGGGGAGATTTTAATTATATAACCCTGGTGAATTTCAAGAGAAAACATACAACTGTTCTTTTCACTTGTGACTGTACTAGGTACTGAAGTTATAAAATGTTTCCCTGGTTTTGTATATATCTCTGAGGGAATCCAGAAATGGCCGAAGAACTTCCCCAAACCCCAATCCCCTGGCTAGTCAGACGCCAGTAGCCACAGTGGTGTGTAGCGGTGGATGTTCCAGTAACAGGCCATCCAAGTGAAAGAGAACATCTCAGGACATCTTGAAATCAGATTCATAGAAGACCTCAATTTTATATATATATATATATATATATATATATATATATATATATATCGAGAGAGAGAGAGAGAGAGAGAGATACTTTATACTTTATTCATCCAGAAGGAAATTTAGGGTCATACTACAATGCAATTCTTACTTGAATGCCTTCTTCACAGACTGGACGATTAACCAAATAAAGCAGCGCAACA
>JAODLC010000021.1:19714899-19729696 GCA_026781145.1 Hippopotamyrus pictus
AGAGACACACACAAAGTACATAGGTTTGTAATTATATCTTTATGGGGACTCTATTCATTTCTATGGGGAACACTCTAATCGCAACATGACAACCTTAACCCCTACCCAGCCCTAACCTTAACCATAAGTAACCAAACAAAATATGAGACTTTTTACTTTTTGGATTGCATTCACAGATCTTTGTGGGGACCTGAACGTCAAAACAGCAGGTTTTTATTCTATTGTGGGGGACATTTGGTCCCCATAATGTAATATAACCCTAATCCACACACTCACATACACACACACACATATATAGTCTAAAATCTAAATTTGTTTGCATTTAAACAACTCATACTTAACTTCTGATCATTTTTTGGCCTGTTTTTCTTTCTAATAATATCAGGAGAAGAAATTGAGACAACAAAGTGAGTTTAAAAATTGAGATATCCAGTGCTTCTCCTCAGAAATGGAGAATAGGTCTGAGAAGTAGTTTTCCTTTGGGATACTCAAAACATATCAAAAAGTCCTTTGAATTCCTCCACACCCTCATGTTTTGTGGCAAGCGAGTCACTTTGGGTACTTTACGGTATCTGTCTGTTACCATGGGGATGCAATCTTCTGCACTAGTGTAGACGCTTGCTGATACAAGAATATAAACAAGCCGATTAGTGTAGTCGTGTGTCAGAGAATGAGTTCTGTATTGGAAGACCAGACACAGGATGTTGTTGCCAAAACAGAAGTGAACCTTCAGAGGTGAGAAAAGGACCCAGAAAAAGCTATTATTTATACAGTTAGGAAGAGGCAGTGGTTACAACTAATAGGTCAAAATTTGCAACAAAGTAGTTAAGTGGGATAATGGAACAAACCACTAATAAATAAGTTACTAAATCTATCTATATATGCATCTATCTATTTTCTCTTTTGTAGCATTGATGCATACAGAGTTTCTTTATATGTATACAATGACAATAATAATAATAATCAATCCTTTATTGTCCCTCATGGGGAAATTCTTTTTGTTTCCCTCAACTTGCTCTTTGCAGAGCAAGCTGTCTGTGAAGGGCAGCTACCTGTTGGGGTGTCCAGGGAGCTGGGGGTTAAGGGCCTTGCTCAAGGACCCATAGACATGCTGAGGCTGGGTTTGAACTGGTGACCTTGTGATTACAGGCACACAGGCTTAGCCCACTGAGCCACACGCTGCCCCCCCATAAAGAAAGGTACTTTTGGCAATACATCCCATGCAGAAAAGCATCATTCTCTTAACACAAACATAATTTGTATGCTATGGCCGTAAGGGTACACATATTCTTCGTGTACCATTCGGTACATCATTTTCAGCTCATTATCCACAATGAAAGGCACAATTACATTTACTGGCATCCATCCATCAAAATTCCACAATTGCTTAAGAAGTGCACACACTGCACAGTGACACTGAGCCAGAAAACACAGGGGACGTCCTGGACGGGGGACATTATAGACCACACAGACACACTATGCATGACTTAGAACTATGAACTGTGGGAGGAACCAGGAGGAAGCCCACACAGGCAAAGGGAGACACACAAACTCCACAGACTGAAACCCAGGGTGGGAATGAGACGTCCAAGCCTGGAGGTGTGAGGTTACCCACAGCGCCACTGTGCCATCCCATAATACAAAGTGACGGCTAAAAGAAGTCACCAAGTTAAGTTTAGTCAGCTGGTAACAGGCCTCAATTCACCTTGCAATGCAATGCTCAATGCAAAATATCTCTAAAACGCAGAAAATTTAACACAAATTTTCATCAACTCTGTGCAATCAGACTTATTCATAATATAAATCATAAAAATTCCTTGGTTCTGTTTTTGCCACCTTATTTTTAGTTCCAGAATGTCACCTATAAGGAGTAAAAACTGAATGTCTGACTCAATGGTGAATTAACTTTAATGACTAAGATATAAGTATTAATGTTACTCCATGTTAGGAATGGGTATGCAGCTATGAAAAGCTAAAAGATAAAACAGACTAAAAACATTTATCTTTGAACATTTACCACTTTAATCATGCACCTAAATATTGTTTCTTAGAGGTAAGGAGCGTGTGCTGAGTACCGCACCACACCCACCACAAGACAAACCACCTCAGGGACAAGAACCTGAGTGCAGCTATGTGGCGGGTGATACCTCAGCACCACACTAGTCTGAATGGAAAAGTTTGAGTTTCTTCCGGTGGCTGGAGCGCAAATCCTGCCACCAACTCCCAAATTTTCCCTGTAAGTTGAAGGACCTCCTTGCAGGGCTGGATGTAGGTTAACATCATACCCAGGATGAAGCAATTGCAGGTTAAGAGCCTTGCTCAAGGGCCCAATGGAGTAGGATCACTCCTGGTGTTTCATGGGATTGGAACCAGCAACCAGCCAATTGCTGGCATAGATCGCTAGTCTCAGAGCCACTGCTCCACAATTGTTTCTTAACTGGAGTAAAAATAACAGAAACAGTAAAAAAAAACAATAAAAAATTGCTGTTAATGCAAGCAGAAATATAATTAATGTGAATTCAGAAGAGTAGAAGGTGGGCCACTTGAGTCACTTTGTATACTTTGCAGTGTCTGTCTGTTTCCATGGGGACGTGGTGTGTGCCTTGGAGGGCTGGGATGCTGTGCTTCTGATTGGAAGGCCACGGGTTCAAATCCCAGAGCATTTTTTACTGTTGGGCCCTTGATCAAGGCCCTTAACCTCTCAGTTGCTACAGGGACTGGCTGTTCCTGATTACCCGAAAAAGAAATGTCACTTTGGACTAAAAAAATGAACATTTGGTTACAAGCACTTGAAGTAGGTCTTTTAAACAAGTGGAAGAATTGCTTACAGGCTAAGTATGCAGCACTGCGTGGAAGCCTTCAGGAAAACAGAGCACTGCGCAAAGTCTAACCATAGACAGGAAAAAAAAAACCCATCTACGTAAGGAAGGGGACAAAGGAAAACAAAAACATAATCTTGCCTCCCCAGGTCTCAGTCTGGCGTCAAGACCGAGTTCAGATTACCAGGGGGCGAGGCAAAACACACCAGGTTATATCTATTATTAGGAACCAGGTCAGGTGAACTGAATGATCAGCAACACTCATCGTCATCTGACTCTCACTGCAAAGGATGGCTATCCACCACCCCCCCACTCCGGCCACCATCATGCCAACAAATCCTATAAAGGGACACCTGGAAGAAACTGGAAATATCGACAGGAAAAGAGATAAGTGTCTAGAATGTGGTCATATTCTTCTCTGTCCTTATAACACTGTTTTTAAAGGCATTGAAGGTTTTTAACATAAGTAAATATATCTTAGTCTCCTAAAATACTCTGAATGAAGGATTTTCGTTTTCGATAATGACATTAAAACCTGCAGTTCCAGCTGAAACGCTAGCTATTTTTTTAACCTTTCTTTTTAAATCTTTCAATCTCGTTTTATTTTATCCCAAATTATCTTGCATGAGGGCTCAGTTTAATATCACACTTGTGTTTTCAGTACTTACACATATCTCACCATTAAGGATTTATGACTGCACTATTATCCTATACCTGTTGTCCATGTGATCTGATGTTGGCTTTCATTGATATATTGTTCAGAAAAGAAACTGTTTTCCTGAATAGTCCCTTCTGAGCCTTTAGCTGGGTATTTAATAATACAGAAACAGCCTGTTCTTTAATGTGATTGCTGCAAAAAGTTACCATTAACATTTAAGTACCAAAGGTCTTAATTGGGATCTGTTATCTTAATCTTGCAATTCAAGTAAAAAGAAGTTTTAAGTAGCAGTTCAAGCTTACAAGACGATTTAGTACAAAGTAACTGAACACAGAACCTGACAACTGGGGCTATGGGAAATGACAAAAATGTAAAATAACCCAGGCTTCTCTCCCGACCCCCTTACTTGCTGATGACGATCCGACCTGACAGATGGCTGCAATGGGCATAGCAAGGTTGAGCAATGCTTAATTACACAGCTGCAGATAAGGAGATTCAGCAACAGACGTGAAAGCTGATATTTACTGAGCAGGGTCCCTTAAAAATGCCAGAATGCCAGCCTCAGATCCCGAGGTTTACTTTCTGTCCCAGTTAGTAGTATTTTTTTTCATATCTTGTTGCTGACGTATATGCATATATTATCGTAGCCTAGAATAGGTAATGCAGAACATATATATCCATCTATTTTCTGAAACACTAATGCACTACAGCGTGAAGACGTGTGGGAAATCTATGCTAGGAGGCACAGAGCAAGATGCAGGGGACACAGTGGAAGGAAAGCACAGACACAGAGTCAAAATACTACCGTCGATGAATACTGTAGATACTAATCCAAAGCACACATTATATATAATTGTAAAATGAAGTAACTGCAGGTAGGAATACAGTCAACAGTTATTTACTGAACTGTAAGGTCCACAGTTATTTACTGTGGATCTTGGACGTAAATGCGATCGGATGAAACTCGATCAGGCATAACTCAACATAAGACTGTATTCTATAAAGCACAATATCCTGTAAAGTATTCTATAAACTATTTGCTGCACCTTATCTTGAAACAAAAATGTGCGAGTATATTCAGCTGGATTCCACCTGGAAATGAACCAAAAGTCGAGTCTTCCTTGCTGTTAACCAGTATTACGAAAAACAACGGCAAGTGCCGCACATTAATTCTCACAGCACAACTGCTGATATAGGATGCCATTACAATGTTTAAGAGGCTATTCCGGGGGCCCTCCAGTAGCTAAATGATTAGCCAGCTGATTACATATCACATCATATTTGATTTAGCATCAGTCGGGTGCATATGCAACCACATTACCCTAAACAGTTAAAGTAGATCCTATCTCTGTTTACGCAAAGCATCAGCAATATGGGGGCAACCATTAGAGAGGCAGCAGAACAGTTCACCGAAATGTGACAGGAAGGGGATTGTGGGAGAGCTGCTTGAGTGATTAAGATCGCATGTCAAGTGGAAATGACATCGTCGAGGCCTCCCGGGACTCTGTAGGGAAAAAACCCTGTCAGAGTTAATTCATCACTCGCAAATGTATGAAGATGCCACTTCACTGGCCATTTGCATATGGGAAATAAGTAAAGTACCTGCCAGATTTTAATACCATTATCAACATGCATTCCATGCTGTAGCATTATCTGTGGCTCAAAATAATTTGCTCTTCAACATTATTTATGGTGCAGACTTGAGGCTTAAAATGTAGAAGGCTCTCCTTCATATTGTTGTGATTTTAAATTAAGATTAAAATTTGCCAACGTCAGTCATGTTCGCCAAATTTGCAAGAGCAGCCTTTCAACAAATCCATTGAGGCTGGGATGGGATTTTCCTGCTTTAGTCACACTGTATTCATGTTAAATGCTTTTCAACAGCACTGTACTGTTAGCTACTGTGGTTCTCAGTCTGTGAATATCCATCAGTCTGCTTTCCAGCTGCTTACCAGGTACAGGGACAGAGAGTCTGTATACAGCACTATTTTCGAAGATTCAATACAAAGAACACTGTCTATACTGGAAAAACATGTTTGCAATGATAAATTATTATTATTATTATTATTATTATTATTGTTGTTGTTGTTGTTGTTGTTGTTGTTGTTGTTGTTGTTTTGTTGTTGTTGTTGTTGTTGTTGTTGTTGTTGTTGTGAATTACTTAGCTGTCCAAAACAAGGCTATTCTCAACAACTGGACACTTTGAATTTTCTATACACTGTTATCACTAATGCTGAAGTTGCCAAATACTGTAAATCACCATTTAATATAAAATTACATATAATTTTGCATAATAAATTTCTTAAAAATATATTTATTGAAGAGTAAATTCCACTTTCTTAAGGTAAATCCCGTAATCACGAAGGCTGGAAACGCTGGTTCTCAATAACAAATATTTAAAATTTGGGTGCTTTGTAAGCTGTACAAGCAATTAAAACTTTTTGTGCAATGAATTGCAATCAAGTAAAGTAATGTGAAATATAGACAATCAAAAAAATAACTATTCAAGCAATTAGTTTTGATATCCATTGATATCTGGAGGATGTTTTTGGTGAATTAACCCCATTTATTTAAATTTCAGATGTTATTGACTGCTATCGTGCACACTTATTGGAAAATACGGTCTTAATTTTAATTCGCCTCAATTTTATTTATATAGCGCTTTCAACAAGGAGCATTGACACAGAGCACTTTACAGGTCCCGGGTCCTCCGAGAGTCTGCTTGAGGTGGCGGTAGATGGGGGAGGTGGGCCTCAAAGAGGGGGCAGAATCATGGGGGAAGCCCATCTTCCTCTGGCTGGCACTGGGCTGTGCATGTTTACATAATTCAGTGCGAGGTAAATTCAGGCAGATGCCAGGACACCACGGGCTGGCAGATGCATTATGGGCAGGCAGGCAGACAGACGGCTAGGCAGGCAGGGGGGCAGGTGAGGTGGCTTTGGCAGTACTCATCTTCTGTCTATGTCTCTTTCATTGTCGTTTTCCTCCCTGTATCTGAACTCCTATCACACTGACACAAGTCATAACATACTTTAAATGTCATAAATATAGGCTTTGGCTTATTATTTATTACCCATGTTACTCTTTAATCCTTTGGAATTTAGATCCGCTCTAAAGCATTTCCCATGTGTTTTGAATGCACTCTGACTTCTTTCCTCAATTTAACATGATAATCTCTGTAACATAATCTGCATGCCTGCTAATTAAACACACAAATATTAATGGGTTTTTACTTTGTATAAGCAAGTATCTTTCGGCAGAGAGCATCCTGAATAGAGTATCAGCCCATTCAGTGAACACATTCAGTCACATAAACAAATCACCAAATCACAGTATATCTGCTTTGGCTTGGAAAGGAAAATACTTTAACAGTTTTATGTACGTGGTATAGGAAACAATGAGGAAAAATATATATAGAAGAGATCTGCTCTCTCTCTCTCTTTATATATATAAAATATATGGTAAAGGTTTGGAAAATGGGGTTTTAGTGCCGCATTTCACGCATGTTTTGGGCATTTGGCTGACACTATTTTGGGTCGGAGACTCATAGCCACAAATGCTTTCGAGCATCATTTTTTCAGTTTCTCCACAGAATGTTTCACTCAGACTATTCCAGTTTTTATTTTATTTCATTTTCCTGGAAAAGATAAAAGTTTATTGTTTGCACGTCTTCACAGTCTGGTCCACATTGCTTCATCTGAACCTCTGAAGTAGGACTCACATTTAATTCATAGACGCATACTTTACATTTTCCATAGCAAAAAATAATACAGATAACTCAGTCTGAGAAGTGTACAGTATGGCTATTTAAAAAGTAGCTGTTTTCCTTTATTGTATAATGGTATTATAGCATTATTTTATAATCAAGTAGTTCTGCAAAGAGAAGGGAAAATAAACAAGGGAAAAAAAAAAGATGTAAAAAAAACTATCAAAAAAAATATATATATCAAAGCATCATAATATTTACATCCATCCTATGGCCTGTATTACGAAGCAGGGTTACTGGCTTATCGGGGTAACTTGTTGAATTTAAGGTGCCATAGTTTAAATGGACTTCATATCCGTTCACTTTCATTTCGTCCAGACTACCTTAAATTCGACAAGTTACCCCAATAAGCCAGTAACCCCACTTCATAGTACAGGCCTCAGGGTTGCAAGGGTAAAACAATCAGTATCACTCAATTCAGTATCACTTAATGTCGTATTTGATTAACCAACAGTCAGAATAGCCTTTTCTTTTACATTTCCTCCATTACACTGACTATATTGTACTATATGCAGTAAACAATTAACATAAAGTAATAATTTAAAAATCCCACTTTGAACTTTTAAAGTAGTCAGAGAAATAGTTTCAACAAATGTGTAAAATGTATGCTACTATTGATTTCAGAAAGATAATAATAAAAAATACAAAAGGCAAACATTTGTAAAAAGCAAAATAGATTTACCCATGACCCTGTCTGGAATAAGTGGGTTGAAGGTTGATGGATGGATGGATGGATAATAAATAACACAAATGAGTTATTGAATTAGAAGTACAAAATACATTAGCAACTAACACAATTCAAATTAAAAAAAACATTAAAAATAAGACAAAGAAAAAAATATTTTCTGTTTTATTGTGTTTCTCCTGTCTACCACCTGCCTTCAGAAAAAAAACTACTGTAAAAACAAAACAAATGTCCTGACTTTTGCCCCAAATTATATGCCATATCATAAACCCTATTATTAGCTAACGGTTGTTTTTAACGCTTGATATTTGCCATTTTCCTTTGCTGCCAATCTCCCGGAGTACCCCATTGTGAAATGTACAGTGCAGTGCAGTGAGTGCAGCACAGTGAATATTACAGGTTGTTGCAATGTGTTATTTTCCACACCTAATGCTCCCTATGACTGGAACCTCTCAGTTGAAGATAATTGAGGCAAAGTGCTGGGTTGGTGTTTGAGACCCCACATTACTTGATTCTTCTCTAGCTATCTGCAGCCTCATACAGTAGGTGTTGATTACCACCTTCTTACAATCACTAGGCTCTGTCACTTACCCACACCAGCGCCAGACAGAATTTCCTCCTTTTTCTGTCAAAATGGCAAGGGAAAGTACAAATGGAATGCTGAATATCCTTGTCTGTTTGTGCATATGTCTATGTTGGTGTGTAAAGTTAAAAAAAAAAAAAAAATGAGGGTAAAATGATTTATCTTGTTTGAAATTAGTGACAAATCAAATTAATCATCTTTATATTGCAAAAATATTACAAATAAAATTATGTTAAATTTTTATTGTGTTTTTTGGGATTTCATATACAGAATTCAATGAATAGGCCTTGAGTGGAATTCTTGCATTTTTGTTTTTCTTTCTGATTAGCTGTTTCCAGATCTTTATTGGCTCTTGTATTTAATGTTACAACATTCAGTTCTACTCTTCATATGCTCCACAAAACACAGGCCATATTGATGTCATGTAAAACATATTTTACATATCCCTCACTTCCTCATAAAGCTATGTTATTAACTTTTTAGTGAGGCTATTAATCATCCAAACATTACTGAGTTTACATAGAGTGGAAGTGAATCTTCTCGATGAACTGAACCAAACAATTCCGTCTTCTGAATCCCTGTGAGAAATTTAAAATCTATGAGAAAATCATAAATTCATAAAATAATAATAATAATAATAATAACCTGGAATAGTTGTTGTTATTATAACAATAATAATAATTATAGCTATGAATATTTTAGTAGGTTTAACGGAAACCTACTACTGAAGACACTTTAAATAACGTAATAAGATTTAATATATATTTAATACTTTTAGCATTAAAAAGTAAGTTGCGACAAAAGGATGTGTAAACACCTTTGTAGCACTGTGACATCACATTGCCATTATGTAATTTATCACTGGGGTGGAGAGACAGGGATTAATTAGGGTGTTTAACTGTGGAATGATTAGGTGATCAAATTGAGAGAAGCAGATTTGGCCAGGACATCCATAATGACCACAGGGAGTGTGGACCTCAATTTCACACAGCTTCCGGATGTAATCGCCATGGCTGGTAAAAAGTACAATTAAATAACTGCACTTTTTACTGAACGTTTTACTAAATAGCTACCACTCTTTTCAGGCTGAGATAACGGTAAGAAACAGACTAGTTTGAATGCTTCAAATTTAGCTAATATTAGGCACATCTATAAAATTAAATTACTTATTTTACTAATTGTTGCCTTAAAAATCTGTTCTATTCACTGTGCAGTTCTTGAATTTTAGGATATCAGAAAAATAAGATATTGGCTGTTGAGACTAAGGCAGAAATCACAAACAGAGGGTTATTCCACGGTCCAGTATCCAAATGTATAAAATTCAAATTCCATGATCTACACTTATAAATATTACCTATATTAAAAGTATTCAAACTAGCCTGTTGCTTACCATTATCTCAAACTGAAAGCAGTGGATTCGTTATGTAAGACACATGCATTCATGACTGATTATGGTCTATTTGAGGCATCATTAATGATGACCAGCTGGTTCTGACTGGACCGGTTATCCTGCCATGGATATGCACAGCTGTACAAGACTGAATTACCAGAGTAAGTTTGTGCTTCGCTTATGTGTATTTGAATTGCTAGGTAGCTTTTCGTTCATTTTAACCATTTGTGCTTGTTTCATTCTTGAATCCATTCTATGTTCTGTCAGCAATACTATTTATTTCTTCCATGCATCGAACCATTTTCTGAAACTGCTTGTCCTATTCAGGGTAGCGGATGGGCCGGATCCTATCCCGGAGGCTACGAACGGAAGGCAGGGAACCACCCACGATGGGGCTCCAACCCACCACAGTATTTATTTGTTTAGAAACCTAAATAAATGGACAAATTTATAAGTAAACAAACCAAAACATTAGTAGATAGCGCTACACTCACATACCACATCTAACCCATATGCATAATAAGTAGTTCAATGCAGATTTACATTTAAATTTATTGATACCACTCCAAAACAAATCCAAATCCTATCCAAAGAGATAAACAAACCATGTATCCTTTGGTTAAAGTATTCCATCATGTCTACTTTTGTGTTTGATGCCCTAATTGAGGCCAATAGCCTCCCTTTACTAAACACGTCCCCGCAATGGACACCAAGCAAATGAATACTCTAGCTACCCTCTACCCTAGCTGCATTTGTATTGCAAAAACCAAAACCAATTGCTTTAAAATGCTCTACCTATTGATTTAAAAATACACTCTTTTATTAGCAAGTTAGCATTCAGTTCTCGCTAATTGTCTTGATAATTAATTACTGATTGTTAATGCATTTGTACCAATAGTTTCAATTAATGTTAAATCTGAATTTCTGTTGAGCTTCTATGAAGCTTGTTTTTAAACCACCAAAAAATATTTCCATGTCTCATATATAAAGTGGCCCCCATCTGTGATTCAGGTTCAGAAAAACTGCCGTCAAAATATCGACATTGTACCCCTCAGGATTTTGCATAGCTGGGACCTTGCCCCAGCCCCCAGGGTGACCTAATCCATTTCAGGGGGGACACTATGAGCTTCTTCAACTTTTACAAACTACTTTAAAACTGAAAGGCTCCAGTGCTCAGCTAAATTGTTTGGTTCATCTTGTACTTTTACTAGATTGTTTTCTTGATTGAAAGACTCATCCAGCTGTTTCACGTGCATGATTAGAGGAGACTGACCAATCAGCAAAGAGCAAGAACTCAGTGCTTAAGTGAAATCCAGTTTTTTTTAATTGAAATAGTTGAA
Source organism: Hippopotamyrus pictus (assembly GCA_026781145.1). Lineage (NCBI taxonomy): Eukaryota > Metazoa > Chordata > Actinopteri > Osteoglossiformes > Mormyridae > Hippopotamyrus > Hippopotamyrus pictus. The sequence continues at coordinate 19,726,141 of JAODLC010000021.1, forward strand.
ATGGTAGTTTACAAACCCTGTCCTTGCTCATAGTGTCCCTCCTGACATGGATTAGGTGGTCACAACAATTTGTGTTGCTCAAAACAACTGTCTACAGACTATGCTCTAACTAGAAGACTTTAATTCTGATATGATTCTGAACAATGACTTCTTGGATCAAAATCCGAGTGCTGAATTATTATGGGGCTTTTGTGAAACCCATGGGTTTTCCATGACATATACCATGTCCAAACAGTGAAGTGTACCCAGTACCAAGTGTATCCCAGGGCAAAGGTCAACAATTGACTATAGCATTCTTTCATCTGATTTGAGGCTGTGTGTTTTGAACACTTGAGTAGACTTCTCAACTGATCACCACTTGCCAGTAAGGTACATTTGGCGCATGGAAAAGAAGCCAGATGGACCAGGATGACCCAGACAAGCAGTCAGGGGTTGCTGGAAATGTCTGGCTGAAGCTTCTGTTGGAGATGAATTCAGCTCACACCTCCGGAAAGACTTCGATTGTAAGCCAAGTGAGGTCGAGGTATAGCAAGGCCGAATGGACGATGTTTAAAGGCTGAATCGTTTGCAGCGGCTGTAAAGAGTTGTGGCCAGAAGACAGTAGGTGCCTGTCATGGCAGTAACCCTAGGACCCGTAAGTGGACACCTGTGGTGAAGGAGCCTGTCAAGCTGAAGAAGGAGACCTTCAGGGCAACAGGGGTCTTCAGAGACAGCTGAAAGGTACTGACAGGCCGGAAAGGCTATAGCAAAAGCAGTCGCAAAAGCTCATACAGTGATGGTGGTTGGAGAGGCCATGGATAAAGACCAGGTGGCCTGAAAGATGTTTTCGACACCTCAAAAAGGGGAGTTGGGACCTTGTTCAGGCTGTGTTCAGACGAGCTGGGGAAGTGCAGGTCAATTCTGCTGATATTGTCGAAGACTGTAAATGATAGTTTGCTTGATTTTTAGGATATTTGAAAAGTCAGGACCTCATATCCAAAATGTTGGCTGTTGAGGAACTCCTTAATCTGATGGATTCCCCCTCCCATCCACCACTTCTGGTGCAGATGAAGTTACTATGGTGATCAGAGGCCTCCATATTGGAATGGCACTAGTAAACGAAATCTGTCCTGAAATGCTGACAGCACTGGATGTTGTTGGGATTATGAGGTTAACACAGTTTATTGACTTGGAGAAGGCTTATGACTGTCTCAACACCCGGGGGGGCTGCAGGAATACAGGGTACCATGGCTGTTAATGCATGGTCCCTATATGAATGAGGCAAGAGTCTTTGTGTCCTTGGCACAGAATCAAAGTTTTTTAGAGTGGGTGTTGGCATATGTCAAGGGTGCATCTTGTCTCAACTTTCACATGTGATTCCTATGGACAAGACATCAGGGCACAGCCATAGATGGAATGGTATCTGGTACTGGGCTACAAGTGACATCCCGGCTATTTGCAGCTGGTGTCGTGCTTTTGGCCTCATCCAAGCAGGAGCTCCTGCACGCACTTCAGTGACTCAGTGTAGAATGTGAAGTGGTGGGGATCAGAATCACCACCTTTGAAATCGAGGCCATGGTACTTTGGAGTGGATTACTTCTTTCGGGAAAGAAGCGAAGGCTTGTCTTCATTGAAGGAGTTTAAGTACTTTGGAATTTTGTTCAGAAGTGATGGTAAGTTTACCAGTCAATCTATATCCCTATCCTCACATATAGGTAATGAATGAAAGAACAAGGCTGTAAGCACAAGCAGCCAAAATGAGGTTTCTCCACAGGATTGATGGACTCATTCTGTGTGGCAGGGTGTGGAGTTTGGAGATCTGGAGGGATTTCGGCGCTGCTTTGGCTCGAGAGGAGTCGGCTGAGGCGGTTTGCGTCTCTTATAGGGGTGCCACCTGGACGGCTCCCAAGGGAGCTGTTCCTGTCGTGTCCCACTAGGCAGAAGCCCCAGGGAAGACTCGGGAGATGCTGGAGGAATTATATCTCCCAGCTAGCTCAGGAACTTTTAGGGATCCTGAAGTCTGTGGACACGGAAAAGTGGCCTGACCTGCTCAGCATGCTGCTGCCATAGCACTCTCCATGAACATCACTGTGAAATTGATGATGTTTTTACCCTTTTTTGGTTGAATAATCATAGCACAGTGATTAAGACAATGACGTAAACAATAAGCTAGGTGAGTTTTTTGTACTCAAGTAATAAGAGTACAAGAGAACAGTTTTTTTTATTGTCTTCTGTAACTTTTCCTTGGTAACAAACTGTTATATGAAAAGGGTATTCAAAGAAATTACAAGGGTGAATATACCAAAATAGGATGGTTAAAGACTGTTCTTCCCACAAACTACTCCCACAAACAAAGGTAAATCCATAATTTAATTTTCCACAAGGAGTTTTTCAATCAGCATATCATTAATGCAATTTTACTTGCGGACAAATAAAGGGCCCCGATGTCTTGCAATAACCAGTGAATAAATATATTTTTTTGAAGAACTTCATCACAATGCACATTGCAGTCCAAATTAGCAAGGGGTTGATGGTGTAGCGAGGCAACTCCTTAGACAGCATGTTGTCCTCATTTAGGCATTCCAGTGAGTATGTCCCAATAAGTAATTCAACCATCAGCAACAAAAGCCCCCTGTATACAATAGGCTCCTTGGCTTCCAGCTGGCTTGTCTATGGGTTACCAAGTGCTGCAGTTTGCTTCAGAGAATTATTCAATCCCATGATCCTCCAGGGAGAGGTAGAGAGACGCAGCCAGTCCTCAGTTTGCCCCAGGAGCTTCAAATGCATATTTCAAATTATCACCCTTATCATCCCGTGTCCCCTTGATCTGCACCATTATTCTTTGTGATCATTTTTAGGATACTTCCTATTTGAAAAAAAAAAAAATGTTTACTAGCACTGGGAGAATATGTGAGTACCGCAGATGAAGTTCACTGGCCTGTAAATCACTGGCTTCTCAAAACATCCATGCTTATTCTGCACACAGCAGTAATGCGAACTTCTGCGTGTGCATGCGTGCAAAAATTAGAGGAAATGTAAATATTCAAACCACAGGTATCTGCTTGAGAACTACTAGAGTTACCTCAGCACACGTTCCTGTTTAAGAATCATGGCGAGCTACTGGGCTTTGCGCAAAAAAAGCCAGATGTTTAAGAAAGTCAATCAAGCAAATCTAAATTACTGGTGTTTATTCCAGAAAAAGCAGGCAGCTATTGCAGAACACAAAGAAACGGTGAGTGGTATGGTGTTGAATTTCTGCTTTGTCGTGTTATCATGGTAGCGGGTCCCCAAGGGTTGGCTGATATTTCCAGGTTCATTTTTATCAAGGTTTTAATTGAAAGTCAGCGAAATGCAGGGCTTCTGGCTGTGCCTTCACTCCTCTTTAATATCTCTGTGCTGTGGCTGGATTTCATCTGCCTCCCCTGAGATGCAGCGCCTGCGTCATTCAAAAAAATCATTCAAATGGCTTCAACCTCTAAGACTTTCATTGAGAAATCTTTTTATAGCCGGAGAAGCACAGCCCCCTTACCTTATAAGCCCTGCACGCTGCATCACCCCCACCCCCCCCACCCCCCCT
>JAODLC010000021.1:19760131-19772425 GCA_026781145.1 Hippopotamyrus pictus
TTTGTCTAATTTTATAAAAGAATAAGAGCCAGTTAAACACGAGGACATGAATATGTGGCCCAAAACAGGAATCACCCATTTAAATATATAATATTTTTAAAATTAGTTTTAAGCACAGATAAATGTGGTATGCTATCTTTAAAAGTTTGGACTGAGTGGCAAAGCATTTCTGTTAGTCGGGCTGGATTGTGATTTTTTTGCCAGCTTTTGCTTTTTGCATCTCCTTGTCCTTTACGTCCAAGCTACCCCAGGAGCCAATGACGTCAGAATAATCCTGCGTGCATCACGCATATTTGGAAAGGTGGGTTGTAGGTGATCTTACTAAGAATTTAAAATTAAGAGTTTATTCATATTCACCCTGTACATTGAAATTGTATTACTTCATCAGAAAAGTTTTCATCGGCACTATTACTGCACATACAAGCCTGCTCAGCACCTCTGCACAAACGTGTTCTGCCAACCTGCCATTTTGAAATTGTACTCCAGATCTGTCACTCAGTTCCTCACATCCTATACACCAGAAAAACAAGCAAATAGGCTTATAAATTATGACATAAAGTGTCTAGATGTCACTTCCCTCAAGTAATATTTCTGCTTCAAAAGGACTTCAGGCTGCCAGTTCTGTGTTTTTGCCACATTTCCAGAGATCTCAGACCTGCCTGGTAGCTCTTGGCCTGCTGTCCGGACCCTGGCATCATCTCCCCAGCACAAAATATCTCTTCTTCCTCAGTTCGCCTTGAAAAAATGCTTAAATATTGGAATATTTTATGCATATTCTTCAAATTCTCGCTCGTGCTTCCGTTCTCCTTTGCACTTACTCCTTTAATGTGGTCAGTAATACCGTTAATAAGGGCGACAGATCTACCTGCAGTCGGACGAATGGCTGATCTGAAATCCCACAACTTTTATTTAAAACCGCACGCTATCTGCATGCTGTCAATAAGAGGACAAGGTTGTGAAGCGCATGAACTTGTGGTGGTGTGACAGAGAAACCAGGCGATAGTGCTCCTCCAAAGCTTTCATATTTGACCCAGAAGCTATATATGTTTGTTCCGGAACTTACCTCAAGCTGATGGGACAAAGAGGAACAGGAAGACCGTGTGACCGAGAAAACTGACCTCCACACCACTACAGGTCAAGAGGCCACGAATGACATAGACAAGCCATCATAAACAGGCAATGTTTATGTGGTTACGACACGCTGACAGGCTTCCGGGTTTCATGGCGTTACCATACGTTAGGCAGCAAAGCTTTGCCACAGGTTGCATGCTTAGCTTGTGTGTGGACGATGTCACACACAAATCCTTAAGGTGACAAATGAACACGCGTTTCCCAAACAGCCGTGTGAGCTGAGTTATACTCTCACACAGACAGGCTGCCCCAGCTGTTTAGCAACAGGAGGCTAGTAGTTCTTATTTAAATATGATTTTTTTTTTTGCAAAGAAAAAGAAAATGATGATTCTTTAAAAAGAAAGCGGAAGTTCTGTAATTGATTAATTTGTTTGTTATTAAAAATTTTAATTAAGGTGGGTTTTATCTGAGCAGTACCGGTCCTTGTGGCGCCCTAGGTAAGCTTCACCACTGCCCCCCCCAATCCGGGACGAAGTGAAATCGTCTGTCTAGTCGGCACCCCCTCACACTATGGCTCCCCAGACCGCTGCCTATGTCACCTAATGGGTTAACAATCACTGATTCTAGTTGACAGAATTTAAATCCCATAGTTAAAGAAAAGGTGATTCGCCAAGCCGCACAACGGCACAGTGTGTGCATCTGTAGCCTCAAGCATGTAGACCAACGAGGAGGTTTGATTCCCTCCCCAGCTTCATGCATGTAGAGCTTGCGTGTTCTGCCCAGGTCCGTCCAAATGATCTGTTCTCGCCCACAGTCCAAAGACATGCAGGGTTAGTGCCTTTAAACTGCATTCTGTGTGTGAGTGAATGCATGTGTTTCAGAATGTCATAACAGCTACAGTGAATCTCCGTACTGTTGGGATATGCCCCAGTATCCATCCCCAGCAGCCCTGTGTTGAAACAGCAGTGGGGAGATTAGTGGATGATTTTAAAGGGCAACTTCAACATTTCACGTTCAGTAGGATCTTGGGGCCAAACTCCTCATTCAATGAAAGCGGAGACTGGCCTGATCGAAACTGAACATAAATTTACTCTGTTATACAAGGTAAAATAATGCCAGTCAGTCTCGCCCCATTTTAAGGAATATGACTTCTCCCAAATGTGCAATCAGTAAATATAGTGACAAGAAATAATAATTAGTGTTACTGCCTAACTGCGATGGGCTGGCCCCCTGTCCAGGGTTGTTCCCTGCCTCGTGCCCATTGCTTCCGGGATAGGCTCCGGACCCCCCGCGACCCAGTAGGATAAGCAGCTTGGAAAATGGATGGATGGATGGATGTTACTGCCTAATAACTAGCTCTTGTCTTGTAGATTTATGACCAGGTTTATCCTGTTTATGTGAATGGTTCAAGCTGATTATGTTTGGTTCTGTGCTTAGGGTTTGGGTCAGAAGGGAGCCAAAAACAACAGGAACATTTTGCATTAATATGCAACAGTTCGTTAGCAGTTCATACCACCCGTGTGCAGCTTTCACTCTGTCATGACTACTGACTTTGGCATCTGCGCTTCAGGAAGCTCTTGTGTTTTATCACTTCCTCAGCACCTAACCTTCCACATCCCTTAGTGAGAAGAAGCTTCTTAAATCACAGGCAAGATCTGTAGGTCATGTACAGACAACTGACAACTGACAAGGTATGTATCAATTTACCAGTTAACATACATTTCTCCAACCCACTTTCTCCTACTGCCATGAACAAATTTTCCCAGAGCTGTTGATTCAGGTTTGTTTTTGTTTGTTTGTTTGTTTGTTTGTTTGATCATTTTGTTTGTTGATTTGTTTCGTTCGTTTTATTCTGTGCTGGAAAGGGCATAACTTTGGGTTGAGCATTGGGGGGGTTGGGGTCTCCACCCATTTAAGGGGGTCCAGGGGGTTGTATTGGCTGGTTTTCATAATTGGGGTGGTTACAACCCCCTCCCCTCCCACCCCCCACAATTTACGCCCATGTGTCCTGGGCAAACTTTTCAAAACGGCAGAGTGATGCATGCTTTTTGAATCTTTTACACTTGATTCAAACTTCATTGATGGTAACGGGACGGGATTTCATCACTTTCAAGTAACTCCTCCGGACTAGGTACGAGCTCGACTCTGCCTTTTCCACAAACCTGAGTGTTCAAAATGCTAGTCAAGCCTGAAATATTCCCCAGTGCTGACCTGCCCAGCTCCTCTACTTGCGTCACTGATGCAGAAGACGAGCTGCTGATTGATTGCTTCCAGCAGGGGAGCAAGGATGAAAATATCTTCAGGACATGTACAGAGGGAAAAAAGAGCAAACGGAGAAAGTACCTGAGGTAAAGCCATTGTGGAATTCTGTTTCATCTGGAATTCTACATGTTTGAATGTTCTCTTTAAAAGTTTGCTTGTAATTAAAGGCATTTAATGTCAGCTTTAAACAACATCCAGTTTTAGCTTTATTACTAACATTTAGTGGTATTATTTTACTTCATATTAATTCATATTAATATTACTGCAATAATAATATTGTTAGTATTTCTTAAATAGGACAATTTATTTATAATTGCATTTGTTGATTTTAACCTGTCATTAAAATCATGTCATCAATACAGCATTTTATATATGTTCATATGTGCATATCCTCTTGAGACCCCACCCATTCATTTATGTCCATTGTAGTGGACATTTTATTTTTGCATTTATCTTTTCACTGACGTTTGTGAAATTAAAAATAAAAATAAATTTGAAAAAATCTAAATTGTAAGATGTCTTATTTCCTCCAAAGACAAATAACCTACAACTGGAGGACACTTCTTTCCTTGGGTCTCAGGAGGATATAATATATGCTGGAGGCCTGGTGGTGCTGCAGTTAGCACTGTCCGAGTCTCGATCACGGCTCCAGGTGTGGACTTGCATGTTCCCCCTGTGATCATGTGGCGCTCTGTACTCTGGCTTCACTCCACAGTCCATATGGTGAATCGGACTTACTGAATTGTCTGTGGGTGTGCATGTGTGAGTGAAGTCTAGTGTCTGCATTATGATAAACGGAAAAATTTCATTTTAATTTGTGTCTTGCACTAAAAACTTCCGTTAATCGATGTGGCCAAGCCATGCACATGTCCCTAACGTCGCGAACTTTGAGTATCCAGCTAACGACACGTACAGCACTGGTTAAAGTTGCTTGGCTATAACAGACAGCGCAAGATGAAGTCTTCCTCTTCCTGCCATTGCACTCACAATTGCCTGTTAATTTATACCCTATGCCCGTGTTTAATAACCCAATCCTCGGGGAACCCCAGACAGTGCATGTTTTTGCTCCGTCCCAGCTCCCAGCCAATCAGAAACACCGAATACTTGGTACAGGTGCACTGGGAGCTGAGAGGAAGCTAAAACATGGACTGTCTGGGGTTCCCTGAGGACTGGGTTAAGAAACACTGCCCTATGCATTCATGCTGTTTAGGTAGCTAATTAGTAGCATACCAATAATGCACAATAATCAGCTTTAGTGTGGAGAAACAGACCGTCAGGGAGGAAATCACCCGTAAACAATAAATGTGTTGATATGCACTGAAATTTGCTACTGAGTAGACAGTACTTGTCTGTATATACACAGCATCAGGCCCAAACTTGCTTACGCATTTGTACTTTGTGAATTAGAATATCATGCTTCGATCCGACTGAGTTTATCTGCCCCACGCACTGTTTATTACAGTGTGAGATTTCGCTGAAGAGATCGGCTTTCATTAAGAGATCTACCGGCGTAACAGCGATACGACAAGCCCACAACATATAAAGGAAATGAGCTCATTTGTAAACGTTAGAAGCACATCGCCAAGGCCAAATTTCGGGGTTTGTTTTTTGTAAAATGTTAGCTGCAGGGGGTGGAACGATACTTCCACATATGTCATCGCTTTACTTATCCTGCTATTGGCTGGCAATGATGGATGGCATTGATTCACCAATCAGGTTGTTCTTGTTTAATTTATTTGTTACCCCCACCACCACCTCCCACCTCATTCTCTTCTTGCACTTTGAAGGGGTCAGTTATCTGATCCTTTCTCCTCCCCCTCAATGGACGGTGCCCATGAGAAGGGAGGGGCAGTTCCAGCTCTTTGGAAGTGCGAGTTCCCCAAAAGCAGATTAATAGCGAAGGATAGAGCATACTGTATATGACAGGGAAGGCCATTTAGTCTACAGTCATCAGGCTGGCGGTAAGCGTCACCTAACAAGGGCTAGAAGAAAAGAAGCCCAGCTGTCAAAGCCAGCAGATGGAAAGCGAGCCAGTCTGCATTCCCCATGCCATCTTGAAACAAACAGCTAATGCATCATGGAGAGAATCGAACCCGGCCCCTCGCTGCTCACTTTCTAAAAGAGCTGAGGGAAAACTGGAGGTGACAGTCCGACGTTGCTCCGCACCTTCCTGAGGCTACGGTTGGGGTTAAACGGCACACATCACGTTCCCGTGCAATGCTAAGGCGAAGATAAATGCGCACGGCTGACTTTCCATTGGATGCAAGCCAGGCTAAATCAGACTACCCTCAGCTCCCAGACACGCACAGAAAAGGGGAACGCACTGCTGTTTGATTTCATAACAGATGATGACGTGAGTGTGTCTGATTGGCTGGGCCGCCTTCCCTCCCAGGACGCGCAGAGGGAGGGCTGATGCGCTCGAAAAGCCTGATGCGGCGGACTGAGAGGGGATTCGGCTCCGAGGAGGAATGAAGGGATTTCATTTGCCACGGAGACCAGCTCCCATATGGATGCTACACAACAGGGACTGCTTTGCCACACCGTGTCACTGACATATAGTGAGGTTAAAAGGCCAGTGCGCTGACAAAATGGTACCAGCAAGGATGCACATGCTTTATTTAAAACTAAAAAAAAAAAACCTATTATGGTAGGAGCTACTATTTACTATTAGCTTAATAAACTCGATACATTTAGATACATGCATACAGTTATTTATCAGACGTTAGTATGCAAAGTGACATATTAATGAGTGTCAGATAGTGTACATGGAACAAGGGGGGTTATGAGTTGTGCCCAATGGCGTAATAATAGCATCACTTGCTACCGATGGGATTTGTACCAGCAACCATAGAGCCCTAACCTGCAGAGCACCACACCACCATGTTCATGTGCTCCAAAGCCTTCCCTATTATGAACGGCACACAGAGAGCAAACTGCAAGTTTATCGACGCTGTTAGTTGATGCCAGTTTCAAACTTTCTCCATGTCCACTGGCGAAACTATTTATCTTCATCATCCTTTTACTAATCACACTTAGTTCTGACATTTCTTATGATGCATCTGGTGATCAGAAGAATCACACATCCTTCTGTCCACATCCACACTGTCTCCACTTGCCAGCCCACTCGGCAAGTGTCATTCAGCAGAAGGTTCTTATATCACGATTGACGTGGTTCTCTGCCTTAGCGTGCTACCAAACATAGTCTCTAACAGTCAATAAAGACTTCAAACGACACGCGGGAGGAGAAGCATCTTATCACATGTCAGCTACGGTTTTCTCTTTTTTTTTATTACCGTTGCCTGCCCTCCGATCCTGACAGTATATTTCATAAGCAGAGTGGTCAATAATGGCTGAAATCCTTGAAAACCGCACTAAAACATCGCGTTGCATTCGTCACGGAAGTTTACTCTTTCCGGGCCGGTACTCTTATTCCACAATAATATGACATTATACAATTTTATTAATACACAGCTAATACATAGAGATGATGTTCAGAAATTATATAAGAAGCGGCATTTAAATACATTGAATCCAGGCTGTAGTTTTTTCTAAAGCACAGAGGCATCAATAGGATAAAAAAAGAGAGAAAACGTAATGAGCGCTTGCGTGTGGAGGGACTGTGTGGGCTGTCCAGTCTTCCAAACAGCCTTCCAATAATATTGGCTAATTGTTAGCTTCTCTCACTTCTCATTTTGAGTGGGTGTCAGGATTTTTTTTTGTTTTTTGTGTTTTTTTTTTTTTTGCTGAGGAATATTGGTGCTGACAAAGTTGTATGTTCCAAGATTTTTTTTTTTCCCTTTTATTTTTTGCCTCTCTCCTACGTGTGTCTTTGTAGCGAGCGGTTCCCGGGAGAGAGGCTTCCCCAGAATTCGACGTCAAAGGATTCCTGCCCACGCTGCGGAACGGAGAACATCTCTGCCTCTTCCTCCCTCATGCACAGGCCGTTCTTTTATTAAACGGAGGGAGCTGGAGGTCCTCTCTCTCATCTTTAAGGCTTCGTGGTGTCCACCAATTCCCCCCCCCCCCCCCCCAAGCAGAACGGGTGACTCGGTGCTGCTGTGTCCCCCCTCGTTATAGTCGTGGGTTTAGCTGACAAATGAGATGCAGGTCTACCAGCCAGGTGGAGGCGGCTGGGGTTTCTCTCTCCCTACGACTCGCAATTTAATACAGAGAGTGCAGTCAGGAGCTTGGCAGTTTTTAACTGACAAACTTTCTTTCCTTTTCTTTTTTTTTTTTTAGAAAATGGAGGCGACACGAGGCGGATTTTATTGCAATAACGGGAGATGGATTATCTTTCGTTGGCAATGCAGTAGACATTAATATTAAATATAACCAGGGGTGGTGAGTTTAAAAGGCCTGGTGGGACTGAGGCTTACCTGCTACAATAGGAGAAAGGACACCATAATCACTCCTACCACATCTTTGTTTTCGTAGAATGCAAAGGAAAAAACAGGTTACTTTATTAAATTCAGGGTTAAACCACGCCCCTTTAAGGCACGTTAATGTAATGAGGTACAGCTGAGGGTCATTCTTCGCTGCCTTTCGGATTATTTTTCAGCCTAACATCAAATTGGCTACGCTAACCCTCCCGGCATTATTCCAAGTCCATCCACTACGGCCCCAGTGGGGCTCGTTCTCCACCGAAAAGCGACACACGTGACGCGTACTCGTGTCTCTGATCACGTCCTGGCATGTGAAAAGATGGTGGCGGGAACGGGAACGGAGATGAACCAGGAGGACGACGTCGTCTTTTTCCTACAAGGGAAAGAAGTCAAGCGGTGGCCAGCGTAGCCTAACATTCCATTTCCTGTTTCAGCCATTGGGTTTTTGGAGATGACATTACATGGCCCAGATACGGAGTCACGGGTCCAGAAAGAAGAAAGGGGCACTGATACAGCAGAAGCTAACAATAATGATAGGAAAAGCTAGCATAGCAGCTAATCCAATCATATTCAGGATATGAGACAGACATATGTTTAATGTACTGTAGTATAGAGTTTAGGTATAGTTTAGTGTCTATAAGGTTTCTTTGTGTCAGACAGCCTACACATTACACCCTACTATGGATCCTAGACCTACATTGCTTACGAGTGTGGAACCCCGGTATATTGACACATATATGTCCTTTTTATTTTGTGGCAGGGCCAGCATCAACGCTACCTGCCAGTGAATGTAACCTATATATTACTTCACCTGCAATGAGGAACTCGTCAACAGTGGCTTTCCTGCTCTAAAAAGTGCCGTCGGTTTCTACTGTTATATAATTGACATTGTTATTTGAGGCATGCCATTCCAATTTGGAGCTTGCATAAAGTCTAGAATACTCAGGCACTAGTATATAATAACAAAAAAAAAGTATATAATAGGAAGACTCTCAACCAAATATCATTTTCAGATGAATTTTGCTGTCCACAGGGTATCTATGTAGTGTTTGGCCCTATTTCTCATCCTAGTTATTGTTCATTGGAAATGCAGCTATACTGTTTGACCATTGGCAATATTCTCTTTTTACTATTATAGTAGTTGCAATGACACCAGATTAATTTTTTGTTGAAAAAATGCATGTGGTATACAGTCAGCTCCTAATTTAATGCTTTTCAAAATATAGTGTAACAACCCACAGTGCGCTGAAAGAAGATCGTTAAGCATATCAATTAGCTACACAACATTTCTTGTGTCACTGTTTTTACAGGAACTCACAGAATGACAATGTCCTATCTAGATCGTATGGGCTAACGAGACAAGTCAGATTAAATCGTAGACTTTAATGAATATGCTATTACTGTCATGTCCAGTGGAACTGACTACCATGAGGGGACAGTTGTGCACCGTTTACATTTCTTTGTGTTGCTGAGTTTTCCTATACCTCTCCACGGATGCTCAGGGTGGATGACTCACTTTCTGCCTGATTTGTGACTATTAAACAAAAGTTAATGCCAAACCCGATTAATGAAGTGCAGACACCTAACAGGATTTTAATTGATTGATGAAAATGAAATGAGCAGGGCGGCGGTTCCATTACAGCCTGAACAATGATACTTTTTACAGAACTTCTGCCTTGAACACTTGAATGCTGGGTTACCTTCCTAACAATGATGTTTAAAGAAAGCCTTGAACAGCCAGTTGCTCGTAACTGCTGTCTGCATTTAATACTCTTATTTAGAATTGTTTTGCATTGTTTATTATTTGCTGTTCCTATTAGGGGAAACATGTATGCTAGGAACTTATATTTGCAATTTAAGGTTGCTGGTTTAAGTTCCATGACAGGCCCTACTGCAAAACACTTGTGCAAGTCACTCAACCTGAATTTCTCCAATGGAATTTCCTGGTGTATGAATATATAAAAAGTTTGCTTTTAATAAAAGTGTCACTTAAATGTATTATTTTGACATACAGTACTAGTCAAAAGTTCGAGGATACTTGCTGGAAGTGGGATATCTTTTGCATCATAATTTTTTTTTTTTGCATATACTTGAAAATTGGGGAAAAAATAATATATAAATTGAAATGTAAGGAGCAACAAAGAAATGTTTAAGAAAATTCTTTCAGATTCCTTGATATAGTCAAAACCAATGCAAAAGCAAGACATTGTTTTCTAAGTAAGAATCACTTATTCTAATAGGAGAGCAACTGAAAACTATTTTCCGAAAGGAAGGCAGATTAAGATTAAGACTAACTTTATTGATCCCATCGTGAAATTCTGCTGCATACAGCAGCAAGAACATAATGCACAGACAAACATGCATATAGTGCCAAACAGTCAAGGTGCAAAGACAGTGCACACAGTGCAGACAAAGCAAACCTACTGCAAACAGACAGCAGGATAACACAGAATTCAGATATGCAGCGGTTACTAAAAGTATACTGGGTGAAATTTACACAAACAACTACTGATCCCAGGTGAGTGTGGTTGGAATTTACACACATGTAGTAGACTGGCTGACCGAATGCCTAATTACTGGATATTGTAAGTAGTCTGTGGCCTCTTAGACAGATAGAACTGAGAAGTTAGGAGCCCATTAAGAGTCTTCCTGTATTTTCACCAAGAAATCACTTTACGTACTGCTATTAAAGTGATCATCCAGCTGCAAAACAAACAAGTGTTTACATTTACTTATTAGTCTTAATTACTTGTCCGAAAGTCAGTAACAATGGAGGGATGGGCTACAATTTATATGTGTTCTCTGGGATTTGAACCCACGACCTTTGCATTGTTGGCACAATGGTCTACTTGTTGAGCTATAAGAGCTGAAGGAAGCAAAACGCCCCATGACAGGATAATTAAAATGCATAAACAAAGGGTATATGTAATTATGAGGAAGACAGGGATATAGTCATGCACTAAACGAAGGCAAATCACAACCGATAGGTCATACTTGATGGCATGAGGACAGCACTTCTATACTCCCAGTTCTATGTTTAGAATGACCCTCTCAGCACTTTTAGCTATACAATAATCTACACCAAATAGCTCTATTTTCCCAAAGGAAGGAACATGTTTCAAGCCCCAAAAAAGGAGCGGGGGGATTATGCCATTAAGCGAGTGGCCCTTACGACGAGGATTTGCTGGTCTTTGTGTGATTATCAGCTAGCGATACAACAACATGACCAGTGTGACCGATAAGAAGGATTTGGGAGTAGAAGATCACCAAGACGCCCTCGAGCAAGTAAATTCAGAGCCTTAAAGTAGTTTATGGTGCATTCAATCCTGAATTACACAGGAAGTCGATATAGGGAGGCGAAGGTGGAGTTGATGTGTTTACGACTTCATGTGGCTTAGCCCTGGTAGGAACCCTTGTCAGACATATTGAAGATGGCGTGTAAGAAGGCAGTTAGCAGTACAGTACAACAATTTAATCCAGAAGTTATGAATTCAGAGGCCAGATTTTCCAGATTACGCAACAGTCTCGCTGCACTCCAAGATGAAAAAAATACATGGTAGATTTGTAATCTTTGTGTCAAATGCAGGGATCCTCCTCAGGGTTATTTTCCAACCTTAACTGGCACGTAGACAGTGCCTAAGGCTCAACTAATTGCACGAAACAGCACTTTCGGAAAAGACCACATGACCACAGAGGGCATGCATTTTCCATGACCTCGTCTTCAGTGCTGGGTGCCGGTTGGCCAGGAGAAGGCAAGGGACACCCTCATGATTACAGTCATACACAAAATGGCAATTCAGTAGCACTAACTTGCCTATACCAGATATTTTCTGACTGAAATCAGAATACAAGGAGTAGAGTTACACGAACATGGACACACTGATCGCAAGGTCGCCAGATCAAAGCCCTTGAGCAAGGCCCTTAAGCTCCGATTGCTCTAGGGAGGCTGCACACTGCCTGACCCTGCGCTGCAACCCCAAGCACCCCTGTCGTCTATAGGTGTGTGTGTGTGTGTGTGTGTGTGTGTGTGTGTGTGTGTGTGTGTGTGTGTGTGTGTGTGTGTGTGTGTGTCCTATAAAATGAAAGAGAGATGGGATATGTGAAAAGAAGCATTCTGCTGTAGCTGTAGTCATAATTGTAAAAATGGCAAATAAAGCATCATCTCATCTCAGAATGGGAATCAAACCCACAACCCTAGCAGTGTCAGGTCACAGTGCTACCCACAGATAAATCAGATTTATTATCATTTTAATTTTATTGATACAGGCACACTTGAAACTGTCAGATTGAGCATTGAATGATTTGAGAACTTCATCATAAGAATGACAAGTACAGTAATATCAACATTCATTACATACAAATGTATATATTTAAAAAATAAAAGGATATGCAAAATTAAGGTGTAGAGTGCAGCTATGAAGAATGATGAAATTAATGTTTGGTTTATTTAAAAATAGACAGAAATCTGTTTTCCTATTGCAGTCAATGCAGTGGTGGGTTAGAGATAGATAGATAGATAGATAGATAGATAGATAGATAGATAGATAGATAGATAGATAGATAGATAGAGGGGCATGTA
>JAODLC010000021.1:19778336-19799476 GCA_026781145.1 Hippopotamyrus pictus
ACGCACGCTACGCTGCTGCGCGGCGGGAGTAGCGGCCAGAAGTCGTACTAGGCGGAATTGGCGCGCAGAAAAAAAAATTGATGTCGCGGACGGGAAACGGGAGCCCAACGAACACAATTTGGACTTACAGTCCTCTTCATCCGTATGTATGAAAATTCGTAAGTTGAAAGTTCGTAAGTAGAGGAGCGTGTGTGTGTGAGTCTATATAGAAATTATTCATCACTTATTCACTATCATTTAAGTACCTGCAGAAATTGACAGTTATTACTAGCGTATTATTCAAAACAAAGACTTAAGAAAGGTCCATTTTATACATATAACTAATAACGTGCTTAACAGTTATTTGTCGCAAAATTGTCCAACAGAATCATCAGTTATGTCCACAGGAATTTACACTGACATACATCTCTGAAGGGGATTTACTAACTATTGTATTTTGTTTTATCGAATATGTGTCGAAAGCCATTTAGGGGAGAGTCATCGCAATGTCGACATGATGAGCAAGATCGCATTATTCTTAATGTTCATTATGACTATCTTTAATTTTCAACATTTTGACTAATGCATCACTTTGCCAGAAAAAAAATAATTGTGCTTATTTACAACAAGCGGGAATTTAGATGGTGTACAACAGTAATCCGAGGTTTATGGGCAGGAAATTAGATTGCCATTAGATTTTAAAATGAAAAGGAGCATCCATCAAACAGCTAAAAAGTAGTTTACTAAATTCCTTTTTAAATACATAATGAGGTGAGTCACTTTGTGTTCTATGCCCCCCCCCCCCCCACGCCCCTTTTGATGAGACACTTTAGGGGACATTTATACTTGCATTGTTGGTTATTGCCATGTTTAACGGTAAGAGGTTGGGGAGACAAAAAAAAAAAAAATTTGGTGGGAGGGAAAGATTTTTTTCTTCAGCCAATTGGTGCAATTTCCTGCAAGCTCCCTGGAGGAGATGCACGTGTCCCAGCAGTGACTGCACATCCTGGATGCTAGCCGCGGTCAGAGGGCCTCAACTACCGCCAGCTTCCCCTTCATGCAGCTTTAATTAGCCAGCCAGGACATGCGTAAGCCGAATGTCACCAGAAGCCCTGGGACAGCCATGCACAGCGCAGCGTAGTGATGTGTGCAGTGTCCCAAGGGGTACAGAAACAAACAAAGGGCACCACTAGCGACAATCCACGTCACATTACTCATATCCTTGCCCTAGTAGCAAATGTGTTTACTGGTTTGTTGCAAGACTGTTACCATTCCATTTATGTCTATCGATGCATGACTTTTCTTAGAAAAGACTATTTTGTTTCTGAGTATTCCGTCCATAAAGATTACTTACATATGCTTTATGGGCCCACCCCGTAAAACATACAGGAAGCATAATCGCCCAACGGCTCGGGGGTCTGTTCTCGATTCATTTTCCGTGCAAATTTAATTTCATGCTGTATATTGCTAGCTTAACATTTTACCTGTCAGGACGTAATCAGCTCTGTCATTCTTGAGAGGAAACAGGTGACATCAGTTTGGAATTGGGAGGCGCAAATTGGATTCTGATAAGGAGGTAAAAATTGAAATGTATTCAAGTGTTTCACAGACCTCAGGTGTCAAGTACTGGTTACCGGATGCTTGGGAGGTTGGAAGCGGGTAGTTTTTCAGGCAATAGCTTTCCAACATATTCTGACAAGTTTGACTGCAGCAACCTGTGGCAAAGTATTAGCCCTGATATCCCTTGAGGGCAGCAAATCTAATTATGACACGGTTTCTTGGCGAGGCTAATAGGGAGGCTACATTGCCCATACAGGGCAAAAATACTACCTGCCCTTGCATCGGTCTTACGTTTGCCTGCCAAAAAGTGTTCTGACAAGGGATGTGTGTAAGTATGCCAGGGCCAGCTCCAGCTTTGAAATGCTGGATGGGTCACAGAATTATCTAAATGGGTGGGGGGGGGGTCTACAAAGATTTTATAGATTCATCATACAATGGTTTGCATGCTATAAGTTCTGCATGTAACGATTTCAAGCCTTCAGTGTGAGAGACCTGGAATATTTCGGGCTAAGGTGTCTCATGCTGAAGGCACTGACCCTTAACATAATACCAGCAGGCCAAGATACTCTACTAAGGCCAGAACAATTGCTACAGTGTTATAGTTTGCTTACAAATAATGATCACTAATAAGTCCTGTGATCCTGACCGGCATAAGCCTGTAAGCCAGACCAGGATAAGTAGATGGATGGATGGATGGATGGATGACTAATAAGCTTCTGTGTGTAACTTGGTATATCACTTTGGACAGCCATAGCATTATATACTGGCATTGTTGCCAATAACACTTAGCTGGCTAAATTGAAACCAGTTAATATTATTCATAAGACAATTGGAGTAGTGCCATGACTTTACTGAACTTGTTTACTCTTGTATACTCTTTTGGGATTTTGCGTGTGGTGCTTTTCAGTATTGATATTATCACCTTTTTATATCTAACAAAAGTGAAAGCATCGAGACAAATTCCATCTGCACGGTAATTCACCCAACAAGTACATTAGATCGACTCAGCTTGTTCATGAATATCAATATATTAAAAAAAAAATTATGAAGTGTACACCGTTATAAATTTATTATTCAAAAAGTTCTGCTTTTAATTT
Organism: Hippopotamyrus pictus; assembly: GCA_026781145.1. Classification (NCBI taxonomy): domain Eukaryota; kingdom Metazoa; phylum Chordata; class Actinopteri; order Osteoglossiformes; family Mormyridae; genus Hippopotamyrus; species Hippopotamyrus pictus. The sequence continues at coordinate 19,780,973 of JAODLC010000021.1, forward strand.
AAATGTCATAGATATTAAACAACTGACAGCTATAGCCCTTGCAAAGCCCTGTTGTTGTCTATCTGCTCTACTTTGCCAGAATGTTGAGTTAGTAAAATGGCCAGAAGTACAAGAGAGTATAACCTATACCTATAATCCCTATATATACCTATAATGCCTAATATCTCATGGGGGGGGACTTTTCCCAGGGGAAAAAAATAAATCAGCTAATCAATTCTGGCAACATTTTCACAGATGGTTAAATGCCTCATCAGGATGAAAAAGCCGTTAGAAAAAGTCGTTAATGGACCTACAGCTCTTCTCATTTACTTGCCTCTGACGGATTAGGGCCGACCTAACCAAACGCCCCGCACTTAGCCAGTTGGAGGCAGATTGCCCGGGGATGTCCCATTGCCGCCTCCCTGTCCAGGATGGGAGCAGGACACCCGAGAAGAGGATTTGTGCTCCTACACGTCGTTGGACATAGTGAATAGCCCCGGTGATTCACATCTACACCTTGTCTTAATTAACACTCCTATTGCTTCTGCTGCACCTCCAGCTTCCCGAGGTCTCAGTCTTTGGGAGCCACATTCAGATACAGGGAAACTCAAGAAGAACAGCCGGTCAGGACACTGTGACTGCGACCGGAAGGTTGGCAGTTCAAATCCTAGAGTCAGCAGAGTCATTTNNNNCCCGCCCCCCATGGGTCCAGGCTCAATTGTACACCAGTGGATAAAAATGTCTTATGAATAAAGTACAACTCAAACATTAAATCAAACAGACTTACAAGCAAGGAGTTGATTATATTCAAGGTTACAGCCACACCAAGCTGATACAATTACCGATACTTTATTGCGCCCTTTTTGTGTGTGTGTAGGTGTGTGTGTGTGTGTGTGTGTGTGTGTAGGTGTGTGTGTGTGTGTGTCTGATGGGTGTCCTCCCACAAACTTTAATAATATCTCCATATCCCGATGTGTTTTCCTGGAAGCGCTTGGCTTGTCATATAATTGTTGCACAATCATACCTTCCTTAGTGTTCAGGGATAATTCTAAAAGTTCAAGGCTGCAATGACAACCAAGACGACATTGTTACAAGCAGTGCTTACATGCTGCAAATGCCCTTTACATTCATAAATGGTGTGTTTTTCATCACTTTATCTATTTACGTATTTTTAAGTTAGCATTAAAATAAAAAATAAAATTAATGAAATAAAAAGGCTTTCCAGCATCTACGCGATACAATTTCTGCTCTACTCAGTGGGATTTGGGTTTTCAGGATCTATATTTTACCTTTATGTAAGTGGGCTCCACTCTCCAGGCTATTAAAATTTATTCTGGTTCCTACTGTTCATAAGCCCATCCGAAAGCTTTCCATTGTGTGGCACCTCAGAGAACAGCTTTAAAAGCAAATTCTAAGAATTTTTGTTTGCCGCATGTTTACAAAGGATACATTCAAGCACAGTTGAAAACCTTTAGAAATTCATGACACACGCTAATTGCAACAGGGATGATTTATTTTATCTTGTCGAGAATGCCTGTGCTCTGCTGTTTGTGCGGTTTTAACGACGACATTTCTCTTTTTTACATTTGCAATGTTAAAATCTAATAATAATGTGTCACCGGGACTGGAATGTACAGAGATGTGGAAGGGAACCATGGTAACACTGACCAAGAGATTCTGAACATTAGCATGAAGCGCCATATGAATGCTACGCACAGACTAAAATAAAACTGGAGATATAATTATTTAACTGGCTATGTGTTGCTATCTGGATAGTCTGAATTTAACCCCAGGAAAATAGGAGTAGACAAATGCTTAAGGCTTAAAATTTCCATTACCCTAACCATTACGCCGCAAGCCTAATTGGCTTCTCTAAAATAGTACATCGATGGTAAGACTGGGAACTTGTCTTTGTTATGACAAAGCACTGTATCACGTATTCGGGGGAGCATTAAAGCTGAGAGCCCGGGACTTAGTAAGTAAACTTTTATACTTCATATAGCATAAGTATATGCAAATGATAATGAGCAGCATTAGCTTTAGCATTATACAAATTTGTGGTTCAAATTAGTTACTGTGCATGTAGCTAAAGTATTATTACTTGTATATGCAGGCCAATTGTATAAAGGCTAAATATTAATACTACTTAGTCAAAGTCACAAGTCTTTATTGTACATATGTACAGGACACACAGAGGACTGAAATTGCATTACTCTCAGACCCCACGGTGATTGCACTAACAACGACGAGCAAGACACGTGCAAGACAGATACTAGTATTCAAGTGTATACATGTGTGCAAAAATAAAATGAAACTAAATACTTGTGACCCACACATTTTCTATAAAATAGAGCATTCAGCTCAACCTACTTTTACCATAAAAGGAGATTGCGATAACTTAATAAGATAAAGAACTAATATTAAGTTAGCTAACTATTAATCTTGCATATCAACTGTCTATTAGTTTCCAAGATGGTTAGGTAGTTAACTCAGAAAAAAAATGGTGAAAGCTATACGAGAATGCAGATTAAGTTACGGACAATTTGTTTGATTAAAATACGCAGACAGGAAAGAATGTGGGTCATTGTGCATGCTTGTTAACACAAAGGCTTTTGCTAAATGAATTTGTTTATATTAGCTGATTAGGAGTAATAACTTATTCAGAGCTCGAAGGGGAACCAAACGGCACACATAATGAAATGTCTTCCGAATGAATCTAGGATGAAATGGAAGAAGCTGATCGTGAGGCCGGCGACACGGATATCCAACTCGATGCACAGCGTAACTGATAACTGTAACTGCCAGCTATGGGTCACATGCGTAATGTCAATATATCCTCTCTCAGTTTTACTTTTAGTGCTGAAAGGGACGTGGTTTATGTAAAGCGAAAATTCCTGGCCAATACAACTGCACTAGCTACCTAGAACGTACTGTCCGTGTGGAAGCAAAGTATCCGTGTGATTTCTCTTTCACAAGGGTGCCACCCTTTTCAAGCATAGATATGTTCGATCAAGGACACACTGTTTCTTTTTCCAGTCTTGCACTCTGTTTCACAGCCACACTGCATATAATTTGCACCAGGCTAATAACATACAATATCATATGACAATGTCTGGAAAATATGACAACCAATAGAATGGAAGCATTTGATGCGTGAGTTTCTTGGATGGCTACTGTTTCCTTCTATATTAATGTATATGATAAGCCTGCATCAAAATAAAAGGTGGGGTACTTCTTTGTGTGTGCAATATACTTAGATACTGTATAAACATGACAGTTTATAGAATAATACAGTACATATGAGATAAATAAGAAATATTTGTGTATGTGCTTTGGGATACACCTACTTTGAGAAACCTTCGCTTTGTCCAAATTTATAGTGTGCCTTGTATTACTTAAATCATATACAAATCATTGACTGACATACTCAACAACAGTACATGCAAACGACTCGATATGCACTTAATGTAGCTCAGAAAAGGAAACAGGGGTTTTTGAGTAATTTCAAAAAAGCTAAAGACAAAATAGTGTCTCTCCTCAAGGTGAATTTCATGGTACTGAGGAAGACAAAGGAGCCAGAGAATATGTCCTTTAAGATGCGTAAATAAAAGTCCTGTAAATGAAGACCTCAGGAAAAGAATGAGCACAGAAGCACAAGAACAGAAAAGAGAAAGAAATTTGGCTGTCAAAGACCATTTTGGAAATACCCATGAAAGACAGGCTTTTAAGACTTTTTTGTAACATTGAATAATTATTCCACAGAGATTTAGCTCACGGCTACAGTCAAATAAGACTGAGGAATTATTTACACTACAAGGAAAACACAAATATCCCGGTATTTCAGCTCAGTTCATCCTGACTATGAGGAAGCGAGAGTAAGCTTACAATGGCTAAACAGAATATACCAGAAAATCCACTTTGTAAATTAACAAAAAATGGACAATAATTCATGCAAACCAGAGGAGAATCCTGTTTAATTATCATGTTTTCATTTTAAATGTCTAATCATTTAAATTGTAAATTTCATTCTGAAATAAAAATTACACATTTCTTGCACGTATTACTTGGTTAATGTGATCTGTGAATATTTGAAATTTTGAATTTTTTAACTATGATGCATGGAATTTTAGCAAATCCTGCTGTGGATTTTGGTAAAAGACTTTGGGAAGAAAGGGACTTTAGCACTATTTTCTAGTTCACCCACACCAGTTATTAAAATCGGTCAATATTAATTGCTCTTGAGCGTAGCTGTGAGGTTTTAATTTGTATTGTCTGCTTATTATATTTTTACCACTCGCTAAGTTTGGAGTTCCCATGTTGGGAAGGGCCGTGCATAAAGGCCTTTGTGTGCTGCCCTGACGTACGCCCAGTCGTCCCAGTTTAACATCACAAAGTAAGCACCGATCCACAATAATTGCCCTTCATTGAGAGCTGCTGTGAATAAAGGGCTAGATGCTGAGCCAGACAGCTTTCGACAGCCCGCTTTGTTTATAGGGTAAGCATTATCTCCAATATCACCTTACTGTACGGCTGAGACGGGGAGGCTTCCATTTGTTTAACTAGCCAAGGATGAAACAAAAAAAAAGAGAGAGCGCAGCCCCGTGTCATCACAAAGCTGGTATCTCTTGTGCCGAGCCTTTGGCTCACTTTCTGTGCAATTTATTAAGTCACTTAGTACAGGAGATTAGAAATAAGCACCAAAAATGCAGGGGTGTACTTGGGTGTGGAAAGGTAGACACAAATGGTCACCATCTCTGGCAAACATTGGTGTCCAGCGAGTGAGCTTGATAGCCACTGGGTATTTTCTTCTAATGGCGCCAACAATTATTCAAAAAACGCAAACACCAAACATTGTGGCTGCAGCTAATTGTGTTTGGAAGGACCATAAGGTAAACATTCCTCCCAGACAGTGCCTACAGGAATTTAAGAAACTTCAGAACATTCACAAACAGCTGATCGTCCCTCTTCCCTACTACATCTTTACACACTACAAAGCAAAATACTCCACTGTCTTTAGTTTGACTTAAAAACATACACACACGCTACTGAAAGCCCTATTAATAAACATGAATGTACAGTACATAAACTTTAACAAAGCATATATAATATTTTAATGAACATGTCATTATTAATTCATTCGGTAACCACGATGTTGAATTTTGAATGAATTTTACATATTTAAATGTTTTGATATTCTTGAAAAAAAATAAATATAATCCAAAATATACTTTTTGGATGATGAAGGTCTTTGATAATCACATGCTAAATGCCACAACAGTAGAAAATATGTGAAATGTGTAACAGTGTAATTCTCACAATGTCTTTTTTTAATAATTGAAACTTTTGTTAAGCCTAAAGATTTTATCATAATTGTTTTTGTAGTACTGCAATTGTGTCTCATGCATATCTTAAATGAATGCATTTCTGCTGCTTTATTTCAGTTATTTACATGCTTAGTAGCATTGCAAATAATGCAACACTGCTAACCATATCTATTATGGGGTTACAGAAATATAAAAGTTAAATTTATAGCCCACAAATATTCCAATTGGAATGAGAATTTAGTCTGATTTTAACAAAGTTAATATCACTGCACACTGTTTCTAAAATAATGTTAAGCACACACATATTTGACTGATCTAATGCACTTAGTAAAACAAAATGAAAACATGCACAATACCAACCCCCCCCATGAAAAACATGAACTCTTTACTCAAGGCAATATTTACTTTGAAATCACAAGCTAGAGATGTTAATGACACTGATACAATACAAAACAAAGAGTCACTCATAAATAACAGAGCCCTTAGCTACAGAAACTCTGCTTGGATTTTTTTACCAACTTTGAGTGGAAAACCAATTGTTTATAGGAATAAATGGATGTAACACATGAAAAAACAGCATCTGATAGATTAAAACTGTGTCCCTGGGGAAGGTGATGTAGGGTATCTCTAATAACCACCTCCATTCGTTTCAGTTAAGTCTCTGGTGAATGGAGTTCGGCTGAGTTCGGACAGGTCGGCCAACTGTATCCGCGTGACGAGAGAAGCCGAGCGGTGACACTGGCCAGCTGTCTCTTAGGCTCGAGTGTGGTGCACAGAGCAGCCCGGTCAGCACCGCGCGAAAACAATCTTAGCCTGTTACGAAAGACTGCAGGCTGCAAGGAGACAATTCGCTCGTGACACGTGAAGGGAGAACTCTGAAGTGTCAGTACGAATCAATGTAACAATGCTAACAACTGATGTTGGAATTAAAATGAACAATCGCAGACTTACTACAATTGAAGCAAACAGTAGGATCCTCCTGATGAAGTGACAGTCTGTCATCGGGTTGGACCTTCCCCGACATATCAAGTTCCTGACAAGCCCAGCTAACACAATATTAGATTACTCACTCTTCACATAAGGTATACTAAATAACACACTTACTATACATCAACCAATCAGTAAATCGATTTTTAGCCAATAATGATGTAATTTTAGCCCTCAGGGGCCAAAAATATGCAGGTTTTAGTTTACATGTGAATGATTGGCACCCGATTGACGCATAATACCAAGCGCAAATACTTTTAGTGCAAATAATGTCTTTAGCAAGTCAATTAAAAGTAGAACACAAGTTTATATTTGGTGGTTCGAAGGAACAGGAACTGGCCACCCTACAGTCAGCATTTTAAAGGATAAACTCTATAATGGGGCCTCTTGCCAAGACAAAGTTTTTAAACAGTAGTTAGGAGTGAGAATTTAATATATACCTTGAACTATAACTGAAGTTCGCTTACGTACAATAAATAACAAATGTTTAAGTCTGAATGGTCTGTTAATGAATTTGCATTTCATTATAATGTAGAAAACACTTGAACATCACTTCAAATAATAAACTGGTATTTCATAGATGTGTAACTTTGTACCAAATAGACCAAATCTGTGCAAATATTTTCAAATATACATAAAATTAGCCGCTCCAAAACCAGTTTTTAACAAAAACTAATCCTATGTCACCAAGCTCAGCTTCACTGGATAGCATTTAAAGGTAGCAAAAAGAATCTTACACATCTCTAAAAGAATCTCTAGATGTTTTTAAGGGGTAACATAGTTAAAACTAGTGATGTAACGGCAGCTGGTAAATGTAAAAGACGTTTGGTAATTGACAAATTTGTTTAAGGAATGCAAGCTCAGAAACAAATTCTTTAAATTTCACAGAAAAAAAATTTGTTTTGTCATGTTAAAATGCTACCCGTGGCTAACAAATATTTTAAAAAGTCAAAAAATCCATTACAAAAGTCTTACCCTCTTTCCCTCTACTCAGCCCAGCAGGCACTAATAAGGCTTAAAATGTCCTCCTATGACGAGGGCCAGCAAGCCATAATTACTGAAGAGTTTTTTATGCTTTTCTAAAAGCGATTTAGTGTTACTGCAGAAAGTCCAGCCCTGGGGCCCCAGTCAATATCTTTACTTTCATGGCATTTGAAGATTATTTATTTATTGACAGTTATTTCTTGAACGTATAATAGTTTCATGTTGAAAGGAAATGTTTTGCAAATATGGTTTCCTGAAATTGGCGCGCAGTGCAGCGAGCAAATACTAAGACAGAGAGGGGCTTGACGAGACGTCCCCAATTAAAAAAAAACTTCTATTATTACTAAAATTAAACTTCTGAAAATACACAGTATCAAAACATTGTTTTGTTTATTCATATATTATTACAAAATGTTTCAAATCATTCCATCCATACCTTCTACTTAAAAATCATAAAACAAAAAATAATAATAATAATTGAAAGATTTTTTTTTTTTTTAACCAAGGGCCTGCATTTTGATAATTCAATCAATTAAATTATTTGTTTCTGCATATGGGCAATTTCTGTTCTCATATTTAGTTACAGTCTATTATGTAACTGGATACAAGAGCAGATGGTGACGATGCTTGTGGTTTGCGCACATGAAACTAGAGATTTATAAATTCTGAGAATACTTTAATTAGTTAAATATTCTGGATTTATTAGTATAATTTATTTATGATGCATTCTTATGTGGAACAAAGACAACATCTGATGCTTGTCAGTATTTAGTTTCAGTTTCATTCTATTAACCAGCATATTCACCTAGCCAAGTATTTGACTGGCAAATCACATACTACTCTGATGCTCCTCCTATGGTCCAAAGAAGTAAAGTCGGTGTAAACTCGTGACCCTGGTCAGTTCATGAATTCCCTTTAGTCAAGGACTGTTGAGTATTTATGCACATTTATGAATTCCCTATGACAAACGTGATTTTTGTCTGAGGTGTATGTTACTTTGTTCTATGTGATTCCAAAGATAGGTTCCAAGACCACCATAAATCTATGGATAAGCTGATTAGAATTAAAGCAGGAGTGCATTTGTCATACACCACTGTTAAGTTTGCATCTATATGCAGTCAGTTAAGAATTGTGCATCCACTGTTCGGTTTGATTGTGCATGTATATAAACTGACCACACTGCAAATACATACAAGATATGTGTACGTGTGTGTTTATTAGACATAAACCTGTCTAATAAGGACTAGAAAAGTACAGTTCCATGTACAATTAGGAGAGATTAGATTACTAAACATATGTTTTAAGTATTTTTAAGTATTAAAAATTTTATATGTAATTTTTTTTCCCTAAAAATTTTACTTTTGCAGCATGGGTAAAAATTTTACTATTGTTCAAAAAGCCAAAGGTATGTCTATTTCTGAATTTAAGTGCATCAAAAAAGAGTCTACAAAGGGCCAGAAGAGGTACAACTAAATAACAATGGATGTTTGCAAGCTTTAAAGAGTAATGCTGCATTTAAATTAATGTTCATATGCCATTGATCGACTTTATATCCAAATGGACTTTTAATGAAGTAAGAAAAGAAGGGAAAGAGATTTTCTTCAACATCAAAGACATATTTGAAAGACCGGTGCAAAGGATCTGTACTGTGTCAGGGATGGAAATTTGCAAATGAGTCTTGTCGTCGATTAGGCCTGTTAACGTGCACAGACACACAATCCCTGCTAGCGGTTCTGAAGTTCAGTAGGATAATGAACTGATAATGCTGCATGACAGAAAACAGGGGAAAACAGCAGCAGTCATGTCCATGTTTGTAATACTCAGCTATGTTATTTTCAGACAGTCGGTTTAGGCACTAAATTCTGGATTATCACAATTTTAAAAGATTATTACATCACTTTAATTTTGCTTTTGACAATATATAGTAGCTCAGTGGCAAGTACTTGTCGCCTCTCTCCTTGAAGGCTGGTGGTTTGATTATGCTTTATTTGCCATCTGTACAAGAACAAAGAAATTCTATTCGCTGTCACATATCCCATCATGCTCTCCTTTGAGATGCACACACACATGTACAGGTGAGAGTGAAGCTTGGGGTCTGAGCGCAGGGTCAGCCGTTTATCTGGCACTCCTGGAGCATTTTGGGGGGTTAAGGGCCTCGCTCAAGGGCCCAACGGAGATGACTAACAGGGCCCAGCTTCAAACGGGCAGCCTTATGATCAGAGGTCCAGAGGCCAAACCTCCCCCAGGGCTGCCCCTACTGCGCGTGAGCATGCATTTGTGGCGCTTCTGCTTAAGAGCGTGTGCCCTGTGACGGCCTTTCATACTGTCTGGGGTCCCCCCCCCCGCCCCATCGGTTCCTGAGACAGTCTCCAGCTCCCCCCTCCCCCCCGTTTACGAATATGGGTGGGTACTACTCACGGTTCACAGCCCTTCCGCTCCGTGTTTAAGGTACCAGGGAAAATGGTGAGGGTTAGACCTTCGTGGTGGGGTGAGGGACCTGCTTTTCAGGACAGGAGCAGATTCGGAGGACAAGGTCGTCCGTGCAGCGCAGCCCGGGGGCCGACAGACAGACGTTGCAGGGGGTCTGTGAAACGAAGCCGCCATTAAATAAATAAATAACACGGGAGATACTTCAGGGACTTGTCAGTCAGGTGTGCAGAGGTAACGACTGCACTTTAATTAAATCGGAGGCTGTTTCCAATTAGTTAGTCGAGGGCACTGCTGTCCACAAAGGCTGTGAGTCAGTGCGGCTGACTCATCCACCAAAACTTTTCTTTATTTTATTATTTTTTTAAAAAAAAAAAAAACAAAACAGAAGAAGCAATGTCTTCCTTAGAAAATTCACCCCCAAAAAGAAATAATTAAAACCACAACAAATAGCATTTCAAAAGACATTTGAAATGAAAATGTATGTTTTTTTCTTTCTGAACCGCTGGCATTGAGCCAATGACGTGAGTACAAATACAATATTTAATAGTGGTAAATATATGCCTGTATAGGGGCTGTTGGGTGTATGGTATATTATAAAGTCAGTACAATACCAGTGTTATTATTGGTATATAAAGATTTTTTTCTTTTTTAAAAATATATTTGGTATTAGCTATGACATCTATCAAAGGTTGTTGATACATTATTAATATTCCATTAATATTTTACACATATTTTTACTCAACTGGTTCAAGTTATTTCAATCTGTGAAAAATGTCATGAAAATGTTTCTTTTATCTTCTGTGATTACTAGTTACAAAGGGGGGGGGGGGGGTTTGAGTCAAACATTTGTTACAGCAGCAGTAAAAAAAAATTTAAATGATTGCTTATTCCGGACTTAAATATTGATCGCATTTCAGCTTTTTGGGGATCTCATGCATGCTGAAAAGTGTGGGGGGGAAATGTTGTTCATTGTAGAAGCAGCCATACATCTGTCAGTCATACACCACAGACAGCCTTGTTATGCCAAGAGGCAGGCATTTCACAGTTGTTAAATACCGAAATTTGAATAAATGAGGGAATTTCCTCGCACACATGTTATCAAAACAAAAACAATACAAACATCACAGCATACTGTAAAAGATGTGGCAATATTCAGCTTTTTCCCATCTGCATGTTAATTGAAACTGGTGTTGACAGGCTTCACACAGAATCTTCTAGAGGTAAGCATCCAGGTCAGCCACTAAGAAACAAGTAATGACCGTTAACATGGCGCTTAGCAACCGCGGCTATCTGTCCCTCAGTCCATCACTTTTATGTAGGGCTGATATAGGCGTTCCTATAGAAAGGCGCTGCAGTGAATTGTGGGCCACAAATGATTCAGTAGATAATGTGCTGGAGGTTTTGCTTTCTTACAAATCCCAATCAAGGGCATGCTGCAGATATGAGTCATCCTCTTATTCCAGCTGTCCACAGGGCATTCATCTGATTACCGTGCCCACGCTCACACATGAGCTGCAAATGTAAATATTGTAATAGAACTCCCAGTAATAAATTCACTTGAACATCTTGCCAAGACTTTACTTTGTTTTCCTCTGTTTTTTTTTTTTTATTACCATTGTTCCATTTTAAGCAATATCATGTAACCGAGAACAACTTTTTAAAAACTATCATTAGATTGCAGGTGCAGCTTCTCTGCATTATTCTGCTGCATGCACACAGATGCCATATTCATTCTGAGTTCACAAGTTACCGTTATATATGCTCTATAAAGGCTTTAATATGTAACACCTGCTTTTTTTTTTTTCTATGACACTTCTTTTTGGCATATACGTATATAACATATCTTGCATTTTTAATTTGTTTGCATTTCTGTTGAATTGTCCTATTATAGCTTGATCGGGGAGCAATGAATAAAATGCAAATTCTCCTAAGCTGTCATCTTTTTTTTTTTTAATCACCCCTAACAGATGCAACCATTTTTACCAGCACATGCCCCAAGCTAACTTTAAAGTAAGGTCCCACAAATATGTTGCCCCTGTTAGAAATAGTTTTTAAATAAGGGTTCGCTGGTATGATCGGTACACTTTCAGTCTAGATGGAGGCTCACCTAGGTCAAGCCCCTTGTGCCCCAGGTTCTGAGCTGATGGGGCAGCAAGATGCATGTGAAAGTTGTTTACAGCAAACTCTTGTCGCACAACTCGAGATTCATCTCACTGAGCAGCCCGTGAAAGCGGCTCAGCTGCCAGGGGCCCGGCTTTGCTCATGTGCCACCAGGACAGATGGGCATGAGTCAAGGCCTTCTGCTATGGTGGGCAGCCAGAGAGGGTGTGCCCGGCCCTCGGACGACTGTGGCATGACGTGAGGACAGGCAGGTGGAGGCCCAGGTCACAGGCTGACTCAGGCACGGTGTGGCCCCGCGTTCCTGCATCTTGGCCCCGAGTTTAGTGGCTGTTAACTTTTCCCCATCCGCGGAAGGGCCAAATGGTTCATGGGAGGCTGCCAAAGGCTAAGCAAAAACTGCCCCGATTTTAGTCACAGTTCACTGATAATCACACATAAGCACGCACACTTAGATCAACAAATTATATTAATACTACGTGATGGACGCGCCTTCGGACATTAGACAGATCTGTCTGTGGCGTAAATGCTAACGTATATTTTTACGCACAAACTGACTCAATTAAAAAAAAAAAAAAAAACGAATCGCAAAGCAATATTCTTAAGAACGGTATTGTGAATATGGCACAGTACGACTTCATTAGTGCAGGTTTTCACCAGTGTCTGACTAAACATTTGGTACAGTTAGCCGTACAGCTGCGTGTGAGAGCTTCTCGTAGAGTTTATTTGCTAAGCTCAGAGCCGGCTGCAATGTTGTCCGCATGTATTCCAGCTGAGGCAAGAGTTTGAAGATGCTGCCCATGTCTACACATGTCTGCTGTAGTCTGAGGGGAGGAAAAAACACAGGCCTTCGGTGTAACGTTAAAAAGCTTTAGCCTTGTCTCTACGATAACGCCTCCGCAGCGGGTGAGCCAGCGAACATGTCACAGCTCGCTACACCCGCTGCAAGATGGACATCTAAATTACAGATGATCAGTTTCTGAGTGCCCCCCCCGTAATTGAGGGTTTTCCGTTGAGTCAATAGGAAGGACTTGGTGTTAATAAAACACTCACTAAGATGGTCCAATTGAACCGGAGTATTATTTTGATCTAAGCAGTTGTTACCTAATCAGCTTTGGCACAGCAATCTTTTCATGAGGTAGAGGGTATAAGTGGAGCACTTTGGAGATGATGGAAGTCGGAGTGCAAATGCTGCAATTAGAGCAAGTGGGTAAATGCAACCATTAAGTACTCTGTACCTGCCCACATAGACGGGAAGAGGAAGCTGAACTAGATGTGGGGGCTTCCCTTAACTGGACAGCACAGGGAAATGCTAGGCTAGTACACTTCATTTGGATCATTACATTAATATATTTCATAGCGCTCCATGTTGTTATTGGATACACTGAGAACTAAAAACTGATAGTTTGAGCTGGGATGTTTTTTTTTTTTATTTTAAAACGTTTTGGTGTTAATGGAGTTCTATAACATCGGCCAAGATGTACTATAATGGGTCTGGCAGGACTGATCTGGCATTACTCACATTCATTCATGAATTCTTAAAAGTTCCAATATTCATACATCCGTTCAGTATTTATATGGAAATCCTCCCCGTCGCCTTCCAGCCGAAGTTCCACGGCTGCCTCTAAATGACGGACTTAAGTTAGTCATGAGCAGAAGGCGAGGGGGTGGAATCCTTTTTGCTCAGTGCTGACAGACTTTGATATGCCCGTGTACCACATACTGTTTATGGGTTTTACCGAGGAGGGCCAGCCAGTCGGACGATTCACCATCCAGATGTGACCTGATAAAATATGGGAGCTTGAAAAACACAGCTAATAAAACTGAAAAAGTACGGACACCCTAATTTCCGAATAACGTACATGTTTGACCACTGGACTACATTCCTTGAAATTGTCTAGAAATTGTTATATGAAAGTATATTATTATTATTATTATTATTATTATTATCGTTGTTGTTATTATTATACTTATTGCATTAAATGTATTCAGAGTCTAAATACGCTTACATAATCAATATGTAATAAAAATATTTAAAAAAAAAAATTCTGTGCTTCTCAATGTACCAGTGAATTATTTATCTACAGACTGCTGACACAATCCTTATAGGTTACGTAGCTTTGCCAGTCAATCCCACTCCTACCTAGTAATAGTTTTACTTAGACGTCGCTCAGCTGGCTCTTGCGAGTGTCCTGCTAGGTGGCTGGGACAGATTGGTAGAGCCTCACTAATGTAAACGTTAAGAATCAGTGCCAGTTTGCTTTGGCCTTGGTGTACTTCCAATACATTAAAAAGGGAAACGCACACATTAACATTTATCGAAATTTAATTTAACTTTTATAATAAAATTTTTTTATATACAGTACATGTATTATAGGTACAGTTTGATGTTAATTGCTAATGGATATACAGTAAGACACTCTACTATACATCCCATCCCATCACAGTTTTATTTAATCCTGTTTAACAAAATTTTTGTATAACTTAATTTTTTTTAATGATAAAATCGCTAATTTCTTAGAGCTTGAGCGCACACTCGATCACTTTCTTATGTCGTGTTTTTTCACGTTGGGTTGTCCGAGAACATAATTACAACCTCAGCGTTTTCACTCCTGTTCACCCCGGCCTCCGTTCCAGTCTCAACACCATAAATTACAACAACAAAGAAAACTACGCAGGCCTCAATAACGAACATATTAGCCTCGAAAAGATTACATTTAACACAGCTGGGCATTATTCTGTTGACCTTGATGCAGATCTGTTCCGGCAGCCGTATAACCACTTGGCTCTAATTATTCTAACCATCAAGATGCAATAGTAGCATTTGGCTAATTGAATAATGGTTAGTGTGTGGTCTACATCAGGATTACTGATCCCAATGCGAGTTTCAGCGTTGGACAATTACCTCCATTTTTTAAGCAGCTGAATACAAAGATAATAATAATAATAATAAGTAAAAAATAATTTTATTGTGCGTCATATGATTTAATTTTCTAATTGAATCATATGCATTATCATTCAGTGCCACCTGCCATAAATAGTGGTGTTTGTCATTGTACCTTTGAAATGATAAAATACTTTAAAGATTGCTTTCAATACAATGTTACGTGGCTAATGTCAGAATTGTGATTTTATTTGTACAGTATTATAAAATCACAGAATTACCTTTTAGTCTGTGCTGATCATAAAGCTATTACTATGGTTAGCAATTAATCAAAAAGAAAATGTATGTGTCATACAGAATTTAGGTAATGAATATAACCGGAATTTGGTGAAATAAGAATTTTGAAATATAATGGTAAAATATCTCTATCTAATTAATGATATTATTATTATTGCTTTGATTACATTGATTGTATATGAAATCATTCTTATGTCATGTGACATTGCAGAAGGTAAATTTGGATGGAACCCAAGAAAAAATGAGATGATGTGGACTACATCGTAACTGCTATTAGGCAAAACCATTTACTAAATACAACCTTGACCTGTTGTTAAGCAATCAGCATAGTCCATCTGTGTGGATCAGTATGACACCACGCAAAATTCCCAGATCCCACAGTGTAAGAAAGTCCAAGCACGCTTTCCAGTGTCAACAAGAGACACAAAACTGAAGGTGTTGCCTAGCAACAGCACACCTTGCACCACACGTGCCAAAACCCTCTCGGAAAAACCCGACAACCAGTACTAAAGCTTATCAATTAATCAGGTACAAAATAACACAAAGAAATACAATAGAGATAAACATGTCCAGGATTAAAAAAAAAAAATAAAATGCGGGAATAACACAAATGCCTTACAGTGCAGGGTAGGACAACACTAGTACTGCACCAAAAATGCAGGAAATTATCAAAGGAGAAAATTAAGCACAACTATATAGTCTCCTTCATTGTAAAAAGTTGCAAAATAATCAACACCTTAACAGATTTGCAGGCCAAATTAAATTCAGCATGTGAAGTATGTAGCAAGCCATACCTAGAGCATTAACATGATCTATATCTACAATAATCTAAACTATCATTCTGAAAGACTTTGTATTAGTGGAGGGTAATTTTTGAAATGACAAGTAAATCAATGTTAATATTTAAATATTTTTGGCTGCCATGCACCTTGTTCAAATATTGCCATTAGCCAGTTTGGATTTCTGACACAAAGCCCTAAAAGGAATCGTCTTCCTGGCAGAGTAGTTATTGTTTTGATTACTAAACACTACAAGCAGGCTTATAGTAATTGGAGTCCTCGCCTGAACCATAAGCAAATAGCCCCAAGTTTTAATAAAACTAAGATGCATTTACTCAACACGGGAACAAAACTGCAAGGCCGAGGGCAGACAGGTCCCTTGACTTAGCGAAGAACACAGTTGAGTGTACAGAGCAATTAGCGGCTCACCAAGACAACTCAGCTATGGCAATCATTTTCTGCAGAAGGCAAAGCTAAAAAGGACACCGTGTGCAACTGGAAATCGAACCCGAGACATGCTGGGCAACACTTTATGTGATAAGCACAGAATATGGAAGAGAAGCTTAAAAACTGTGTGACGAGTCAGCCAACGGTGGCCACGGCTGAAAGATAAAATCCTTCAGAGTGACAGAATGGGAGTATAACCGACCTGTCTAAATGGGTACAACTGGATCTATTCTGTCTGTTTAACATTAGGGACAATAAAAGCTTATGCAGCTTCTGAATTCTAGGGGGCATTTTTAGTTTTTCTGTTTACATTTTAATCAGAAACATATGGAGCTATACAGAGGTCAGTTGAAACTAAGCAAACAAAGAACCAAAAATCCATCCATCCATCCATCCATCCATCCATCTTTTAACTGTCTATGCTGCTCAAGGTCATGGTGGAACCTGGTTAGGGGCAGATTAACTGCGAGTCCAAGGCTGACATCAACCTAGAAACTCAGGTGCTGCGGATCTAACTAGCCGTTCTGTTTTTCCCGAGGCGTGGCAGGGCCTTGATGTTTGCCGGGACCCTGGGCTGTAGCCTAGGATAGCCGACACTTGAATCCACCCCTTAATATGGATCCCATCCCAGGCAGCACCGAACGCAAGGCCCCTGGATGGGAAGCCAGTGCTGAACAAAAACCGAGAATAAAGCATGAGAGAGATGGGGAACTGGTGCTTCACTGATTTGCCACTTCAAGCTTTGCTCAATAGAGTGAAAACACACGCGATCATCTACATTTTAAAACAAACCACTGTGTTAGACGATACACAGCAGATCTGAGACAGGTTTCCCCACGGAGCCACTGCTCAGCATACATGCATTTCCTGTGATGGTGGAGCAGAACTTTGTACAGATCAACGCAGAAAACAGGGCGCCTTATGGGGAATGACAAGAAAAGTTTGCGCGTTGCTGTACACCTTTGTGAAAATGAAGTATTGCTCCCGTTTTGGTGTTTTTGTTTAAAGTACACGAACGAAAGCCTGAAGTAATATTTCCAATGGTGTCAAGCTAACATTAAGCCTGCCATTTTGCATCAAAACATTTGGTCTTTGTGTCAACCCACGCCTGTCCCTGATAGTGTTAGATCTCTCCCCTCTGACAATCCTCAATACCACCCCACAACAAGGGACGGGGGGGTGGGGGGGGGGTGCTTGTTTTATTTTAGTGGCCCATTTGGGTCAGTCCCTTGAGTGCCCAGTAAAGGACTTTGCTTTTATGACACCCCTAGACAAGATTTCTTTTGTTTATGCCTCACTGTCATTTTAAATCTCTGGCCCTGCAGGACACCCCCGCCTCCCCCTGCCCGTCGCCCTCCCGTGGCAGGAAAACTGCAGGGAAAGGTTCGGGGAATCCCATTCGCTTTTTTTCTTTCAGCAGTGTGACCAGAACCAGGCTGGATCCGTAAGTGCTCACAGCCACAGGCAGTTGGCATGAGGGCATGCTGGGAAATACTTCCCTGCTTTTAGAGGGCTTACAGTTACAGTGACGAGTGGGAGAGAAGTAATTAAAATGGCTTCCTGTGTGTCATCATCCCGCTGTGCCTTGGTAGCCTCTATTGTAATGAAGAACTGCAGCCACTTAAAAATAGCTATTTTTGTTAATAATGAATTTAATAGTCTTTCCAGGTTTCTAATGCAACCCCAATGTCATGTCAATATTTATTATTCATCAATAATTTGACTCTAAAATTATTCATAATTTATTTTTAATAATTTGACTCAAAAATTATCTAGTACGATTCTATTTATATCTAGTATAAAAAATATAAAGTTTAGCTAGGTAGCTGTATGGACAAGATTCCTATAAATAGATATCCTTTGAGTTTAGTATGCAATGTGTCTAAATTTGAGGTTGACACACAATTAACACCAGTCAGCATTCCAAACGAAAAACAAGAACCATCAATAATAAGGTATTCATGTACTGCACTGCAGTTGTACTGTTGTACTGCAGTTGTAAGGGCAACAGTCATTACCATTCGGATTGTTCCAAAGATGCGATTAAATGTTTAATCGTATATTTAAAATGAAGAATGGCTTTGTAGTTAGGGAAAATATTCATTGTTAAAATTCAATTTTTATCTACCATTCTTTATAAAATGTTTCACATTATTTTTTAAATTGAACATTTTGTGCATTTACTCTTCTGTAATTTCTTTTTTTTTTTTTTTTTAATGTGTCCTGTCCGGCAGCTTCAGCAAGCAGAATAATGGTCTGAATGCACTGCTGTGTC
>JAODLC010000021.1:19807855-19818306 GCA_026781145.1 Hippopotamyrus pictus
GTAGCCAAGATGGGGAGCCCCCCCCCCCCCACCCAGTCCCATCGCGGCGATACTGGGGCGGCCTAGCCAAATTGGCCAACGGAGAGTTGGAAATCAGTGTGGCAGGTGTTGCTCTTTAAAAGCTAACTCCGGTCAAAATCCGCAATTGTAAGAAAAAAAGAAAAAAAAAAACAAGCCATATGCAGCTGTGGGGAAAAAAGCTCGAAAACTGAACCCGGTCCAAACTTCTCACGACTTGTGATGTCATGCCAACTGGGAGTTCGTGCTCACGCATGCCCCAGGTGAACAGTACAATAGTGGGAAACAATAAAGCACCTTCTCCTCCCATTCTGCGCTGTCACAGTGTCATCCTGCTTACACCAGACTCGCCAATGGACATTCCGGCCAGGGTTCGCCGTTTTTCCATAACCAAGTTTTAAATTCACAATGTTCTACACTCAAAACACAATGCCAGGCGGGAGGACAGAGAACCTTTGTGCACATTTAAGTAAAAGGGAGATTGATTGGTCTAAATGCATTTATATTAATTTGTACCTGATTGTACTATGTAGGGTCACGGGGGTCTGGAGCCTCTCCCCCAAGACAGGGAATAGCACAGGACGGGGCGTAAACCCATCGCAGATTATTTCTTGCTTTAACACATTGAGCCAGAAAACTGCGCCCAAAAAGTAAATAGGAAGTAGAGGTAATTTTTATTGTAAGCGTATGTTCTTCAGTCATCTTTCCAGTGTTTCATTCTGTACAGGGTGATGGGAGGCCTGGAGTCTCTCCCAGGCAGCAAGATGGCGAGCAACACTGGATGGGATGCCAGTCCACTGCAGGGTACAAACACACACAACACTGGATAGGATGCCAGTCAACTGCAGGGTACAAACACACACAACACTGGATGGGATGCCAGGCAACTGCAGGGTACAAACACACACAACACTGGATGGGATGCCAGTCCACTGCAGGGTACAAACACACACAACACTAGATGGGATGCCAGTCCACTGCAGGGTACAAACACACACATTACAGGCACTTTACAAATCTCAGTGCACCTAAGGTCTTTGCAGCGCAGGAGGATACAGAAGCACCTGAAAGAATCCCGTACGATATGGGGAGAACATGCAAACCACATGCAGCACAGAGAGAAGATGTAACTCCACACGCAGTCATACTTCCTGCACTGATAATGGTGACCCATGGAGCCCACATGCCATCCTATTATGTCCCTGCTTCAAATGTAAAATCTAAATTATATACTTTTCTGTAAAATATACCTATCTGCAATATTTAATGTACAATTGTGCGCCACTGAAAAAGCTACAAAAAATCATTAATATTGGCTTAGCATTTTGTCTGTTATAGTCCCAAGATTTACTTTGCTACAAGCTGCATTTTCGTCCAGCACAATCAGTCCACTCATATTTGCCACCCAAATGGAGTTGGACCTGAACGTCACCTTTCTTCTTGTGTGTGGTTACCCCACAAGACAGCTCTGCGTAGCATTGTGTCGGTGGCTCTGCCGCCACGTTCTAACCACTGAACACGATCCGGAGGCCTGGATCCAGAGCTGGGTCCTGGTGACCCTGTTCCAGCTAGGAGCACTCACTCTTCTTAGTATATATCGCTAGTGGGTCTTTTTTGGATTATGGTTTTTCTGGCCTCTCCCTACAGACCTGCTCATCGAGGGAGGCCCGACCAGAACTCCAGTCAACATGGCTCACAAATTAAAGCAGAAGTATAGAGGCGACAGCTGAGGTGCTTCGGGCATCGTTTATGGATGCCACCTGGCCGACTCTCGGGGGAGCTGTTCCAGGCACACCCTACCGCAAGGAGGCCACAGGGAAGACCCAGGATACGCTGGATGGATTAGATTTCCCAAATGGCTTGGGAACATTGAGGGATCCCACAGAATGAGCCATGGAAAAAGAGGCCTAGTTGTCGCCACCATCACCAGGGAAAGCGGTGAGAAAATGATGATGACGATGATGAAGATGACGATGATGAAGATGATGATGATGAAGATGATGACGATGACGACGATGATGATGACGATGATGAAGATGATGACGACGATGATGATGACGATGATGACGACGATGATGACGACAATGAAGATGATGACGATGATGACGATGATGTCAAAAATTGCATGAAATTGAATAAACATTTTTAAATGTTATTAATATTATTTGTTTTCTTAGCAGATGTGAAGTGGCTCATATATCTTTTTAATGAATTCCAAATATTCAACATTGCAACAGCAGTTCACAACAGGACGACTGGATTTAAATAGTTCCTTGAAAAATATTTCTACTTTTTGTATCTTTTCATAAGTATATCACCTGCTTATATGTGCACATGAAAAAAATGTTTGCATGTAGTGCTTTCAAAGTAGATGTGACCCAAGAAATTCATTACAATGTGGTAGCTAAATATTTACAGAAGTCGATTGTGGTATAAGCTGTAAGTTATAAATACTGTGTGATCACTACTGAGAATATGCTCATTATGACTTCAAATTTAGATTCAGGAAATAGCTAAAGCACTTTAGATGGTTCTTCAATGATAACATAAGGTATTAATGTCTAAAGTCCGACTTGTCTTGTATTACCAAAACATTAACAAGTGACCATATCAATGAGAAGATACCTGCTTCACTGACTTAACAGTTAATCATTACTGTTTTTTCTATGTTGGCTTAGCTTTCCGGACATCTGTTCTTTATTGCTTGGTTTATAGAGAGACATACAATAGCCACTCAATCTCCCAGTCTAGATTGTTTGTGGAACTTTTCACACATGATTTAGTCAGATCTCGGATTTGTCGAGGAAAAAAAACCTGCAGCCAGCAACATCCTGTATCCTTGTTGACTTATACAGTTTTCCCAGCACCATTTACTGGTTCCACTTTTTCACTCACAAGCTGTACTCACAGTACCTTCCACAGGTGGGAGCTACAAGAAATTTCATCAAAATCCATGTACCTAGAATTTGTCAAGCCAACAAAAAAATAAAATCACATTTGTGAAAAGTTATGAGCTTAAACCCATGAAGCGTATCTTGTAATGAATATCTTCCATTTCTATTGTAAATCATTAGCTCTCCAGCGCCTAGACATATGCCTATTTGTGGGTAGCTTTGTCTTCTTTTGTGTCTAATTCTGTTAGATGTTATATGTTACTGACTACTCATTCAATACATGGATTTGGTTCGTTCTTGAGCTTGCATTGAAAATGAACATATGCAAATATTAAATTGTATCGCAAAACAGATATTTGAAAATAAAACGTCATAACACTTTCTGCTGGCTCTCTTGTGCCCATAATCCTTTGGTATTAAAACGATCCCCTGGGGGATTAGCCTGTGTGTGGGATCCTCTAAATGTGTTAAGTCTTCTCTGCTCTGACATTGTTTGAATTACATCCAGATTTCATTCTTGGAAGGACCAGACATATAGATATTTCTCTCCAAGCAACATGGCAATCTCATTACTCTGTGACAAGGTGAAACTGTAGTCTGAGCAAATAAGTGTTAAATTCGGTTTCAAAGAGTCGTTTTGTATTCAAACATATTTACATTTAGCAACCCTTTTCCCATTAAAATCCATATGGCTTTTGCACTTTATGTTTTATTATGTGCAATATTATCTCATACTGTTATGTGAAGTGATGTATCTCATTATATAATCATTGATATCAACTCAGACAGTGATATACCTGGGCAAAACGTAATCTGCAAACATTATCAGAAAGTTCTTAAAGAAAATAATCTTGTTTAATAGCTAGCTCTTTTATGAACTTGTCCAAATCACACTCAAAGGCCACAGTCAATAACTTTCACACGTTTTAAATATTCAGATGCATTGCTTAGCTGGAAAACCTTAAATAATGTATTTTAGGGAAATAAGATTACTTATTTTAGATAAACAAAAGGGATCATTTTGAATGAAAATTATAACAATACTATAGGAAAAGGCGTAGCTTATTATAAACTAATGAGTGTGTCTTTATCCTGATTTTGTTATAAATTACAGTACAGTATACGTCAATGATTAATGTGCGAGTACCCCAAAATAAAGGATATTGAAACTGCCCATTAAAAAAAAATTTAAATCCAGAACAATCATTAGCAAATTCAATAGTACAAATAAGAGAATAACTGTAAATAATTACTGTCATTAACATTGACACTAATCACTACTTCAATAAAGAAAGATCCCAACATAGTAGAATAGATAAATAGTCTTTCCTGTGCAATTATGCATAACTGGTTTTGTCTCTGTAACAATAGGTCAAAATTGTGTACCTGCCATTGCACCGACCAGTGTATTACTAATTTGCAAATAGTACAACACACTCAAAACACAAAAGCACATACAGTCTATAATCCATTAATATTCTGTCTCTCAGCATCTCTGCTGGCAGTTTGTTTTTTGCATCCTTGCTAGTTAGACAAGTACACTATTCAATTTAAACTTGCCACCCTTCTATAATAGATCAAAAGAAGAATGATAAACTTCACACAGAAAGAGGAAATTTAATATTGTCTGGCGAGACAAAATCTTTTGCAATGAAAAGGTCTCCATTTCCTCAGCTACCTCTCTTTGTTTCTCTTTCCTCTCTCTTCTCTTTTGTTATTTTTTTTAGATATGTGTAGTTTTTTTGGAAAAAACTTAATACAAAAAAAGAAAAACAAATGTTAAATGTTCCATCGAAACATACTGCAACAAGATGTTTCAATTAAGTTAAGATGTCTGATTTAAAATGGATTAAAAATTAAACAACCAAGGGACGAAGAGTGACCGATGGGACCAGCGAGGGTATCGTTAATTATCTTGATAAAATGCTAATGCTAAAAAGTTTGCTTTTACTGCATAAATAAAGCAGACCTCTACCTCTGCGTATATTATGGGTCATGCCTCTCTGATGCATGGCATGTAATTACAATTGCTTAAGTCAGGCCACCTTACAAGGCTCTGATTCATTGACTATTGTACTGTGAAATCAAAGAAAATGGCCACACGTATAGTAATAGACAAAGACGAGGAATGCTCAAAAATACTGACGCCGTTGCTAAGAGTATTATCTATTCTTGCATCTGCTCATTCATTCGTCTTGTGTACCGCTAGTCCTATAGAGGGTCATGGGAGTTTGGAGCTTAGCCCAGATATACTGGGCGCAAGGCAGGGGATAACCCAGGACGGGGTGCCAAGCCACCACAGGGAGCTCCGACCATTCACACCTATGGATAAGCTGGCAACTCAAACTCACCTTAGCCTGCTTTTGGACCGTGGGGGAGAAACTGAGGGAGAACATGCAAACTCCGCACACATGCAGCTGGGGAGGTGCGAGGCAACTGTGCTAAAAACTGCCCCTATCTTGACTTTGTTTATCAAACAAATGCTGAAGTGTATAAATTTGATGAGAAACGTTAATGTTTGTCTGGCCTACTGCATACTTGATTAATGCTATAACTACTTGTGACTATTACCCTTGAACCCACTAAAGGTGTGATGTTGCTCTTTCCGGTGACCTGCTTTCCATCCCAAAATCCTATTGTCACTGCGTGGCTTCCTAAGCAACATATCCAGGGATAGAAGCCATGAAGCTGCAGTAATCAGAAGCATACTCACTTCAGCGCTCTAGGGGTAATATCAGGTGTAACATATGCTATCCAGCAGCTGCAAAGTGATTTATTGTCAGTAGTTACAAATGTTTTAAAAACATTTATGACATTAACATCTCTACATTTCAACACAATATAAATGCTGGCATAGAGGGATTTTATCTCCTCATGAAGAAACACCAGAAAGCTTAAATAGATATGTCCAGTTTCCAGGTCTAATGTACTCTGTAGTCTAGGAAACTGTGTTCTTAGTTAGCGATAACACGGTTTTCAGGTTTTGGTATGACTGTTTTGAGCAGACGCTATACATAGAGCCTTCAAATCTTTTCATGACGGACCTTGTGCCTAAGTTATTACTGGGTGATCAGGCTGCAGCATTCCACACCAGGGCTTGTATGATGTGATGAGAGTAAAGGGATATTTACATCCTTCGCATTTAAAATTCACATTTCCACTGCATTTTTTTTTGTTGTTTATTGAGACAGAATGTCAATAAATTTTGGTGAAAATTTAATTTCAAATGGAATGATCTCCTTGTGCTTTTACTCTTTGATCTTTGTATTAGTGGATGAAAATGATTTTAATTTCCAAATATGCCTCATTCAACATGAAATAAGAGCTAGCCTGCAATAAATAGTACAAACTTAATTATTAATTACACTCTCTTCATGTCCCCAGTGCAGTTCGGCTAAATTCCCATAATATTGAAATCTGAAGGGTTGATAAACACTCCTACAGCTGTTTTTTCCTCACATATGCATTTGTTATGGCTGGAATGATGTCTAGATTCAGCTGGGATATGGATCATAGTTTTGGCCAAGGCTACATTCTGGCTCCTGCCAAGATGAACAGAAAATGAATATGTTGTCTAAGACATACAGCCGTAAAAGGTGCATTGATTTCTACAAAATGGGGTAATTTTTGGTCTTGAGCGTGAGGGAACAAAACTGGAGGAAATCAACTGATTTTCAAAGAATGTTTGTTTGGCTTCTGATCGCGTCACATTTCGAGTTAATTTACAAAATGTTACATTAGCTTCCCAGCTCTTGCACTGCGTGGAGCTTCTTGTCTGGGTGCTATCCCAACATTACACTTTTGTTTTTTTTTTTTTTTTCATGACATTTGGTAGATCATGTGACGTATTACATCACATTTCAAAACTCAATCCATTATGTGCAGTGCTTATTATTGCATAAGTATACATTTGAACCATATAATACATATATTCATATATATGCATACATATGTATTATTTTGATACTGTATAAATATTTTAATATATGGTCATATTTTCCATGATATTGTATAAATACTGGCATCCTGTACAGGTTGTAGCCCTATCTTGCCTGGGATAGTTTCTAGGCAAAATGTAAGACTGTATAAACATGTGACTGTTCGTTTTTATATATTTCTGTACTTGATACAGGAAATTATATTAATTGTGTTATATAAATTCATATCAAAATGTGCCCAAAAATTTAGGTAGTTACCTTTTTTAATTTAAACGGAAGCTTAATGTATATTCCGCTTTACTGAAGTATCTCATTTGTTTGTGGGTTTCAGACTATGAAGCCTAATATGAAAACACAGTGAGACAACTTCCAAATAAATACTTCAATGAAGCAATTAAGAGCTGGATCAGATTAAAAGCCAGCACACCCCATGGCTGTTGTGGAGTGGAAGGATGTATTATTCTTGGAAAGGCTAGATGAGTTGGCAGACTTACTTATGGTGTATGTGCCAGATTGTAATGAAAATGATTTAGGAACATGTCTAAATGAATTTTGCTATACATTAGTGATGTTACCCATAAACTGCTTAATATATATTATACTTTGTTGAAATTATTATACAAATGTGAAAAGGTAAAGATTATAGTACTGAGCAACAGGGGATATTAAATAAAAAAAAACATGACTCCAAAAAGAGTCTTAATCCTAGAAATTGACTCATTCCTGGTGGTCTGCTATTATAAATAGGATACTTTTCACATTTCATACATTTCACTCATTTTACTTTCCAATTTCACTACGTGTAGCCTCTGTTTTACAGACCACACTATGACTTGAGTTAGCAGATTAGTTCATTTGGATTTGTTGCCTTGGTAATTTATCTGACTATGAGTCACTTGTTAAATGTGCCTTATGAAATATGATATTCTGAATTTAGATGTCACTATGCAACTTTGTTGAAATAGCCCATGATTTGCTCAATTTTAATCAGGCAGTAATTGAAAGAACAGTACAAATAATACAGATCTACATTTGATTAGCCCTGGGATCGTGTTTCTGTGATATTTCAAAAATATTACTTATTGATAATTGTGCTTCAAGAAGCCGTAGGACAATCCTATGACATTTATATATGTACTCCCACTGTTGTCTGTGCACAGGCAGCAAACAGCAATTCAGAATACCCAGCGTTCTTTGGGAGACTGGGCGAGGTGCCTGAAACATTCCCACTATGGACTTTGTGGTCCTACTGGGAGACTTCAGTTCACAAGCAGAACAATGGCGATACCTGGAGGGGCGTGACTGGGAAGAATGGCCAACCGGATCTGAATCCAAGTGGGGGTTTGTTGTCTGACAGATATGGCCATGGAGAGAGACTATCAGGTGGCTCAGATGTTTGAAGCCTCAGGAGGGAGAGGAGAGGGGTTACACGGACTCTGTTTAGCCAGGGTGGGGAAGTGCTACCCAACTCAAGTCAATTCACATCAAGTGGGGCTTTATCAGCATTCTGTCTATACACATTCCTTCTATGGCACACAATAGCTTCCTCCCAGCACCACAGTGCAGCATACATAGAAATCAGTAGTAAATGTGCATAGACTGAATGCCATTAAGAAAAATGAACAACAATAAGGTGACCAGTGGCAGCAGGGGAGAGAAACAGCTCCATTTCAGCTTCAAGCAGGCAGAGAGGAGGACAGCAAGGTGTTGAGGCTTCTAACAACCGCTGGGAAGAAGGTGCTCCTGAGTCGAGTTTTAACTGGTTTTGGATGCTCCCGTGTCTTACACCAGATGGGAGTCAGTGGGAGGGGTGGGGAGACCTTGCCGGAGACAAGTGTTTGCTCCTCGGAGCGAGGTGCCAGTAATTTCTTCAGCTGAAGGAACTGCATCCTCAGCAGTCTAATTCTGAGGACATTATTGAGAGAAATCACCTTTTGAGGGACTCCTAAAACCAGTGAATATGTCCACCCACCAAGAGGCAGGGCTGGAAACTTCAATGGGATCAGAGCCTATCACCGTGGCTGAAGTTGCTGTGGTGGTTCTCACAGTGGAAAGCCTTTCAGAGATGTTTTTGGATTTTGTTGGGGGTGGTATGGTTGGCATACCTGTTCAATAATGAATGGAAGGTGGGTAAAGATGTTCCTGGCAGGTTCCACGGGGCAGAGGCCCTCGGGAAAACTGACGACACGCTGAAGGGATTATGTCTCCCAGCTGACTTTGGAATATCTATGGATCTGCCCGAAAGAGCTGGAATGTGTGGCCGTGGTCTGACCTGCTGAAGATGCTCCCACCGCAAGCTGCACAGTGCATGAGAAGTGGTGATGATGATGATGATGATGATGAAAAACATTTAGTTAACGATTGTGTGACATAGTTCTTCTGCCTAAAGTCATTGCTTTCAGAATTGAGACATATTTAATAACAACAAAATTCAGTAAGTATTAAAAAGCAGTTTCCTCAAAAAGCATTCTAGAAACTGGACATCTTTATGTTTCCCAAAAACCCAGGATTGTTTACTTCCTTCATATATAATATTACAGGGCCAGCTTATATTTAGTTACCAGGTGCTTTTTATCCAAAGTGGCAAACCAGGGAGAAGGCAGGGTCAGACCGCACCTTGAGCAATTGGGGTTAAGGGCAGTGAAATCACTTTGCTGACCCTGGGATTTGAACCTGTGACCTTCTGATAATAGACGAAGCACCCCAACCCACAGAGCCGCACGCCACCCCTACTGGTCAGGTTTGCCCAACAAAAACCTGTTTAGGCTGTGGTGTATTTTATTGGAGAAATTCAGGCTATAGCAAGTTAATTTCTCAAGGGTACAAGAGCAGCTTTGAACCAGAATCCTTCAGTTTAAGAACCCATGTCCTTAATCATTACATTCTTCCCTGCTGCATTGTTAAGGCTCACAGCACATTTTGTCCTCTGTGTGCAGTTTTTTTTTTTTTGTTTGTGTTTTTTTAGGCATTTTTGAAGGTTAAAATAAAGAGAGAAAGGCAACACCTAAGATGTCTAAGAATGGGCTTTTCAAATGTAAACATGATTAGCAGCACAACATTGTGAGGTAAGTGAAGCCGGACCCTCAAATCCTAAATAATCCTGAATAATCATTGGTAGAGTCTCCTCAGCAGAAGCGCCACTTCCTCCGTTTTGACACTGAAGTGTGGAGCGTCGCTGCAGTCCCTCCCCACTGGCCATTCAGGACACGGGGCCATTCAGACCCCTTCTGAATGAAGCACGTGCGGGAACAACGTGTGGGCCGGAGCAGAGCACGTGGCAGCCTGCCAAGCAGAGCGGGGTTCGCCCGGGCCAGACCAGCGGGGGCAGCGCCGGCATCCATAAAAGCCGGATCAACCCCTCGCCCGCCCGCCCACACACACACACACACACACACACACACAGTGGCCTCACAGCTCACACAGTGACGGGGCCACCAAAGCCTGCATGTTCCACTCATTATTAAATGCTAAGTAGTCTGGCGCGGGCTCCCTGATATCCTTGTCACTGGAGTTACACTGAAAAGTGTCTGTATGTTTATCGAGCCTCCCCCCCTCCCCCCAGAATATTATTGATGTAAGCAATGTGTCAGAAGTGGAATTT